>JANCYU010000020.1:0-501057 GCA_026122205.1 Galdieria yellowstonensis | reverse complement strand
ATAAACCCTAATAAACCCTAATAAACCCTAATAAACCCTAATAAACCCTAATAAACCCTAATAAACCCTAATAAACCCTAATAAACCCTAATAAACCCTAATAAACCCTAATAAACCCTAAATAAACCCTAAATAAACCCTAATAAACCCTAATAAACCCTAATAAACCCTAATAAACCCTAATAAACCCTAATAAACCCTAATAAACCCTAAATAAACCCTAATAAACCCTAATAAACCCTAAATAAACCCTAATAAACCCTAATAAACCCTAATAAACCCTAATAAACCCTAATAAACCCTAATAAACCCTAATAAACCCTAATAAACCCTAATAAACCCTAATAAACCCTAATAAACCCTAAAACCTACGATAACCTACGAAAACTTACGAAAACCTAAGGAACCTAACAACCTTGTAAACCTGTTAGTCTCTTACCCACCTTCCAAACACATCAATCTGATGACGTCGTAAAAATATATTTTTACTGTTTTATGTGTGCCTGTTTCAACTTTGTTACAGGTGCTTAATGCTCTATCTTTCTAAGCCAGCTTCATTTTTCCAACCCAGGTTAACTCGATAGTATCATAGTTTCACTATGCATTAGTGGATTAGTGGTACCTCTCAGACTCTTATATGATGCTCTTTCTTAAAGGTTTTCCGTTACTCATGTTTTTGCTTGCTTTTGTTGCAGTACAATGACAGCAATGGCCTGTATTTCTTAGATCTCTTTATTACAACTTGACCAGTGCGGGGCGATGAAGCTACTATAGCGTGGTATGTATCTTGTCCATTTTAAAGATTTTGTACCAACGCCGTCCTAGGTTAGTAAAAGCTGTTGCAGGGTCATCTCGCTTGGATACCCATTGATGCTTGCCTTCATCGTACGGTTATTACTCGTCTAAACTTTACTAAATTGTGTAGGTGAATGGTACCTCTTCGTCAATGTGTTTTAACCATTTGGGGCGATAGCAGCTTCCTTCTGTTGTCTTTTACTAACTATATAGTGTAAGCGTTTAGATCGCAATTTTACCTTAATTCTAAATAGGTTACTAGAGTTGCAGTTGTCAAAGTATAATTGGTTGTTTCGTAAGTAGCACCAGGAGCTAGTTGAGCCTAAATTGAAATCCATTGCTGCAAATCGTTGGGACGATTGCCATTACTATTGCTTTTTGGTCAGGTGAATATGTTCCAAAGACTATGTTGTCATTTAATCATTACGCCGCTTTATTTCGAGTCGACCACTCTGAAATGTCGTGCAATAATCGTGATATAATTAAAAAAGTGTCTTGATAATATTTAGTGTTCCATGTTTTACTTCGTTGTAACGCTATAATCGTTACTGTATCGTAAGTTGGTTTTTCGCCAACAACGTCCAATGAGAAGGTACTGCTGATTGCTTTTGCATGATTGAACTAGTACAGTTCAATGTAGCTTTTTGTCGTGCTTTTGAAAAATTTGCATTTACGCTACACCAATTGTTATGTTTTTATAATATGTGCAGGGTTCCATTTCTATAATTTAATTTGAGTATAATTTTTACTGGAGCACAAGCATATCAAATGAAAAAAGTGACATTGGTTGAACAAATGGCTTACACGAAGAAGCAGTGGGGTCTCTAAACGGTTGTCATCAATTGTTAGAGCTGGTTGAGGGGCTTCCATTATGAAGGGTTATTTTGGTCATTACGATGCATTACAATGCCTCTAGTGTCAGTGAAAGCTTCATTCTCCTTATTACAATTCCAGGACTCTGAAAAGCAATGAAGTAACCACGAATTGTTATAGTAACTCTTGGGTGCCCAACAGTGGTGGATAAATGTAACTTACTGAGTCAACAGTCGTTCAACAATCCTCAATTTGGTTTTACCACTCTGGGTTCATTCATGATTGAGCTGCTGGAGTGCCTTGTAACTTTTGAGTGATGGTTTTCTGCTGAAAAGACCGCCATGGTCGTTTGTTTCTGTAACTTTATTGTAGTACAATACCTCTAATGCCATGTACTCATTAGGCCTCGAAATTGCCACTCGAAGACTATGTAACAATAAGACAGCCTTGGCATACTGTAAAATGTACTTTGACTAGTGTTAAGCTTTTGTGTGGAACACCATCAAAAACCGATTAAAGCTGTTGCAGTGTTAGCTCGTTTGGATACCCACTGATGCTCGTCTCGTTTGTACAATTATTTGTCTATACTTTACGGCATGGCTCAGTGCATGATACTTCTTCCCTAATGCGTTTTAACAATTTGCGGCTACGCCATCTACCTTCCGTTGTGTTTTATAATCTATGTAGGGTAAGTGTTCTATGTGTTATTCTTAATTCTAAATGTGGGATTAGAGTTGCAATTGTCAAATTGTCATTGGTTGTTTCTGTGTTGCACGAGGAGTTACCTTTTTCTAGACTGTTCAAATCCATTGTTACGAAGCGCTGAGATTGCCAATACTATTTTTTTGTCATTTAATTCATTATCAAACCTATTGTGTCATTTAATGATCATGACTCTTCATTTTGAGCAGACTTCAATGGAATGCCGTGCAAGGACAGTGACATAACTAAAAAAGTGCCTTGACAATACTTAGTATCCTGTGTCCAATTTTGTCGTAACGCCATAATGGTGATGGCAGTGTAAGTAGGTTTGTGGAAAACGTTGTCCAATGAGAAAATACTGGTGTGTCTATGCATGATTGAACTCGTATAGTTCAATGAATTTTTTTGTAATGCTATTTAACAATTTGCGTTTAAGCTACATTCTTCTTTATGTTTGAATACAATGTACAGAGTTCTGTTTCAATAATTTAATTGATTGTAATTCTAACTGTATCGCAAGCGTAACATAGAATAAAAAAATCATTGGTTGGAAATTATCTTGCACGGGGAAACAGAATGGTCTCTAAGCAGCCGTAATCTATTGTTAGAACTGGCAGAGTGCTTTCCATTAAGAAGTTTTTTTTGGTCAATTTGATGTACCACAATGCCTTTCGTGTCATTGAAAATTTGACTTGACTTATTACAAATCCAGGGATTCTGAACAGCATTGAAGTAACCACGAATTGACTATAGTAAATCTTCTGTGCCCAGCACTGGTGGATAAATGAAACTCATTGCAATCAAAGCCCGTTCGGTTGCCCAACGATTCTCAATTTGATGATACCACTCTTGGTTCATTCATGACTGGGTTGGTGCAGTGCCATGAATGCCTTTTGAGTAATGGTTTTCTGCTAAAAGGATCGCCATTTTTATGTTTTCCCTTTAATTTTAGTGTAGTACAATATCTGTGGTGTCATGTGATCATAAATCTCTTTATTACAAGTCGAAGACTCTCAAATGATGAAGCTACCTTGAACTAAACGAAGATGTACTTTGGCCATCACAACTTCTTTGCCCAACAGCGCATTAGATTGATACGAGCTGTTGCTGTGTTGGCTCGTTTTGATGCCCATGGATGCTCGATTCGATTGTCCAATTATTCATCTGTCTTCATTGGATTGACGCAGTGCATTGCATTCTTTTTTCTTCATGCCTCTAACCAATTTGTGGTCAAACTATCTCCCTTTTTTGTGTATTATATACCATAGAAAATGAGGTTTTCATAATTAATGCTTACCTTGATTCAGAATGTGTGACATGTGGAGCATTGCATACAAGGAATCAGTTATTCCTACGCAGTTCTGATCCATCGTTGTAAATAGCGGAGAGGATTGCAATAAAGAAATTTTTGATGGTACTACTGTTGGTTAATGCACAATTGAACTAGTGCAGTACCTTGTACTATACGTGTTTTTGGTTGGTGGATAGCCATTGATCATGCTTTTTCGTACTTTTACTGCATGTAAAAGCCATGTAGTGGCATGTTTTTATAGAGCTCTTTGTTACAATTCGACGAATTTGAAACGTTGGACCAGCCTTGATATGACTTAAAATATGTTTCGATTATTGTAAAAATTGTACGACCAACATCGTCGTGGATCGCTACAACCTATTGCAGTTTTAGGCCGCTTGGATGTCCATTGATACTGGATTTGATCGTACAGTTGGCCTACTATGCTTTATTGGATTGACTCAGTGCTTGGTAACTATTTCTTAATGTCTCTGTACAATTTGTGGCTACCGTATTTTCCGTCTGTTGCGTTTTATAATCTATAATGATAAGCATTTTTAATTAAATTTATAATTATGTTAATTATAAATGTGTGACTAGAAGCTCAGTTGTCAAAGGGGCATTGGTGGTTTCGTGACTTGCACGAGGGATCAGTTGTTTCTAATCGGTTCAAATTCCTTGTTGCAAAACACTGAGGTGATTGCCATTCTTATCGGATTTGGTCTTATGAATGTATTACAAAACTTGTAGTGTCATGTAATCATTATGCCTCTTAATCACCAATCGACAATTCATAAATGCCATGCAACAGTAGTGATATAGCGAAAAAAATACCTCGACAATGCTTTGTATTCCATGACCAACTTCATCGTAGCTCTATGCTGGTTACTGCAGTTTAAGTTAGTGTGTTACCAACAATGTCCAATCAGAAGGTACTGTTGTTAACGTATGCATAATTGAACTAGTACAGTTCAATGTGTCTTTCTCTTATTGCTTTTTAACAGTTTACGTTAAAGCTACATCCTTCTTTATGTTTCGTGCTTTAGGCAGGGTTTCGTTTCGATAATTTTTATGTTATCATATTACAAAGAACAAAAAATCATTGTAGAATCGTTGCTTGCACAAGGAAGCAGTGGTCTCTACCTAAACAGTCCGTATCAACTGTCTGAATTGGATAAGAGGATTTCTAGTATGGAGGATTTTTGTTGGTCATTTGGATGATTACAATGCCTCTAATGTCTCAGAAATCTTACCGTTTCTTATTACATGAACACACATCTGAAGAACTATAAAGTAACCACGATTTGACAACCGTAAACATTCTTTTCCCAACAAGTTCGTGGATAGATGCAACTTATGGCAGCGCAAGCTAGTTCGTTTTCTAACGATTCTCAATTTGAATTGTACCACTGTTATTCTATGCATGATTGAACTGGTTCAGTGCCTTGTACCTTCTTTATAATTCTCTTTGTTGAAAAAATTGCATTTTGGGAGAACTTTTTTTGATTTCATTGCAGTACAATTTCTGTAATGGCATGCAATCAGTGAACGCCTTTATGCCAACTAGAATACTCCGAAACAGTGAAGCAGTCTTGGTATAACGTTAAAAATGCACTGGCAGTAGTAAAACTTCTGTGCCCAACACCATCGTGGGCAGATTTTAATTTATTGCAGGATGAGTCAGTTGCGTCGCCAAAATTGAATAATTTTGACGACATCACTGTTGGTTGACGTATAATTCAACTGCTGCATTGCATAGTATCTGTTTGTTGACGTTTTTAACTATTTTCAGCGGCGCTATGTTCCTTTATATGTATTTATAGGTTGGACGGTGTCCCTTTTTCATATTTTTCCTCTTACCTTGTTTCTATTTGCGCCACAATTTGGTCACTGGGAAAGAAAGCAATGCTTGAATCATGACTTGCACGAAGAAGCAGTTATTTCTAAACAGTTTTAATCTAACGTTGTAAATCGCTGAAAGGATTGCAATTACGAATGATTGTTGTCAAGCCATTACGATTTCTCTAGAGCCACGGAATCGTTAGGCCTCTTCATTGCGAATTGAAGTTCAACTTTGTTCCTTTTTTTGTGGTTTATACAACGGAGAGAGTTTTGTTTTTACGGTTTTCCTGCGTTAATTTTAAATGTTTGACAAGTAGAGCATTGGACAAGTAAAAGCATTAGAGGAGTGAAGAATTGCACGAGGAAGCAGTTCTTTCTTGTCATTTGTAATCCAGTAGTAAATAGCTTGGTAAAATTCAATTATCAGGGATTTTGTCATTTCTATGCATTACAATTCTTCTGTTGTCATTGACAGCAACTCTCTATTGTGAATCGACTACTTCGAAATGGAGTGAAGCAGCCTTGATATAACGTAAAACTGCTCTGACAACAGTAAGTATTCTGAGCCCAGTACCGTTGTAGATCGATATAAGTGGTTGCAGTTTCAGCACGTTTGGTTGCCCAATGATGCCAAGTTCGATTGTATAATTTTTGTCTATGGACGGTTGACTTGACAAAGGGCGCTGCGTTTTTATCTTAGTGTATTTTATCAACTTGCATTTACGCCATCGCCGTTTTAAGGCTTTTATACGCTGGGAATGGTTCTTCTTTGTTTTTGGCTTTTGCCCAATTCTTAATGTGCGACAGTCGAATTAGTGGACAAGCTATCGATTGAATCGGGACTAGCAAAAGGAAATTTTACTTTCTTCTTGAAATCGCTGAAAGGATTCCTATTATTCAGATTTCATTCGTCATTTCAATGCTTTGCCACCCTTTTTATGTTGTGCGATCTGTAAATGTTATTTTTTACGGACCCGCAAGTTTCAACTTTCCTAACCTACCTGGCCTTTATTTCAACTAGGACGCTTTCGATTTGTGACAATGGTTTGATAAAAGTTGAGAACGAAAATAGAGAGTCTTCCATTTGGACCTACCGTTGCAAATGCCGAAATCGTTTCAAAATACAAAGGGATGCAGGATGTCAATGTCACAAAAACACTACTTGTCGTATGGCAAATATGGTACGTGGCAACTGTTCTTGCTGGTAAGCTCTCTTTAATGGTGTACGAGCAAGTCTTCAGAACGACCTTTTCGCCCTTTACTATAGTCATCTATTTGCAAAGGTGAGCCTTTGTAGTTTTGCCAAGGGTACACAGTAAAGATCGCGCTTGTGAAATGCCTACTATCGAGTTTTGTTGATTCCTCTTCCCATTAGTCAGACCTTGAAGGTTAAAACTTAGCCAAACTTTCGTATGATTGAATGTATCGTTCCCTGACAGTAAAAGAAAAACTCGCGATTTTAGTCCTAATTTGCCATTTTCTTACGTGAAGACGCCGGAAAATAATACCTCTGGATATCGACCCCGAAAATGGTGCCTTTGTCATCGGTTAAAGTCTAAATGATGGAGCTTCATCTTATCCACCTCTTTTTGCTTCTCCTTACATTTCTTAGTGTGCGTTTTACGAATCTGTGAACTAGTTTAGATGCTTTAATTCACTTTAGCAATTTGTGATATTTCCAGTTGTATTCTGGTGTGAATCTATATCCTCGTACAATGCTGATGTATGTACTGCGCGGCTTGCAGTCGTTCTCCTGAGTGTGGTACTTGTGTAGAATTGTTGAATGACTTCATAGTTTCCTATCTAAAACTTGCCAAGGAATGCTTTTTACATACTTGTATTTTTGTAGTTTATGTTTAACTGACTTTTCTTAACAACCAGAGTGTTCTTAGTCCCACTGAGATTGCAATCCATCGTACTTGCTGGCAATTGATTGGTTTCTTGGGTGCAGCTGCCATTCGGCTGAGCATGATAACGGACCTTTTTATTGTAAAATGAGCTACTGATTCAGAACAAGATGCTGTCTTTTGCCATTTTCCAGGTGAGAGTTGCATTTATTTGCCTTGTTTGATTGTTTGATGTCGGAAAATCCAAGTTGTATTCGAAGTCCGGGTGCCAGAATGGTGAAAATGGCAAAACCGAACTACAAATTCCATTTTACGCTATTCAAATGGCTTCACCTACCCTTCAGGGCGTTGGCTCGTGGTGGTGGCGTCGCTGGAGTCAAAGCTAAGGCGACAAAGGTTCTCAACGATGAACATACGAATGTCCATCACTGCCTCCAAAAACCGACCTACCAAAATAAAACCTGGTAATCCCGTCCAATACCAACACTGCGACGATCCATTGTCCAACCCTTGTGCAACCAGAATAGAGGTACAGTCCCGATAAGAAAACTCACCAGTCATCCATCATCGATGAATCGCTTCATCCAAGGCTTTCTTTTTCTGCAATTCTACTGTTGTACTCGAATCTTCCTCAACAAATTCGTCGGCACAAGCCTTCCACTATGAAAGCTATGGAAGCACCTAAAATAGATGCGATTTGGGATAGAAGCTTCACCATGGACCCGCAGATACCCAGTCTCTTCGAGTCCAATTGAGTGCATTCACAAAACAAATGACTCAAGGTTCCAGGTACATTGGCCAAACAACAGGCACAACAAGTCCTCCACTGTACATCCAATCTACCCAGTCTGGCGAGCCTTGAACAGGAAGTTCAACCACCAACACGAAGAAGCATCAGCCATTGAAGACCTTTGCTATATTCCAGATAGTCGAGCAAGCTATCCCGCAACAATGAACTACCGCTTTGCAATGCTTGCTAACGATACTCACGCCAAGTATGTGGTTGAGGCATCTTGCCAGCAGTCAACCATTTGCGGCTAACCTCTCGCACCGTCTTGAAACCACGATTCGAAAGTTGTATTGAATTTACTGTTGAACTTACCAATCCTCTCATCAACCATGGTTTGATACTTTTCACCCAGGTGCCTTTCCGAAATGTAGATATCAAACGACATAAGACACTGATCCATGTACGTATAGTAGGTCCTTTGGCCCATAAACGTCCCCGTAGTCCTTTTATAAGTGATTTCATACTAGGTATACCCAATTCGATATACAAAGCAGGAATACTTTCTCCTGTGTGTTTCGTATGCACTCCTACAACCAATCGCAAGGTTTGATTTAACACCAAACTCAAACGTTTGGCATGTAGTTGTTGCATACACCACTACTCAGAGCCCAAACTAAAACTGGGTAGCAGACAACTTTTGACAACAAGTAATCGGAGATCCATCGGAATTCTACTATTGCGTAAAAATGGAGTTGCAATCTACAATCATTGCCCATGACGCTGGATTTGAAGTTGCAAAATAAGTCCTTCCGCCGTCAAGCTAGTATTCAAATCAATATCCAAATGACGATATTCTTCGACCACAGGAATGTCTTTGCCTTGCATTTGCCATTGCCATCTATACATCCATGGATAACGGCAAAACCACATTTGGGTGCACCAACTTCCATTTCAAACTCAGTCAAAGCTCACTTACTTTGCGCATGGAGGCTTCCAGACAATCCAGCTACGGTCCAACAATACCACATCATCGGCAAACATCAATCCTGGTAATCGATTCTCTGCACTAGTACCGTTGATGATCGATGACCAGATCGAACAAAACACGACATGAAGGATCATCCAGTCTTGCTCCTCTACAAAAAGGAAAGAAAGGGGAGCGAGTATTTCAAATATCCGTAGAGGTAACTGTGTCCACAACCTACGATAAAGCCCACAATAAAGTTCCAAACATCCACCTTCAATACCTAAACTTTCAAGTTTACGAAACAAGGCTTCAGGAGGAACTCGATCAAAAGCCTTCCGTAAATCAATGAAACATGCATAAGTAGCAAGCATTTACTTACTCCATCGTTGTCAGATACACTCCATCAAAGCAATGACTTGAACAGTACAAATTCGCGAGTACGAATGCCGCCTCGCTCTCGCACTGAAATATTGTGACTTCGACCGCTTTGTGGATTGGTAACAATTGCACTTAACAGTTTCAAAAATGTACAATGAGACTGATGCCTGGATAATGGTTCATGAAACTCAAATCTCCCTTTCTCATTCCGTAGATTAGAAGAGATGTTCAATGAACTTGGAATCTTTCCGCATTGAAAGATCCAATTGAGCAAGTGGAGCAGCGCTCGGCTCATCGGATGATCCATCATAGATGAATTGTGGAATTCTTCTTCTTCTGGAGAGGAAACTGTTGAAGAATAAAAAGCGATTGGAACAATCACCTTCCAAACTCCATAGCAATTTGATCCTTAAAAGCAACTTTACCATGGGCAGTGATCCGAAAGGAGCACAACTCGAGAAGAAGAATATGACGTCATCGACAGTAGAATTTATAACGCCACAAGACAACGCGTTTGCTGAACTGGAGATAAGAGTAGTCAGGAAAATTTTAAGTTTAATTTTGCTAGTATCGTGGACTCTTTCGGCTTAATAAGGCTGCAATTTTTCAATATATTTTCGTTGACAAAGTCTACCTTTTTAATTTGAAAAAAACCCCACGTGCACTCATACGTGCTTAAAGGCAATCAATGATACTTGGAAACCTTGTCAAGTACACTAAACTTGTAATCTCTACAAGCAAAAACAGTTATTACAGGTAGATATGTAAAAGTACGTGTACACTTTTTCAAGTGCTTCCTCTGTATACTAACCCACTGCTCCTGCCTTTCAACCGTTGCACTCTACTTTTTACATCACGAATCTGTACAAATATATGTATATATACGCGTACAAGTTGGCAGTTGAAGCTGTGGAGATTGGCCAGAAAACGACAACCCTGTTGTCAAAGGAGCCATTCACCCACCACGAAGCATGGAATAAGACTAGTACAAAAAATTTCTGGAGAAGCCTCTAAAACATAGCAGGAAATAAATAATCTTCAAGCTTTGAAAAGGCAAAACACATGAGAGACACCCAGAAAAAGGTGGTAAAGCAGAGGTCAACTTCCCACTACACTCAATCGGTTGGAGGTGCAGAACAATTTGGTGCAGTATTGTGCCAGTGCCAGTAGAAGAAACAAAAGTGTCCAAACTCTTTGGACTCTGCTTTGCTTTCTATCTAGACTGGCAATGGAAAGAAAATCGAGAGTTTCAAGTTACCCTTGTTTGTCGGTAGAGAGTGACAAGGGGGTTCGCTACCCAGACAGCATGTCTAGGCACTCGGCGACACAAAAGAGAGTAACTAGGGCAAAACACTGAATGTGATTTGATAAAGAGTAAGCATGCGTGGCACTGGCAGAGTGGCAATCGCAGGTTCGTCTGTTACATAGCCATCTGTCGTGTCGTTATCTCTTGCGAGATTAGCTCCGGTAGGACGAAGCTACCAAGCCAACTTGCAATCTTCGAGACGCTTTGTCGATTGATAGTTCAAGTATATTTTGGAAAAGAAAGTAATGCAGGGACGACTTGGCTTGCATCTTCTCGTTTGGTCGCGTTGGGTTGCTACTGCCGTAAGTGCTCAGAGCGACCCAGAGTGAAACCGAACCGAACGAGCGAGGTTGTGCTGTGACAGAAAGATAAGAAAGTTGCAGAAGAAAGACGGCTTTAGGTCTTTTCATTGCAACAAGTGCAACACAGATAAATTTATGCCGCAGGACAAAATAACTAGTCACTAAGTATAAAGTGCTTTGGTGCAGTTCATTCTAGTAGCACAATACCATCGATGAGCTACTACAAAACAACGTTGCTCGAAGATTCTGCCGCAATTAAGCTTTGGTAGAAAAGGACGCAACACAGTACAATGCACAACAGTCTCGACTTAGTTGTTTGTGGAAGAGAAACAGGAGAGAAGCCTTAAAGTTGAAATAGGACATTCGAATAACCTCGTCTTGACTTCCAGCGGAAAGGTTGGAAAGGGTCGTAACTCTGCCGTCTCTGCGATGGAGCAAAAGTATTTCGTAGCAAAGTTGATAGACGGAAGACAGTCATTTAGGACGTCTTGTCAGAATGCGAAATATTTTTCTCAAAAGTCTCGCTTGCACTGGTGACACCTCCAACCTTATAAATTGTCAGCGGCTGTTGCCTTTTACCTTACAAGCTTTTCACTGGATAGTCAAGTAGAAAACTATCAACTACTTGTTAAGACTAAGAGTGCAGGTACCTTGAAAATCCTAAAATGAACTACAACTCCACGTATCTTAACTAAGAAAGTCACTCTTTGTACTGGGACATGCTCCACAGAGCGCAAAACACTATACTACTGCGCTTGCACCACATCGTTACGGCTGTAGACAGGTTGAAAGTAAACAGTTGAAGACACCCTTTTCTCTCTCGTACCCACACACGCTCATAATATGTTGTTTCTTTGTTTTCATTCCAAGTTTATATACACTAGCTATAACAACCAAGGAAATTGTACACTTTGAAGACAGACGCAAGGGTCCTTCCTGGAGAGTCCCGTGGTGGAGTTGGTTGTGGCGGTTGCTATGGTGCATAATCGTTTGGCAATGTCGTTTCACTTTACAAGTACCGTTGAAAGTAGCGTTGCTTGTAAGTTTGAAGCAAATTTCAGTTGTCAAACACGAAGTCCCTTCGGGGTTGAAAGAGTTTTATATGTTTGCTACCTTTTGTCTAACCGAAAGATCCCGCTATACCAGTGCACGCATCTTCGACATTGTGAACTGGTTGCTGCTGTACAAAAAACGATAAGAATAGAAAGGATGTCGATTGGGCAAGCTTTCATCGGACTAAGATTTTTATTCCTGACAATATGAAAATCGGTTGTCTTTTTACGAATTCGGGTACCTTGGATAATTTAACTCCGTTTTACTCTGGGAGGTCTCACTATGATTTCTTGGACCGTGTCGCAATAAAAATAGCCTTAAATTACACTTAAGGATAACCTTGCACTGTGCGATGGACTTCGACGAAATTTTATGACTATGATGCCAAGAAACCTCGAAATCAAACAATGCTCTTTGGCAGGAACTTTGCAGCATTCTAATGAGTGGTTGCCCTTCTTTGAGATCAATGCCCCCGTCCAGTGTGGTAGAACACCATCAGTACATGCTCTTCTTCCCTTCTGATCAATAAGTATTGACGTTGAATATAGAGGAACTCAATGATTGAATAACTACCCTGAAACCTCCCGAGATATTGAAAACACCAAATTCCACTGCGCCACAAATTGATGGGGTTTAATCTGTTCTAAACGAAATGACAAGCTAAGCTGTTGGATAAAGCGGGCAGTGACTTGCTTCAGCTTAGACTACGCCTACGTAGATATGACTGACGGTGATAGGATGTTGTGCCTCATTCAGGCTTCTGTTTCATCTTTCCTAGTTCATAACATAGGCGCTGCGCAGTTGGTACTGTTCTTTGAGAAAACTGGTGGAACTGTTCAACTTGCTTCGTTGCTAAATTCATTCTTTGATGAGGCCTTTGAAGTCTCGTCTGTGTATGATGCCAGGAAGAAGATAGTTGACTTCGAGGTAACAGACTCTCGAGGCACATCTTCTCGAGAACGAATATTTATTTTGCTTGTGACTCTGGCCAGAAGTGAAGCAAAGTCGGATAGCGCTCCTGACTTTTGTAGAATTTGTCACTTTTGACAACGTTCCTGATCACTTGAAGCATTTTATAGATTAGACAGAAAGTGCGAAGCAGATGCAGTTCTCAAAGTCAACGTTCGGTCAAACGGACAGAACTGAAGAAGCTTGTGAGTTGAATGTCGATGTATCGACGGCTGCTAGCGGTCACAACTGCCCGTATTCTTGTAAAGGAGTACTTCACGTATTGTATATACTGGAATAAACAGTCTTGTGATTGTCTCCTTGAAACCGGGCATTCAGCAATTATTGATCGAAAAGAGTATTAAGAAGTGAGTATACCAACGTGCTGTTGTTTGATAAAGCAACGAATTGGGAATGCACTATTCACTCATGCATAATAAGGCCTATCGAGAGCATTTCGTGACTTTGTAATCTTTTCGCACCAAAAATCCATGATTCCTTCTTTATCATTTTGTATGAATGTCGGCATAATGAACCTACGAAGTGTTGAAACTATCCTTGTTCGAATTGGAATATTGAAGAAATGCTCCAAATGCGGCCTTTGAATGGCGGTGCTTCTGTTTGAAAGAGGGGCTAATGGATTGGATGATAAAGTGTAGTGATGTATTATAATAACAAGTGGTTGTTGTGGTCGTTTTATAGCAATAGAAGAATTGTCTTGAGTATAAATAAGCGTTTTTATAGAAAAGCAACTGGCTGGAAAATATATAACCACCCGAGTGTGGATCCATCTTCGTCTTCCGATACGCACCGACAGAGTTTGTTGCAACAGTGGTTTGATCCAAGTGCGTTTACTTTATTTGCTTTTCAGTCGGTTGGTCGTTGGCACCGCAACTTGGTACGACAAGCACACCGTTTCGATTGGCAATATACGTTGAGGTCTCTACTGGTTTCAAACAAGCAACAAAACGACGATAGTTTGCAACTTGGTATTTCGGATACAAAATTGATACCTTTGATATTTATTGAATGGTCCGAGAGCGTTGATGATTGGAAAGATCATATTGCAGCCTTTGGTATTCGTGAACCAGTAATTGGTTTGAGTTGTCTCCACGATTGGCAGTCGTTGGTGGATCAACTCGGGTTGAGTAGTGAGTGGAAGACAACAGGTTTTCAACTCTTGCAACGAAACGACGCGTCTTGGTTATTCAAGATGGAGCATAAAATATACTATGGCTTTCATGATTCCAATCGTTCAGCTTCTGAATCCATTCAGTTGCCATCCATCCACAGTGATGGACAGAGTCTTGTTCAACTCGTCGCTCAAGCACAATCTTTGGAGTCGGCTTCCAATCGTACATTCAGCGATATGGAACAAGTAGCTTCGAATCTCCAGTTGAATGCACTTGATTCGTGGTATGACTTTAGAGAGTTGGAATATCAACAGCGATTGGCTTTTGCGGTGAGTGAGACATATACACATATATAGGTAGACATACATGTGTGGATGACAAAAGAATAGGAAAAAGGTCCACCTATTTTGCTCCAAATACCTCAAACTATTTTTCGCTATCCGAGAGATGCGTTGATACATTCAAACAAAAAGTGGATATTCGTTTCGGATACTTTTCATCATCGCATTGTCGTATGGGAAGAAAGCAGTGGCAATATTTTAGGAACGATAGGATGTGGAGTTGCACGTTTTCGGGATGGTGACTTTACGAGTTGTTGCTTTCATCAACCTTCAGGTATGGCATTGAATGGAGATATATTGTATATAGCAGATACCGAAAATGGATGTTTGCGAATGGCGGATATAGAAAGCGGTCAAGTTGAGACGATCTTTCCTGAACCTTGTCGAGTTAATTGTAATAATAATAACATGACTCGAGCACTAGAATTTTGTGATATTTGGAGAACTCCTTGGAAACCTCCAAAGAATTGGGATCCTACTGTATCCACCAATTTTGGACGACCTCTGTCTGTTGTGGTTAAGGATAAAAGTATTTCTGTCTTGACTATAGCTCCTCTTGCTATATGGGAATTTAGGGTTGTTGATGTTCATGGTAAAAGACGAGTCGAGTATTTGGGGAAAAGAGGAAATGATAAACATGCGAGTTGGAAAAATATTTGGTTGGAACAACATCTCGAGCAATTTACCAATACACCAGAGAGAATTTCTATCGATGAGGCAACAACGCAAAAGATTCGACAAAGTAATCATATCATAAGGAAACCACTTGGTCGATTGGAAAACTTACCTCCGCCTTGGACATTGTTTGGTGTAAGGGAACAAGTTGCGGATTATGATGCATTTCAATATGTTTATCCATATTTGAGAGGCAGAAGGATAGAAACCGAAGATTATCTATATTTGATTCCTGGTATTGCTCGTGTTTGTATTTCTATTACTTTGCCAACAGGATATGTATTTGCTGGGAAAACCTTGGTTCATAGCAATATACAAGGGCCTATGGTATCTACTACACCTCCACTAGGTATTGATGATTACAAGGTAAGAGTGAAAGTGTTGTGTAGAAGAGAGTTTGAAATAGTGTTGCATAGATTCCTCGAGGAGAAAAGAGTAGGAGGAAATTCGAAGGATTGGATGAACCTCAAGACTTGGTTCTTCCAGAGGCTCCCAAGATGGATCCTTTTTCTGGAGTTCCTATAGTGATAGATATGTACACTTTCCCTGGAAGTGGTTTTATAACCGTAGATTTGGTTGTATATTTGAAGAAACAGGAATCCTCTGTGGAAGATAACACTATATATTATGATACAGTAAGAGAAATCCTATCTTATGCTGAAACTTGGTCTGAAATAGCAACAAGATACAATTAAAGGCTCCAGTACGCGTAACGAAATATGGATTGGAAACCGAATATCTTTATGTCACAAGTAGAGTTGAACCTCCTTTACCTGTTTATGAAACAATTTCTATAGATCGTTTACAAAAGACAACTCTTGAGAATACCAAAAAAGCAGCCGACAAATAAACAGAATGATTGGCCATTTACGTATCTTATTGATTGACTGATTGGCGCAACTCGTTGTTTGGCTTTCTTTTTGGAAACAAAAGACATTCGTCTGGTAAAATGGCAAGTAGAGTACCTTGGAATAACTTTCGTATGCCTTTTGGTGGTGGTGGCGGTGGTGGTCCTAGTGGTCCTGGTAAGTTTGTTTTATGACAACTTTTCGAATGATGGACGGAGACGTGTTCTTGAATAGCGGTTCGAGTTGCAGGTTTGGCTATTGCAGGTATCGCTACAGCTGCCATTGGTTATAAATATGGTTTATACAACGGTGAGTTGATATTTTGTGGGTATGATCTTTGTATTCATCAGACTATGTCTAGTGGACGGTGGTCATCGAGCGGTTATTTTCAACAAGTTTACGGGAGTCAGACCAAAAGTTTATGGAGAAGGAACTCACCTTCGAATACCATTCTTCGACGTTCCCATCATTTATGATGTTAGAGCAAAGCCAAGAAGCGTGCAGTCTCTTACGGGAAGTCGAGGTAAGAAGAAACCACATCGAGTTGGCGGTTCTCAAAGATTGTAGATTTACAAATGGTGCAAATTACACTTCGAGTACTTTCAAGACCGGACCCAGATAAAATACCCGTTATTTATCAAACGTTGGGAATCGATTATGACGAGAGAGTTCTTCCTAGTATCGTCAACGAAGTTTTAAAGTCTGTAGTTGCGCAATTCAACGCTTCTCAGTTAATTACACAACGGGAACAAGTATCCCGTCTGATTTCAAGAAACTTGAGAGAAAGAGCGAAAGACTTTAATATTGTATTGGATGATGTGTCGATAACACATTTAGCTTTCGGAAAAGAATATACTGCGGCAGTAGAAGCCAAACAAGTCGCCCAACAAGAAGCTGAAAGAGCGAGATTCTTTGTAGAGAAAGCTCAACAAGATAAGAAATCGATTATTATTCGAGCACAAGGAGAAGCACAATCTGCGAAACTGATAGGTAGTTATTATCTTCTGTTTTCCTTGCTATCTTAACACGTAGAATAATATAGGAGAAGCGATGAAGAACAATCCCGGATTTATAAAGTTGAGAAAGATTGAAGCTGCAAGAGAGATTGCAAATACTATTGCCAACTCTCAGAATCGCGTATTTCTCCATTCGGATTCCTTACAATTGAATCTAGGAGATGTAGAAACAGAAAGTACTTCCAGCCTTCATGAAATGGAAGAAGAGTTGAACAATGTCTCCAAACGAAAGTAATCACTAGCGTTTCACTGCCATGTTTTAGACAGATTGACTCGTATTGCTCTGATGTGTGGAAATAACTTGTCTCGGAGACAACATATCTGACTCGAGCAATAAAATAGTCATAGCAAAGGATATCGTTAAAAGAAGCTTTTCAACAATGTTAACAAAAGGCATCAAGGAAAACCTCAACTTACAGTTCCTACACCTGCATACATCAACTCCAAAGTACTCAGGAGTTGCTTATGCCACAAGTAAAAAGGAGTTGAGAATCCAGCAATGACACCAAGAGAGAAACATAGTCGACCCCAAAATATTGTGAGTGTGAGATGTGAACTACGTCTTTGTGCACCAAATACCAATAAAATTCCATATAATACCAAGACAAAGGGTAAGAACACTAACAAGGGAAGTGGGCGAGGAGGATTGGAACTCGTGCAAGCTAAATATATACAATAAACTCCAAAGACGATGGCTGCAATAATTATTCCAAGCACAAATAGAAATAAGAGTGGGAATAGGAAGATGTAAAAGAATACGGAAAATAAAACACTTCCAAATAAATGATGGAGTATTCTCCGAAGAGAAAAACTTGTTTCATTTTGGTCAATCGTGTGTGTAGTTGTCGTAGGTAAAAGTGCTGTTCCTGTTGCTGTTGTGGTTGCTGAGGGTAGAGATTTGTTCCAAACAAGTTCTTGTCGGGTTGGAGACGAAGGAAACAATCGACGCTTTCCTTCCGAATGTTGTCTGGAAGGACTTTCACTCGAACCTTTCGTAGACTGATAATAAGGTCTTTCCTCGCTTTCCGAATCCTTTAACAGCTTCTCTTGTTCTACTGTTGTTGCCATACTACAAGTCGCTTTTCTATCATCGACCACATCTTGTCCCAACAATTCTCCACTTGACGAAACGATGGAAAGTAATTGATATCCACAATATAATAACGCTTCTCCACTATGTCAAGTACAATATCTAAACCATACAAACTCAACCTTAAAACTTGAGAAATAATTGGAATCCATGGCTGTATAAAATGGCGTAGAGAATCTATCATTGGTGAGGTTTCTATACAAGTGAGGATTTCATTACTCTTCTCTTGACTATCAAAGCAAAGCCATCCTTGACTTTTATGTTCTTTTAATAAAGGAAGATTGGGTTGACAAAATATATCCACGTAGTCTCCAATGACATATACTTTAAAAATATATGCACTAGAAACTAGTTGCTGAGCAATGACCGTTTCCTCCTCTGCAAAACAAGTATTCAATACTTCCTTCAAGGCTTGATCATTCCACACAATGCACATAATATGTGACTTGTGGATACCACACGCTGGCAAAGACTTGATGATGACTGGAAATGATATGGACTCAAACCAATTAGCTTTGTTGGATATTTGAAACCATTCAAGTCTCTCCAAAGAATACAAAGAATCTTTACCATGATACCTTTGCACTGTAAGAACAATTTCATCGATTAACTGCAACACTTTTTGTCGACTAACAACAGACCACACAGCTTCCAAGTTGTCTATTATAACGTGATTCTGGTTGTACTCGAGAATGGTTTGTAACAGCTTTATGCGGCAACTTGCAAGACTGTCTCCTTGAAAAGAAGCAGCGGCCATATCGTCGGTTCTCTTATGAATGACGACGTCGCAGCATGGTATGGAGTGGACGTCTTCCAAGTCTAGTTCCTGTAAAATGTGTCCTTTTCTTGCCAAGTAATCCCCAAAAGGTTGGAAAAAAGACTGACGCTTCTTGGAATTGCACGAAAAACCCACAACTAGACTTTTTGAAGTTTCCAACATGACGTCTAGAGTTTATTGCCGTTTACTACTGACGTTGCGCGCAACTGCCGTAAAAAAATTCCACAAAGTGCGATTTATGACTGTGGACGGCTCCACATTACTACTGTTCCTATGATTGTTATTATTATTGCTCAATTGACAATAAAAGACACTTTCCATAGAACTAGTAGACTTGTGGTGTAACCTTAATTTTCTTCTTTGGCTCCAAATATCTGACTTGGTTCCTACAACTGCTACTGGGAAACGTCGACTCAATTGATACAAGTAATGAGTTTCCAACTTGTCTTTCCAGTGTTGGGTCATCAAAGGTACTAAAAGGTGAAGAAACGACTGACTCAGAGATTCTACTATTCTTTTCCAAGACCATAAACTCTCGCTTCCACCTAAACCTGCGTTGCTTTCTTCATCAGTGTACTGAGAGTCTCCGAAACTACGCAAAACTTCAACTGCCCAATATTTCCATATACTATCCCTCGTGGTTGAAATGGTCAAGTCATACACGAATACAAAGCCATCAAAAGGAATATAACTCAAGGCTCTATGAAAGAGAGTCGGATGGGTTGACATACCACAGCCCCATTCCCATAGTTCTACAATAGTTTTCTTCTCTACAGTTTCTCTCTTTTCAACTGCAATAGGCAACACTATGCAGGAAATATGAAAACCTTTTGTAGGTCGTCTATTCACCCTTTAGTATGATGACGTGAATAAAAAGCGTACACATACAAACTATCGTGTGAGTTATTTTGAGTCGAGCCAGAACACAAACACAAGTTTTGAATAAGGGACTAGTAACTCTTTGAGTTTACTTAGGCATACCAATCTTCTTTCACCTTACAGTTTTACCAACTCCAGTGTCTCCTAAAAATAAAATACTACAAGGCTATAAGTACTGCCTTGTTTCTCGTTGCATATATCTTACCGCAACTTCATACTTTCTCTGGTAAGCGTTCTTGGACTGCCTTTTGTATCATCTCTCTACGACGCACTATAGAATAACTAAGAGAACCTAACAATACGATCCAAATACTTGCAAGGCCAAGTCCTGTGACTGGATTTTGAAAGAGAAGTAATGCAATCGCAGTTTGTGCTGCTGCCTTTGCCGTAGCAGAAACATTATGCGTCAAAGGACTCGTATATTTGATTTGAGTGGCAGTGGCAAAGGAAATTAAAATGCCTAATATGCCACTCGTACATAACATAACTTACGAGTTGTTAGGAAGAAAATACCAAAAAACTCAACACTTACTCCAAAAAGGTATATGCAATAGGTTCTCCGAGGACATCAAAATTCGCACTTCTCCACTGAAATAAATAAAAGGAAGAAATAATACACAAGCATTCACATTATTATATAAAGTTATCTTCCAAGGATCGTTGTCGACAATAGGATACATTTTCTTTACATAAATAGCGTTCATAGCAACAAAAAAACTCGAAACAACTCCTGAAATAACACCCACAAGGGACCATCGTATTTCTTCTCGATTACCCAACCAAAAGCCAGATACAACCTATGTTGTATATATATATATACCGTTGAAATCGGAGAACCAATCATCTATAGATACATATGCTTACAATCAAACAACAGAAAATGGCCGCAGGAGAAGTTCGCTGTCCGAGAATTATAAAGTCAAGAGCTACGTTAAAAATGATAGTAAGGGAACGAGCTACTTGATAAAACGAAACTTCGACATATTTCAAACATAGGTTATTAAAGACTACCATAAGTGTAAAGATGCAAGAAAGGGGAAGTAACTCAACACATGTCTTCCTATATACAAGCAGTCAATAAGACAATATTATTATTATTATTCTAGTATACAAAACTAACCAGTGCACTTGAAAGGGAGGCATTCTCGTCCAACAAAGTCCACCAAGTGCATAACAACAAAACACGGTAACCACACACTGAGACCTTGAAGTGAAGGTCAACGTGATATAACCAAAGTATGCCAACCTCCATACCAAGTAATAAATAAGGGTGCATCCACTTGAAAAGATTTGCCACTAAAAAGCAATTTGTTGGTAAAAACCAAACTAATAGATACTATCCAGTAAAAAGCTACAGCAGCAAACACTTGAGAAGACCTTTTCATTGTGTCCAACATATTCAATTTTGTTGTTCAAATTTGCCGTGCAGAAATGGAACAAGATGCAAAAGTAGTTTGGAACAAGTTGAGTGAACGTACCAGAAATGTATTGGGAAGTATAGGAGATAACGCAAGAGACTTTATGGAGACTGTGAGTGAGAAAACACACCATAGCTCACTTACCAAACTGCTGTCAGACAAGTTGCAAGATAGAAATTCTCTGTTGACAGCTTCGAGAGATGAAGAAGCACAAGAAGAAAGTACGAATGCTTCTTCAGCTTTCGGAAGGGATTGGGCTTCTGAACTTAGCTTGTCTCGCACACAACGTCTTGTTGGGTTTGCAATGTGTTTCGTTGCTGGCGCTATGATGCTCTTTTTATCCATCTTGTTGCTCCCTACCTCGGCTCTTCGTCCAACCAAGTTTGCTCTTAGCTTTACTTTAGGGAATATACTTGTTCTCTTCAGGTGAGTCGTAGTTTTGTACAAAGCACATAATACAAATCTTATCTTGTGTCTAGTACTGCTTTTCTAGTAGGTCCCTATAGACAACTGCAGTATATGTTCAAACCAGTTCGATTGTTGAGTACTTGTGTATACTTGGTTTCTCTATTTATGGCCATATTCTTTTCAGTTTCCAAGGTTAAATTAAGGTATCCTCTGGTGGTGTTATCGATTATCTTTGAAATAGGAGCTTTATTGTGGTATTGTGCTAGTTACATACCTTTTGGTCAAGCTATGATCTCGCGAATGGTGGGACGTTTTGTGGAATGGTGAAGAACTGTAGATAGCATAGAATGGCATTTTCGCTTATTCAGTTTGTTTTTGACCTTTGCCTAATAGTTGTTGTTGAAAGTGGGTTTCAAGCATTGCAGTATAGTCTTCCAACAGAGAAACTGTACGTTCCAAAGCCACTGCCTCGTTGTACAATAATTGCAAGCGTTCCTTGGTTGTTTGGAATCCGTAGTTTTCTTGAAGTAGTTTATCTGCTCTTTCTTGTAGTTTCTGTATGGTTTTCGAAGCCTGCTCCATAAATAAGCAAGTCGAAGCATTATTCTCTTGTATTTCCATTAAATAAGATAACCCAACTAGTAAAACTTAGCTAAGAAAAGCAAATTATATTAATTTCTAACCTCGTAAATGAAGTCGAGAAAACTTTTCCAGTTGTTTGGAAAACTCAGAGACAAGTAAGGCGTTGTCTTGTGCTTCGTTTGTCGACTGCATCGAAGAGGCGTCGATTGATTGATCGTTTCTTGTCGTCATAATATGCGACCAGGTGCTTTGTTTGTTCCAAAGCCGAATACAAGAGTACGACACTTGGGAGTTTCTGAAGCACATCGAAAGGATATTCTAAAGTGCTTGGTAACATCTCTTGTCCAAAACGAGAGAATTGTTACAACACTGGCAAAGGCGAAAGAAATGCGCCGTTATGTAGAACAAACGATAACAGCCGCAAAGGTATGTTGTTATGTGCACGGCAACAGCAACTTTTTTTATTATTTTATTCCAGCGTGGAGATATTCCTGAAGAAGAATGGACGCAGTATCTCTCTAGTCCAAGGGCCATTGAGAAGGTCAAAACTTTGTTAGCGGAACGATACCGTGATCGACCTGGTGGATACGTAAGAGTGTTGAAGAATGGCTTTCGGTAGGTTGCGTGTATTACCCAATTCTGCAATGGATCGTTTACTGTATTTGATTAGCTATGGTGATGGTGCTCCTCGTGCTATTGTGGAGTTGGTAGATTCTCCAAACTCTGTTTTCAACCACCCTTTGTACAGAGCTATTGAATCTGATAAGAAGCAATAATGAAGAGCAAAGCAGCCTTGATATAATTTTGGTTTTATTGTAGAGTAGAAGGAAGTCTCATGATGCTGCACTGTTTAGTATTCAGGAATATAGTAATAGAAAGAATAGGTTGTGTTTTCGACAAAGGAAATTTCCAGCTTGTAGTCGTTTCAATAAATGGAAGACAACGAAAAGGAAATGTCTCTCGACGACAATGTCCACTTTGCATTGGCAACCATTGTTCTTGGTTGATTGGGAGGCAACTTGAGACACTGGTTCGCTCTTTCTTTGTACAACGCGACAATGAAGGTATAAAGTAACCCTTTGTTTCTCTACTTGGCTAATATGTAATTTGCTGCAAGGTTATGCACGAGGGAGAAGTTGTTATGACGTTTCCCCAATCCAAGAATAGACTGCGGAGGCTATATGAGTGGCTTCGGTTGACTTACTATCGTTACTGTTTGTGGACTGCTGTTTACGTTATGACAACTGGCGAGCAAATATTTGTAAATGGATTGGCGCTTGTTATTATTTCTCTTCTTGTGTACAAATTGTTGGTTTCTTGCCTGCGTCAGTATGGCTTTTATTAGGCCGTTAGGATTGTATCGAGTAGACATAGGGACATATGGAGTTGCATTGTACATAGAAAGGGAAATTGGAAACCATGAAACAATATGTTGGCGAAGTTGGTGAGGAGACCCAACGACGATAGCCAAAACAAACGCGCAATGTCCGAATGTCCTTTATGTTGTTATGGTGGTGTTGTGGGTGGCTCTTGAGTGCTGTCTGTTTTTGGATATTTCTTTTGTCACCTTTTTCATTACAAACAAGTAAAATGGCTACAATACGTGCAGATAAAGTGTCAAGTGCTAGTTCTAACACTTCTTTGTCGGCATACGAGGCTTGTAAAAAGCAACTCTCGAAAGCTGTAGATTGGGACGAAAAGTCTCATTTTGCAAACGTAAATATTCCCTATTTTGCTTAAACTTGAAGAAGTGGATTGAATTCCTATAGGCTTTAAGGGAATATAACGCTGTGGCAGAAAAGTTACGGCTTATTTTGAGAAAGGGACAAGGCTCGATGAGTCGAGAAAGGTGGATAGAGTTTCAAAGCCAAGTTTCAAAGACATTGGGTCTGGTAGATGAGAGAATAGATGCGCTTTCCAAACATTCAAAGGCTTCTTCTTCTTCAGGAACTACAAGCAAAGGGGCAGAACACAACTGTACGCAGTCGCGCTCTGGAAGAAACAAAGTTGTCAATAGTAACCATTCCAGAGTTTCTGGTCTGGAAAGAAACAGTGCTTTTCAGAAAATATTAGAACGTATTGAAAGTGATATTGTTGTTTCCTCTCCAGGAATAACGTGGGATCAATTGGTTGGACTTGATTCTGTGAAAAGCATTATACAAGAAACCATAGTTCTTCCATCTAGGAGACCAGATATATTTCGTGGTTTGCGTGCTCCTTGTAGAGGTTTGTTACTTTTTGGACCTCCAGGGAATGGCAAAACTTTGATTGCAAAAGCTGCTGCAACAGAGTGTCAATCTTGTTTTTTTTCCATTTCTACTTCTTCTTTGACTAGCAAGTTTTTTGGAGAAAGTGAATTGTTGGTAAAAGGCCTTTTCCTTCTCGCGAGAAATAGACAACCTAGTTTTATCTTTATCGATGAGGTAGACAGCCTCTTATCTGTTAGAAGCGATGGAGAACATGAAGCGAGTAGAAGGTTGAAGACGGAGTTTCTTATTCAGTTTGATGGACTAAATTCCACTGGAGAAGATCGCATTTTTGTTATGGCGGCTACTAATCGGTTTGTTTCGTAATAGTGTTATTTGTGGCTCAGTTTTGAATTATATTCTAGTCCATGGGATCTAGATGAAGCTGTAATAAGAAGGTTTACGAAAAGAGTTTACATACCTATGCCAGACAGCAATTCCCGAAAGTCGGCTATTCTATCTTTGTTAAGCAAAGGAGGTATTAAGAGTTCTTTGAGTAGTGCAGACGTAGAGGAGATTGTACAGTTGACAAACAACTTTTCTTTTTCTGATTTGGCCGCCTTGACGAGAGAAGCCGCACTTTTCCCTATACGAGAACTAGGTAAGACAGACATACACGATGAATGAGTGTGCTGTGTGGCGACATTTTGGTTACTGATAATTGTTTAGGTCCAAAAGTTGTCAGGATTCAGGAAAATAAGATACGACCATTGCGAAAAGTGGACTTTTTGCAAGCATTAAAGACGATTCGACCCAGTGTATGTGAGGAACAACTGTCCAAGTATATGGAATGGAACAACCGTTTTGGAGTGACTGCGAAGTAACTTGTTTGTTCACACAGTGAACATATAGACATTACACAAGAATAGGACAACGTTGGAGATATTTTTGGATATTATTATTATTATTGTCGTTTGTTTTTAAGATTGCGAGATGTCTCCTTGTTCATGTCCATGAACCCTAAAGCGATATAGGCATGTATAGGACCCACCATAATTATCAGCAATCTCCAGTCTAACCTTGTCAACATATGGCAAGTCATGAATACGTACTGGAAATAGCTGTCTGTCTCCTTTTTCAAGGCGATAATGATAGGTCCCAACTAACCATTCCACTCGCGGTCCTTTTTCGGAATGTTTCTCTTGTATTAAATAGACACGAAACAGTTTTGGTGCATAAAGAGTATTTTTCGGCAAACTGGTGTTATGTTCCAAGGAAAATGCAACTGGTTGAATAGTTTTGGAAAGTTGAATAGTTACTGTGGCTGTCTTTCCCGCAAATGCCCAACAATTTCCGATAGATGTGTCATCCTTCATTACTATTACTACGATGTCCATCGAAATGGATAATAAAACTTACCGATAATAAAGTTTCTGGTCCTTTTGGATAACGAATTAATGTAGCGTTTTTAATGGATGGATCTAATATGGAAGCCATTCGTGCCAACCAGTAGGTACTTTGTTGTCTAAACTTGGAAGGTGTCGAACATACAATTTTGGCTCCTTCGGATGCAAGGGCATAATCCTGCTCGGTCAATTTATAGTATATTCGTAACTTTGAGTCTAAAAGTTTTGCAATTGAATCGTTAGAAGACGTATCATTCATTTCATGGAGACCGATAAGATGAAACAACTGTCGATAGAGATTTTCTCTTCGCTGTTTAAACTCACTGGGAGGAAAGCCGTCTTTGAGAAAGCTTTCCGTCTTTTCCATAATGCCTTGAATGATCTGTACAGAAGCTTCCGGATGAATGTGTCTCTTCTCCAAAGATACAGCCAAACTATTCATTTGGGTAATAATAAACGAAAATGCAGTCTGGAAAGTATCTCGGTCATTTTTCCTTGGATGAAAGATAGCTTGAAACCATCCCAACATATTTCCATATGAAGTGGAATGCTCTGTCGAAGGTTGGAAAGTTGCATTGCTTCTTCGAGAGAACATAATGAGAACAATGTATGTTCCGATAACGATAAGGGCAAAACTAAGTAATGTGAAGAGAAACCATCTCGACACGATGGCCTAAGAAACCTATTAGAGTCAATATACATATATATGCTGCCTCTCTAACCTTTGTATCTGGTACCTGAGCGTGACATTTTGATCTAGCAAAATCTTCGATACTGGCAAGATTTTTCCTTTCATAGCTATTAGAACGCACTGGCGAGGCTTCCGAGTCGCGATAAACGGGCACAACGGGGCTACTATCTTCCACGACTCCTCGAGATGAAACAGTGTCGTTAAAGTAAGGAGGGGAAGACACTGTTGAGTAGGAACTAACCAAAGTTTTCTATTGCCAAAATGACTAAGTAAAAATGAAAAGAGAATATTATTCATACTTGAGCATGGCTTCCTATATCTTGACTGATATGATGAGAATATTCATTATTTTCTTTCCTATTCCGAGTATTTGTGCTGCTTTCATCTTTTGAATTTATTGAACTCCTCTCTACCGAAACATTTTCTTTATCTTCTGGAGAAAAAGATTGTTTCGTGCTGCCTTTGGACTTCCTAGCCGACCTTGAATAAGTTCTCCGTTGTTTGTTTACAATTGGGCTATCGTAAGTGCTACCAATCCAACTCGTTTGAGGAGACGTATAAATCGGCTCTGTAAGAACAGACCTCGAAGGAGACTGTGAACGAGCTAATTGCCGAGCTTTTGCTCTAGTTAGTGGACTAGAGAAACTCATTGCTTTGCGCGGGAGAGGATGGGCGGAATCCAATTTGAATCCATTTAGCCCGCGAGGAAAGGAATCCTCGTTAGTCTGCCTCTCTTTCAAAAATGCAACTATCTAGATGCTCCTATTATCGTCTTGAACGAATGCTTTTGTATGCATAAAACTTTTATTAAAGCTATGAACAATAAATCTTTGCAACTGACGATACTTCTCGCTCGAATTGTGTAAAGATGGTACGAGCAATTTCATTTTGCTTGGTAACCAATTGTGTGAGCCTATAGCCTAGCAATTTTGACAAGCAATTTTTCGTGTAGATTGTGCATAGTCTCGATGCTGAATAAACAAAGAAATTTGCAAGATAGATGCAATTTTGAACGTTACAAATGTGGGGAAAAGCCCGCCAAAAATTAGAATGTCCCTGGCTGTCATGGAGCTAAAATGAGCTTTGGGACCGGATGACACATCGACAAAGGCATTTCTCAGATTAACAAGTTGAATTTCGTTTCATTTTTAGATGGATCGCATTGCACAAGGAGCCTTTCATGCATGTCAATAGCATAAGGAGGCTTCTTAACGATAGAGGAAGGAAGCAATAGTGCTTTATAAGGGTAACTTGTCGTAGAGGAACACGAAACACCGTCTATTACTATGTCAGTTAGCCCGAACCAACATTTCGAGATAAAGCCACTTTATTCATCTTATTGCAAACCAGACTCGACACCAATAGTTTTAAGAATGGATTCCAACGCTTCGGTATCAGTCTCAAAAGGGAAAAAAAGAAAGAGAACAAGCGAACTAAAGCAAACTAACCGTACAACTTTTTCGAGAATACAAAATGAAACTATGTCCAGCTCACAATTTCAAAATAGCATAGACGAACTTTCTAAAGAAAACTTTGGTTTCAATGGGAACGAAGCTTTTTACGAAACGAAGCAGATAGCCTTTCAAGGTGATAGCAGTTGGGCTTTCAATACAAATGGTGAGCCCTGTTCGGAAATGACTACTTGCATGAGTGCTCTGAGTCATTCCACTTCGTTTGAAACCGCTGAATGTGGTCTCAGAGAAGTCAAACGTGCTAAAAGGTTAACAAAAGCTCCTCCATCTTATTCTTGAAATCAATCATAACGTAATTGATGTTTAGGGTTGAACGAAACCGGCAATCGGCTGCTGCATCTAGAGAAAGGAAGAAAAGATATATCGAACAACTGGAAAGACGAGTATCCATTCTATCTGCAGATAATGTACGTTTACAGATGGAACTTTGGAAACAACTTGCTGTGAAACATGAAAATCGGATGTTGACGGAAGAAAATAGTAGGCTTCGTGAAGAAGTAAGCAAAAAAATTAGCTATTTCTTAAACTAACCATTCCATCCAAAGCTTCATTTTCATCAATCATTATTAAGTGTGAAAGAGCGAGAAGGACTGATTTCAACATCCATTACTTTTGACTTCAACTAGATGCGAGAATCGATATCGTTGGCAGTCAAACTTTTCTTCAACGAGTATCAAAATAAAACTGTTCAAAATTGAGGTTTTCCATCCCTTTTTAAACTTTACCAGACTCGATAAGGACCACTTGTTTCACCAACATTCTAGGGATTTTCGTCATCTTTCCGTTGCAATTAACTCGAATGGCATCGAGGCTGTGTCCTGCAAGTTTACCCACAAACTCCTTCTTTCCCTTGTGCTCCTCACTCGTTGTAATTCTTACGGGAAAGCCTCTAAAGACAGAAAAGTCTTTGTCTGTTTTAAGAACTTCAGAAAGGCCAGGAGAAGAAACCTCAAGCTGATAGGACGAAGGAATCACATCTTCTTCATCTAATAGTTTACCAAGACTAGTACTTAGTGCTGAACAATCACCTACATTAGGCTTCCTCTCTGCGTCGGCGTGACCAATATATACCTAACAATCATTTGAATATACAAAAGGGCACTCCTGCAATATCTCAACTTACTACTAGTTTCCCACCGGTCCAACGAACGCTTTGAATAGTTAAGCTTAAATCAAGGGCTGCTTCTTCAGCAAGTTCCTTGACTCGAGTAATAAAAATTGGTTCACTCTGATTTACTTCAAAAGATTTCGTAGCAGACGACCCTGTGGTTTCCGAACAAGATGGTCCACTGGAACAACCATAGAAACGAATGGAACGTTTCACCAGGTTGTAACTAAACTTCTACAGCAAGGTCTACAATCTCCACAGTGCTTTACTTTAGGAATAACTGAAACGCATGCCGACAGTTGTTTCTTTGCATAGAATGTTGCAAGTCTACCAACGACAAGGAACATGACTAAATTTGTAATCTCTTCTCACGTGTTGTGCTCGACAACAATTTCCGCAAATGAAAGGCTTTCACAAGGACACGAACAATCATGCGGTAAGCTTGTTCTTCTTCATAACTGGCAATCAAAACTGACATTGTATATCTCTACATACATAAAGACAACTCTAGTTCAGCATTTGTTGAGTACTCACCGTCGACTGCACGTTCTGGAGGGAGCAGAGTCTTCCAACGCGTCTGCCGAGAAGGATGGCGTCGACGACTTGATAATGCTTCTTGCTTCCATAGCAGTGGCAGTCAAATCTGTTGGTTCTGCGGTGAGAAGACGAGATATAACTCATGGAAGCGGCACAGAGTCAGAGCCGTTGGAACGTGTGGCTAACGAGACTTGGATTGATTGTTTATTGTACAGCCAACGTTCTTGTATTCTTGTTTCAGAAGATTTGGAGAATCCAGTAGTAGTAGAAAGCAACATGCAAGGGAAGTTTGCAGTGGTTTTCGATCCTCTTACCGGTCGTTCCAATCCTCCTTGTCAGGAAATGGTGAGGTATTATAACAACAACTGGAGCTTACTTCTCATATTCTTTTCAGGGTGCAATATTTGGTGTATTTCGTCAAATGAGCGGTGGTTCTCCAGTTATTGAAGACGTTATGCAGCCTGGAAGACAGATGGTAGCGGCAGGATATGCTCTCTATGGTGCATGTACCGTTTTATTTCTCAGTCTTGGCAGTGGAGTTCACGGCTTTACTCTGGACCCTGCTTTGAATGAGTTCATTTTGACGCATGAGAATATTCGTATTCCTTATTGTGGGCATATTTACTCTGTGAACGAAGGATATAGCAGTTTATGGCAACCTGAAATTAGGGAGCTCATCAGTCGTTTCAAGGTATGCTGTGAGAAGATACGTTGTCTAGAGTATTTTTTTATTTGATATTGTTTAGACAGAAGTTTCCTTGAATGGAAAAGAGAGAACTTTACGGTACATTGGCTCAATGGTAGCTGATGTTCATCGCACACTGCTTAATGGAGGAATTTTTATGTACTTTGCGCATCAACAATGGCCAAATGGAAAATTAAAATTACTTTATGAAGCTTCGCCTTTGGCATTTATTATAGAGCAGGCTGGAGGAAAGGCGTCAACTGGTCTTGAAAGAATATTGGACATTACTCCTACAAGTGTTCACGATCGTATTCAAGTGGTGATTGGTTCCTATGAAGATGTAGAATTGGTTGAACAGCTTTACAAAGGACCTTCAACAAGTGATCCTATGTATCTCTTACGTCGTTCGCATAGTATTGAAGAAATGAAAGATTCCAAAGAGGAGTCGAATGTATTTCACAAGGAAGAAGATGGACCTACCATATTATGTTCCACTTTACCAAGAATAGCATAATTATAATAGTAGCAAATAATTGTCGAAACTGTGTTATTGTAAACATCATATATGATGGTGTTGAAACATATGCAATATATATATAAATTTACAGAAAAGTATTCAACTTTCCTCATCTTTGGCAGGTTGAAAGTGTATCTTGGAACGATGACTTCCACCTCTAGCTTTGTATTCCTCTTGTAGACCACTGGGATCACTGCTGCCAACAAAAGACATTACATTTCCTCTAGATGAAAAATTAGAATCTCTCTTGGAGCCTGCACGCTTCGCTTCTGTCAAAAATGCTTCAAGACCTAAAGGATCATCTGCTTCTTGTGAAGCCATCTTCCCACTGGCTCTAATGCTAGTAACTTCATCATGCTCGAATTCCACCGGTTTCGTTCGTTCTTTCCTCGAAGCATTATTATCCTGAGATTCGACCGAATGAAATCCAACATCGGGACGAAACTGACGGTTGGAAGATGAATTCTTATCCATATCTTCTGCTTGAGAAGAATCTACTGCAGTCCTGCTTGGACGAATAAGAGAAGCACCACTTCCACCGGAGAATAATGGTTTGTCATAAATATTGTATGAGTCTTCCGCACCAAAGCCTCTATCTAAACCAGAAGACTGATTGAACAGTCTCTGGTCATACTGTACTTCCCCGCGAACATTATTTACAATAGGTTGATTCAGTGCAATCCTTTCAGATATATCTCGGTCCTGATCTCTCGCCAACTTGCTGCGCTTCCCACTTCGTCCAAGTTCCTCCTCTCTCTCCCAAAGTCTCAACTGTCTTTGACGTTCACGTCGACGCTCTTCTCGAATTTGCTGACGTTTCTTATATTCTCTTTGCTCCTCTTTGGACATTTTGTCATAGTCTTTCTCCTCCAAGTCTTCTTGACCAACACTATTTGATAACGTCGGAGAAGTATTCGAAAAGTCTCTTTCCGATCCTCCTTCCATAGGTAACGACGACCTTGTAGAGGTGTCTCTTGGTGCTTCTTCCGTGTATTTGCCTGCTCGTTCATTTCGAGCTCGAGTCGCCAATTCTCTCAACTCCATTTCTCTCCTTTCCTTCTCTTTCTCAGCAAGTTTCTTTTGCAGCTGAGCCCGCTTTTCAACTTCCTCTCTTGCATTTCTTTCAGCGATATAAAGAGATTCTGTAAACTTGGCAAATTTATCGTTAATACGAACATCCTGAAGACCTCTTCCATCTGCAGCAACTCGCTTGTCAAGAGGAATAGTATAGCCCTTATTATTCTTCCAGTTCGAGATACAAGGAGGTATCTTCCAATTTGCAGCTTCTTCAGGATCTAACTTCCTTGGGGGAGAGTGGAGGATGGGTACAGGAGGACTTGGTGGTGCTGCTGGAGTCTTTTTATGTTGAAATCTGGGAGGTTCCAGGGGGTCTACTGGAGCTTCTACTAGTTTGATTATTCGTTGTTTGGCACCACTATTATGACCATCGTCTGCATTTGCCGGAGTATATCTGATAAAGGTCGGCTTTCCATCGTTTCGCTCTCCCTCAAAACTTTTTGGTTTCGACGCGTTAATTTTAGCCTGCACAATCTTCTCCAGCGCTTGTTGCGTTCTTTCTGTGGTTTCCGCTATTTGCTCTTCGTCAGGTTTCTGAACTTGAGCCTCCACTCTAGGTTTCTCTCGTAAGCTTTCATAACCGGTATGCACCACTTTGTTTTTATTTTCCCCTTGTTTTACTACAGCATCATAATCGACTTCGCCTTTGGCATCTACAGTAGGAACCAATGTCCTATGTGAAGCACTTGACCTGTATTTGTGCTTGAGTCCCATATTTGCAGGGTACTGAAACACGTGAATTTCAGGATAAGCACCCCCATCTTCAAAGTCTTCTTCACAACGAGGAATAAAACGGTGCTCTGTTCGGTGAGGGTACTCAGGAACCGCTGTTTTGTTTTGTTTCTTTTCTATATTTTGTAGAGGAGTTGTGTTGGAGACAACAAGGGACGTCATTGATTGGCGGCTCACAAAAATTATTTTTGGAGAGCGGAAATGGAAGCCGATGAGGACTTGGAACAACTTTGGAGACAACACCACGATCCAAGCTCATTTATCAACCATGCTTTAAAACGCTGTGTCTCCAATCATCCAGAGGACTTGCAAAAATATTCCAATGACTTGTATTCCAAGCTTCAGGTACGTTTCTTGTTTATTTGAGTATTGGAATTGGCTGAAACGATTCTCCCTGATAGAATATTGCAGACCAAGAGGCAGAACAAGTAAACTCGAAACTTGAACAGTTTCGATCAAGCATTTCTTCAGTTATTCACAGTAGTGAACATATCCAAGAATTATTCAATAGTCTTAAGGATGAACTAAGAGGGTTTCAAGAACAGCTTTCCTATTCCTTTGAAGAAGACAAGTCTCATAGTTTACAAGGGTTGGTTGCGGCTGATAGGATAGCAAGAAGACTGGAAGAAACGCTGAATCTGTTAAGTCATGCGAAAGAAGCACAAGATATTACGGACCGCATTGACACTTGGCAAACGACAGGAGATTGGGAAGCTCTAGCACAAGCAGTTCGCTCTCTAAAGACAAATTTAGTTTCTTTGAAGGATATACCCCAATACAGGGAGTTTGAGGAGCATTTGCAAACCATGAAAAGACGTTTCGAACAACTTATTAGACCTCAACTGTACGAGAGCTTGTCAAATAGAGATTCGATTGCGCTTGCAAAGATTTGGAAATGTTGTGAAGAAACGGATCAAAAGGATATTTTCATCGACGTTTGGGTTTCAGAAAGGTCTGCTTGTATTCAAAAGATGTGGTCAAATTGTTGGAGGCAAACATTTCAAGCGTACTCGAAACAACCGCATGAAATAACAGAGAACATTTCAGATAAAGGTATACAACTTGTAAGTTTTATTTTTTTCATTCTTCTCACCTGTTGCATAGTTTTCCTAGATATACACATTCCAGAGTCGTTAGATATACTCAAGTCTTTTTACGAACAAGTACTGACGGATATTTCCCAACAGACGGGTATTATTTCTCCTATAGTGTCTCAACCAGTAGGCAACTTGATAACTGCAAGTATTACGATGGCATTTTCTTCTTTGGACCCTCCTTTGGCGGACTCATATGATGTTTCCCAAGAATTGGAGGTCAATTGGATACAAGATTGGCATTCCGTCTTGGAGTTTTATCACAACATTATGAAAGAATGCTTAATTTTTACACAAAAGGTCGCATCTTTAGCATATCAATACCAAGGCACATGTTTCGATATTCAAGTTGCTATTTCTGCTATTATGATTCCTGCTTTAAAGTTTGTGACAGAATTTCGTACTTTGGTAGATTCCGTTTGGTCTGCATGGTGTAAAGCACTCATTGTTTTGAAAGAAAGTAATGCTAAGGAGGCACAAGAAGATGTTTGTACACGTGTTTCTTTTTTATCACGAAGTGTGGATGATTACTCGTACGATATTAGTGATGTGATCGAGTCATTTATTGATAAGTGTCGTCAATGGGTTCTTGGAAGTCAGTTGTCCAGTGTTTCCATGCTATATTTGAGATTTGGAAGAATCGTTGGCGAACACATCTTAGAAAAGGTAAACAAACATGGCTGTTTTCTTGAAAATAGTTCCATTCTTTGTGTTACGTTAGGTGGCTGAGGAACGAAGTAACTGTATTCATTATATGATGAGCTTTGAACAAAATTGGAATCCTATTCGATGCGTATTTCGATTGGCTATTTCATGGAGCAGACTTCAATATAATTGCTGGAAACAGGTTTCTAAAGGTCTCAACTCATGTCTAATGACAGTGCAACCTATTCTTGATCGTTGTTGCTCATCATCGGATTCCAGTAATACCCAACGATTATTAGAAACTTTGGTACGGGATTTCATCATGGAAACCAAAAATATGGATGAGTTTGCTACAAGTTGGTTGGTATTGACAGAAAAGGAAAACATAGATTGTTTTCAATTCGATACTTTCAAAGGACCTTTAGGATTTTCAACGAGTGAATTTCCTAATGATCCTTTTGAAGACACTTTATTGTCGATACGTAAGGTAGGATGAAATGCACGATGCCTATGTTTTTCTATTTACCTGCCATAGACTTTATTGGAGTTGATTGTTTACAAGATTGAGGTAGCTTTGAACAAATTATCTCAAGTAGTTATACAAATGGAGGAACAATTTATCTCTGAGGATGAACATCAGTTGTTTTCTTCTCCCCAGTCATACATTATTGAAGCTGGTGAATATCTTCTGTTGATTCCTCAAATGTTGGAAACGCTCGCACCAGAGGGTACATTGGAGTTGGCTTGTTGTTTACCGAGAAGTTTTGAGAAGGATGAGGTGATAGAGATAATGAACAGTGGACCCGACTGTCGAAACGTTGATAGAAACGAGTTTGTTCGACAGTGGATCTCTGTTGTCAGTTTCTGGACTATGAGCTATTTCATTGAAAGAATTCTGAATGATACAAAACCTAAGTTGTCGGATTACCAATGTCGACAGTTAAGTATTGATGTTGAATATTTGATCAATATCATCACTGCTTTGGGAGTTCCCGTATTAAAGGAAGTCTATGTTGTTTATAATATTCTTTCAAAAACTCAACAAAGTGGTTTGCATTTGGATGAGCAAGAAGAAGAACAGGAGATTGCTTTCGCGCAACTCGAATTTCGCTTTGGCCGTCCTCTGGTGAGGAGTTTGCCAAGGATGCAGGAGATAAAGCAAATTGTAGCAGCAAAAATGTTATCTCCTGGTGAAATTTCTCATTGAGGACAACGCTTTTTGTGGTGAAAATTGTAGTGTTTTTGAAACTGAAGCGACCTTGTGCGAGTCGAGAATGTGATGGATCGAGTGCATCGAATAGTAGATGAAGCAGACGTTGAAAGTTACAGCATCTGTACAGTCCAAAGGAGTCGTTTTTGTATTTTGTTTTCAATTTCTTTATTTTTTTGATTTGCAATGTATGATGATATTTCTGCCAATATGTACAACCTACAAATCTTATCAGTAAAAATGATCCTACATGAATTACATCCCACGGAAGAAATAAAAATGTTCCGATGAGCGATTCTCGTTGTTGTCTTTAACTTGAAAATGGTATACAAGTTTAGAACAAATGTTATGAAAATGATGGAAAAGGGAATCTTCCGAAAGGCAAAGTGGTAGGAGCTCTTATAAAATATCTATGAGTGTCTTTTTTAACTAGTGAAAAAGGTATGATGTTGTACAGAAGTATCCTCCGTTGGCTCCTCCAGGAAATCGTCGCAAACCTCCTCGCATCGTTCTTGAAGAAGATAGTTTGTATGAAGAACTATATGAGAACATTCCACAACTACAGTATACTCCTCTGAACATTGGTCAGTCACTTTATGGAGACAGGTTTGTTGTTTTTCAGTTGATGAACAGAAACTCATCCACGCCTTTAGGAACGTATGTGATAAGTTTGTTTATTTTCAAAAATTGTATATGGATAGCAAGGGTATGAGTAAAAAGGAGGCTTTTGACACAGTAAGAAAGGAACTTGATAAAGAACTGGAAGAAGCACTGCGCCAGTCGTCCTCGCTGTATTGGAATGGGACCTTGGGACGATCACAAGATGCAACGGAACTACTTCTGGAAACTTCATACAATTACATGAAAATGGAGGAACAGATGGCCGAACTCCTCGCAAAGCAATATTCAGTTGCACCACAAGAAGAAGGCCGACAAGTAACGGTAGAAGAGTCAACAGGAACCGATGAGAAAAACGAGCCCACACTAGAGGCAGATAATAATAAAAAAGAGTCCTGATGGGCAACTCTTATCCACTGCTCAACTAGGAATATTTCGTTTCAATCTTCAAATTTTCCAGTGCAGTTCGGGTCCTACTGGAACGTTCCTGACCTTGTTGTCCTGGTTCCTCCTTGAAAGGAACGCTATCCGAGTTGTTCATAGTTTCCACAGAGTTTTCCACGTTTCTAACAAAATTGTCATTGTGTACATTATCCGAATGATTGTTGTTTCTATTCTCTGTTGCCTCCGAATTACTTTCAAGCCATGCACTCTTCAAGGCTTCATGAGCTTTGATTCGTTTCACTGGATCGATCTCCAACATAGGCAAAAGAAACTCAGCTATTCGAACCGCTTCTTCCTTATCGAAATGATATTTCTCTACAAGAACATCTTGCAATGGCCACATATGTAGGCGCTTAATATGTAGAAGCTCTCCTTTTCTATTAAAGTATCGATCAGCGTATCTTCCTTTCCGTAACATATGCTTTGGAATGGAACCAAGTAATTCCATAATGAGTGCCAAATGATCTACGTAAACTTTAGTTTCATCAACATAGTGGCATCAGATCAATCTACCTTCATCTCTGCTATACCGTTTTCCAGACTGCGGATCAAATAAATAGTCTCCGGTTATCAACTCAAAGATAACGCAAGCTGCGCTCCAAATATCTGCAGAAGTATCATAACCATATCCAAGAAGTACCTCAGGGCTCCGATACTGTCTAGTTTGAATATCCTCGCTAAAATGCTTCTCGATCCAACAAGCGTTACCAAAGTCGGCCAGTTTTACGCAGCCGTACTGGAACACTTCGTCTCTGTCGGAAGATTTGGATCTCTCTGTACAAGAACTTGCTGATCTTTTATCGGATGAATGCGATGAAATTTCTTGCCTGGCTTTGCGAATACGCATCCTCTGCTTGTGCTTATGTCGTTTCTTCTGATTCTTTGATAAATGCTCTAGTTCGGCAGTAGATGACTTTACTGAAAGTGTCGCTTCCTTCTGTTTGGAAACCAAGGCAACGGCTCTTTCCCGAAGCCTTTGGTATTTCTCGTTTGGAGGTACAAAAAGAACATTTTCAGGTTTTATGTCCGTGTGGATGATGCCACAAATATCGTGGATATATGCCAAGGCTTGCAAAAGTTGACGAGACAACTTCTTAACTAAAGGTAGTGGAACGCCTTTGTGATCATATCTTCTAATAAGAGATAATAAACTACGGTCCAGAACTTCGAAAGCTAAACAAACATGTTTACCATTCGGACCTTGGACTTCAAAATGATCCAGCAAATGAAGAACTGGTTGCTCGTAGTTCGGGTCTCTTTCAGATATTCGAGAAAGCAACTTTATCTCATCTTTGGCTGCAGCTGTATAATGACTTTCACTCTTCTGTATCTTTACAGCAGCTATAATTTCTTTTTGGCAGTCGTAACACAACCAAACTGTTGAAAAGTGTCCCCAACCCAACTGTTTCACCACGACATAGCGCTGGTGACAGAGCAAGTCTCCTATTTGTACAGGGTGATAGCCACCTCTTCTATAGTCTTCAGGGTCTTCATATTCAGAGAGTTCACTGCTACCGCTTCCTTCTGAAGTGAGCTCCTCACTTTGACTACTCATGCTCATCAAAACAAGGAATCATCAGACGTTAGTTGCATTGAAAATTTCTGCGTCATGGCGAAGCAAGGTAAGAACGGTTCTTTAATGTACTTTGAGCACTAACTGGAAGTGGAGTTAGCTCCCAATGCTGGAAATGGAGGAAAAACAGAAGTGTATTCTTGGACGCAGACACTTCAAGACGTTACAGTTGTTGTTCCAGTTCCACAAGGAAACACTTCAAAGACCGTTGTCTGTAACGTTGAACAGAAACACTTGAAGATAAAGGTCCTCGTTCCTGAGGAAAAGGTCATTCTGGATGACGAGCTATATGCCGCAGTCTACGCAGAGGAAAGTTTCTGGCAGTTGGATTCCAAAGAGTCTGTTGTGACCATATATTTGGACAAAGTGAACAAAATGGAGTGGTGGCCTAAGGTCGTTAAGTCTGAGCCAGAAATTGACACTTCAAAGATAGAACCTGAAAATTCCAGGTTGAGTGACCTTGACCCAGAGACAAGAAGTATGGTCGAAAAAATGATGTTTGATCAGAGGCAAAAAGCTGCTGGACTCCCAACTAGTGATGAACTTAAAAAGAAAGAACTATTAGCAAAGTTTATGGAACAGCACCCAGAAATGGACTTTTCACAAGCCAAGTTTTCATAAAGAAAGACAGACGAATGGAAACCAAAACAATCCGAAGAAGCCAGTTTTCGCGCCTGGATAGGAATTGGCGCCATTTCCCAAACTGTTGGAGAGAGATGCCGCTATGGCCAATAAAAGCTGTATTATTCATGAATATTACATTCAACTTGTTTATCAATGTAGGTGACGTATTCCCTTGTTTTCCATTTCTAAAGTTTGTGAAAGAGTTTCTCATCGTTATGTAGCGTCAGTAGTTGTCCTTTGGTTTTTCTTTTAGACCGCCACTTCAACTCTGTTATAAATGTAGATGCTCCAGGCAGACTGAGCTTTCATGGCAATCCAAACTTGAACGATTATGTACTATCAAAAAGGCTGTTTCTATTTGAATTGATGGAGAACTATGTGGAACGCCACTTCGATTGTCATAAAGACTATCCTGTCTGGATTGTTTCCAATAGAGATAGCCACCAAAATATAACCTTCGTTTCCAAGATTTTCAGACCAAGGAAACTTGATAGAAAGACTAGAGTTATCTTTCAAGGAATTTTGGAGTTTCGTTATTACCCGAGAGAAATGGGTATTTATGCCATGAATGTCGACTTGAAGACCCGTGCCGGCAGTTTGTTTCTTCAAATAATGACTGATAAAGGGACACAAAGTGAATACGTGGAACCTCGGAAACGAAAAGTCTTATGGCATCAAGTATACAAGGAATCTGAAACCCAAAATGTATCGATCTGCGTTCGTACAAAGCTATCAGGTTGTTGAATGAGCTGTCTGCATTTTCATTTCTCTGATACCTTTAACATAGAAAAGTTGAAGATGCAATTGACATGCCAAAGCAAAATTTGCATCGTTCTTTTCAATCTTCACGTTAGAAAATGTTCCAAAGTCTCATCAAAAAGCGCAACCAATTTTTGGAAGGCTTCTCAAAACGAAAAGATTATTGTGATTCGACCTTTCATTTGGGAACAAATATCCACACTGGAAGAAAGCATATCGAGCTGGGACGACGAAAACGGAATGCCTTGTTTGCACAGTCAAAGTAACGTTGGTGAGGTTGCAATTTTTATTGATTGATTTGTGATGCCAAAGTTAATTCGTGATTAGTGGACCTAGCCTTTTATGTTTCTGGTTTCCATCACTATCAGCTAGAGCAAAAACTATTGCAGAAAGCAAAGCGATCAGAGGCAATCAAGAAATGTTTCGGAGAGGTATTTGATAGTTTTGGTTCATATTTGTCACCCATCTTAAATCATGAAAGATTCATTTTCTCTATGCTCATATTCCTCGTATTTACGATACACATCCTGACGGAACTTGCTTTATGTTTTATTCGCTTTTTGATTCTATAGTTTGTATTGCGTTATAGTTTGCAACTCAGCGGCTAACAAGTTTCCATTTTGTAGAGCGATATTTCTCTTCGTTATCAGGCATTCTTTTACATGGAACCAGATGTACATGTAATTCGACCTTTCTGGGTTGATAAATTGGTGGATATCTATTATACGGAGTTGAAAAACCACAGTTTATGGGTAGTAGGTGAGGACTAGTGTCTGATACATTTTCAGAGTCTTACAAAGTTGCTAGGAAGTATCAGTCATTGCCCAGGTATGGCATTTATTCAATTCGTGCTGTCGATTGATACTACAATGAGCTAGGGACCTTTGCTTTTCAAGACTGGCACATCAATGGAAATGCCCTTTATAATCTACAAGACGAAACTTTTCTCTGGTATTTATCACTAGTAAGACGTTATTATCGTCCGAAAATGGTAAGAAAAGTTTTGAGGAAAATTATGAGACGATGATGTTATGTTCTCGACGTTGCTAGCACGTAAAATATGCCATAGGATGCTCTGGCGGATATGGAGGCTATGACCATTCCATTTACAATCTCCCGCTTGACCTATACAAAGATGACGTTGATTGCTTTGGCAATTCTTCTGGTTCATTTATTCAGTTCGCACATAGCCATATAGTGGAAACGTCGTTCTTAATGAACTTTTGCCAGCATCCGTTCTGCGTGGAAAACGTATGTCGACCACCAATTTTGTACGGAATTTGACAGTACTGAATAGGTCAAACGCATGTATCCAAACTGTTATCTGGTCCATTCCAAATTTCTTGAGCGGTGCTGAGATGGCTCCACGTGGCACCCTGCAGAGAATGTCCCACCTGAAAAGGGGTGCGAACGAGGGCATAATTTGCATCACAAGTTTTCAGGGCGGGAAATGGTCGACTTGAAGGAAAATAGGTTTGAAGGAACTAGCGTCCCTGAACAATACTTTGTTTCCTGCTACTTGTTCGTTTGGATATCTTCAATAGTTGTCTTCGGAGGGGCTGCTGACGTTGCGTCCGTCTCATCTCACTGTAACGGATACTGTGGATTCTCTATTGCCTGCGGTGTCTTATCCTTCCTTATCGTTTCTACTTTATTGATATTTTATTTGTTCCAGTTGGAAAGAATATTGGAGTTTCAGTATATTCCAATCATATTTCTGGTTCTTCTCTGGGCAGCGGGAACAGGTGTTATTTCTAGTGTACACGGTGAAAGTGTCAATACTCCAGTATCAGTAGCATTTGCTTGGTTATCCTTGATTGGTTCTCTGATGCTTTTACTCCTAATAGTTTATAAATATTCAAAGGCAGGGATACACGTAAGACTATCGTTGAGTCCACAAAGTCAAACCAAGTTGAACACGACCAATGTATCCACGGCCTCTTCGACCTATCCTCAGGTCTAGTAATAAGGACATTGCTGCTATACATCCCTGAAAATATCAAAAAGATTCTTATAAGAATAAAGTTTCTTGTCTTAAAATTTCTGAGCAACTACTGCTGCAAAAGCTTCCGGTGACAGACGAACTTTTCCCAACTGTCTTAATTTTTCTTTGCCTTCTTTCTGTCGTTCTAATAATTTCTTTTTCCTATTGGAACTTTTAAAAACGAGTCCATCATGGAAAACAATCAAAAAGATAACCTTGAAATATCACCACCATAACACTTGGCTAGGACATCTTTTCGCAAAGCCTGAATATAATCTGAAGCAATGACCTATCAAATAAATAGTTGAAGTCTTGCGAACTCAAATATTATGCATGAGTCCTACCTTGCTACCTATCATCGCTTGCAATACAACTTTAAACTGGTGGCGAGGAATATATTCCTTCAATTTTTCTATAATTTCCCTTCCTTTAGTGTACGCTTGATCACGATGCACGACACAAGATAAGCCTTCAACGATATCCCCTGCTACAGCTATATCCAACTTTACAAGATCACTAGGTCTATCAAATGGCAATTCTCCAAATTTACTGGAACTTTTAAAGATATCATTTGGGACTTACCTATAGCTGTGAAACTCATAATCCATACTACCAAATCCCCGTGTTCGAGATTTGACTTGATCGTAAAAGTTGGTTAGAACTTCAGCCAAGGGAATAAGAAATTTAAAAAGAATTCTTCCGTTGGAAACATATCTCATATCTTCCAAACTTCCTCGATGACTCTACTCCAAGATTTCATTTAAAACAAAGAAAAATAAGAATTAGGTAATACCTGGCAAAGTTCCAAAATGGCACCATTATATTGGTCTGGACAGACAATATCCAATTTTACAAAAGGTTCTTCAAAATGTCTCGCATCATTTGGAATCTTGGAAGGATTACTTTCCATAAAATATTCACCTTGGAGATTTCTAAATTTGTACACTACACTCGGTGCAGAAGTCAAAAGTTCCAACTCATATTCTCTTTTCAATCTTTCCTTGTTTTTCGAAACGCACAATTACAATTTAAGACCTACCGCTCACAGTACACTCACCTTTACTACTTCCATATGCAACATGCCCAGAAATCCTACTCGAAAACCCTTTCCAAGAACCGAAGAAGATTCCGGTTGAAAAGATATACTCGAGTCATTTAAAGATAATTTTTCCAACGCAGCTCTTAAATTTTCGAATAATGTAGAAGAATCAGCTGGATAAAGACCACAAAAAACCATAGATTTCGCAGGTTTATAGCCTCGCAAAGGCTCTTTGCATGGATTGTCGCAACACGTGATGGTGTCTCCAACCTGAAGAAAGTCAACTCAAGTACTCAACAAGAACAATCACATACTGGTGCATCATGTAACGACTTGATTCCAGCTTTAATAAAGCCAACTTCTCCACAGGATAAAACTCCACTCGTTCGAACTACTTCCTCAGGTGTTAGAATTCCAACTTGTTCTACAATGTGTTCAACTCCAGTTGTCATAAACTTTACTCTCATTCCTGTGCGTATCTCTCCGTTCTTTACACGAATAAATACAACAACTCCTCGATAAGTATCAAAGTAACTATCAAAAATGAGTGCTTGTAAAGGGGCTTCAACTTGGCCTTTAGGAGGTGGAATCAAGTGAACTATTTCTTCCAATATCTCTTCGACACCAATGCCATACTTTGCAGAAGCTCGTACAGCTCTCGTGGCATCGATTCCTATAACTTGCGATATTTCCTGACATACTCTGTCTGGTTCAGCCGTAGGAAGATCGACTTTGTTTAAAACTGGAACAATTTCCAAATCATTTTCCAAAGCAAGGTCGACATTAGCTATTGTCTGGGCCTGGACACCTTGACTTGCGTCTACAACAAGAAGACAACCTTCCACTGCCGCCAAAGATCTACTAACTTCATAGGAAAAGTCTACGTGACCAGGAGTATCTATCAAGTTGAGTAAATAGCAATTTCCATCTTTAGCGCGATACCATAGGCGTGTAGCTCTCATTTTGATAGTTATGCCTCTTTCACGCTCAATATCCATATTATCCAAGTATTGGTCGCGAAATTTTTCAGGAGCAACAGTCCCAGTAAACTGTAACAAACGATCTGCCAAAGTGGACTTTCCATGGTCTACATGTGCTATAATTGAAAAATTGCGAATGAATTCTTTATCCACAGGCTTATTATTGTCTAGTTCATTATTCGACTGGCTATTTGACGAAGCTGTCGTACTTCCCTTGCTATTGGAAGAAATACTTGCAGCAGAATTGGTTTGTACCCGAAAAGACTTTAGTACTTCCCCGTAAGTTTTCAAACAAAACTTTTTCGCATTTCTTACAGCATAAAAGTAAAGCTTCGGAGGCAGACTCCTCCCAGGCATCCAATCGCCACAAACGATATAAATAGGAAAATGGAAAGTGGCGGTGGTTGGGCCACGAGGTCACAAGTGGATCTGTTCATATGTCTTTGGTTTCTTTGAGCGCCTTTTTAAATACTCAGAGTTGGAGGACTTGTGACTGTTGTCCATTTCCACGATATAGGAAAAGAATCTGTTGTTTAAAGAGAATACTTTCTCCACTATGTTATTGTGAAAGTCGGAGAAAACATTTTCCCTTGCTATACATTACTTGTTCTTCTATCCACAGCCGACAGAACGCAAATCAAAAGGAAGATTCTATACAACAACAAAATAATCAATATTTTGAAGATAAGAAAATCTTAAAGAGAATTGTACGTGAGAGGTTTCAGACAGCGAAGAAAGCTGAAAACAAAGGAGACTGGAAACTGGCGATAAAGCTGTTGACGCGTTGTCTGGAATTAGATTCCAAGGATGCGCATTCATGGCTTGCTCTTGCAAAGTTAAAGATGAAGTATTGTTTTGACTTGCAAGATATTCGTCGCTGTTTGAACGAGGCTCTTCAACATCGTCCAGAAAATGTACATCTCTTGCACGCTTTTGCAGTCTTTGAATACAAGGCAGGGTTTCCGGACACTGCCAGACAACTGTTTCTAAAGGGTTTATCCATCGAAAAGGATAATGGATATATTTATCAAGCCTGGGGTTTGATGGAACAGAGGCTGGGAAATATTGATAGAGCAAGAGAGTTATTTCAAGAGTGCCTACAAATGGACGCGAATGTGGAAGTTTTCATAGCTTTGGGAATGTTGGAGGCGAAATGTGGCAATTTGCAGCAGTCTCGAGATATCTTTGAAACAGCATTGAAGAAATCCAATATGTTTCCTTCTTCTCAAGGAAAAGTAAAGAAAAGTAGTAGCGGTTGGCATCCCAAAGCAGGTATATATAGAGCATGGGCAAGTGTAGAAGAAAGTTTTGGAAGTGTATCTTTTGCTATGGAGCTTTTATCGAAAGCAATTTCAGAGTGTCCCATGGAATCAGAAACTTACTTTGCAATGGCAAAATTGGAATACAAACGCAAAAACTGGTCAGAAGCTCGAAAATGGATACAGTTAGCGGAGAGTGTTGGAGGTACTATCAACGTGGCAATTTATAGTTTTTGGGCAATCCTGGAAGAGAAATTGGATAATATAGATGGTGCAAGGCAGTTGTTGGAAAAGGCATCTCGTATTTATGTTGCGGATTGTAGTATTCTTCAGACTTGGGCAACCATTGAACAACGTGCAGGAAATGTGTCAAAGGCAAGAGAATTATTTCAAAAAAGTATAAATATTCGACCCAATGCACCTGCCTTCGTTGCTTGGGCCTTGATGGAGGAACGAGAGTCAAACTTTGAAGCAGCTCGTAAATTATTCCAGCGTGCTCTTTTGGTTGATAGAGTGCATAGTCCGACCTATAACGCTTATGCACTTTTTGAAGCTAGACGAGGAAACTTGCAAAAAGCTCGAGATATTTTTGAAGAGGGACTTGGAAGGATGTTTTCGCCTTGCATATTACATGGATATGCACAGTTGGAATTGAAATATGGAAATGATATCTCAAAAGCTAAAAAGTTGTTGCTGCAAGGGACCAAATGCGCTTACGAAGACAACTCATTTATATGGCACTCGCTAGGTCATTTGCAATTGTTACAAAGGGATTTTAACAAAGCCATACATACTTTTGAGCAAGGAATTTCACGTTACCCTCAAAATTCTCTATTATATCTAGGTCTTGCTCTATGCTATGCAGCCTTTTTAAGGGAATCAGAATGCATTGCACAAGACCAGCAAACAAAAACACAGTATCTTCATTGGACGAGACAAAATTTCGAAAAAGCTATTCAATGTGATCCTTTTCATGCTCATGCATGGCAATCGTGGGGTGTTTTTGAACTTTCTCAAGGAAAATATGAAGCGGCGCGAGAGTTATTAGAAAGAGGAATACAGAACTGTCCATCACATGTAGCATTGTGGCAAGCACTTGGTTTATTAGAGGCACAATGTGGTAATATGACCAAGGCTCGAGAAATCTTTGCCCATGGTTCATGTTTGCCTTTGAGTAGTTCTCATGTGAGATTATACCATACGTGGGCTTGTTGTGAACTTAGGGCAGGGACAATAGAAGAAGCTCGAAGATTATTAGAGGAAGCTTTGAAGTTTGATGACACACATGGGCCTATTTGGAATGTGTATGGCATGCTTGAGGAACATCATGGCTCGGTTCATCGCGCAAGAGCATTATTTGAAAAAGGTATTCAAAGGGCTCCAAAACATGTACATCTTTATGTTTCCTACGGTTTGTTTGAATTTCGGCAAGGGAACGAGACTAAAGCGGAAGAATTATTTCATCTTGCGTTTCAAATAGATCCTCATTCTTCCTATTTGAAAGAGGCTTTTTCGAAATTCAATCAAATGATCTCATTATCTGGAAGAAAGTCCATATCTCCCTTTCTTGAAATGCGAAACAAGCATAAGAGGACGATGTCTCATCTGAAACTTTCTTGGCTAGAAATGGATTTGCTTTCGGATCTCTCAAGCCCATTTTTAGCCACTGATATTTGCGCCTCTCGTAGTTTTGATGTGTAATTGGAAATTTTTGTATTTTATCGCAATAGTAGTAGACGAATTTTGGAAAATGGTGCGAATAAACACTGTCAACTTGTTGTAACAAGATGAAACATTTATATGCACTGTATAATGAAGGAATGCGCTCCTTTTGAATTTTCGAACGGTTCCAAAGCACAAACATTATTCCTTTTAATCGATTGAAAACGCCATCCGATTTTGGCGCGCATTTTATTTTGTAAAGCAATGTTACAAGCTATTGAAGTTTTTCCAAAAACCAAAAGGAAAACTAAAAGCACTTTGAAGTCTAATAAGAGGCAGAGAATTGCAGCTCCGAGTTCCAACACTGCCTTTACTTGTGAGTCAAAGGAGGATTTTTCGAGCCAACGGTTTCGAGAGTCTTGGAAGTGTATAAACGAGGAGTTTTATCGTGCGATTCAGAAACATAAGGAAACCCTTATTGAGAACATTAATCAAATCTTAAAAGACACCTATGACGATTCCACTTTACCCGCAATTCTTGTGCATAGCGAAGCAAGTGAAATTGGTTATACTCATCTTATTCAACAAGTAAGAGCTCGTTGTTCTTTTTCCCCATTTTTATGTTCTTTGTCGACAATTTTAGGCAGTTGACTATTCGCAGAAAACTGACCCCTCATTTTGTCATATTATGACAGTACTTCATCCGACAGACTTTCAAAGTTTGTCGCTAGCAGTTAGAGCAATTGTGGAACAGTGCATTTCAAAGGAACCTCGCAACAATAATTATCCCGCCCATTCAACTCAAGAGCACTGTCTCGAAGTGAGTTCTGATTCTGTTGGACCTCCAGCTGACTTCTTCGTACAATGGTATCAGCATATTTGTAGCGACACAAGTAAAGTGAATATTCTCGTTGTCATAGAAGGTTGGCTTCGAGTACATTTTACTGGCCTTGTCTCACTAGAAATTCTTTAGAAATACATCAAATCTCGGATGTTACTTTGACTGCATTTGTTCAGTGGCTTGGTGCCTTGAGAAATCAACTTGTAAAGTTCTGTCTTGTAACTTTTTCTAGTGAAGATCTTGCATTATTTAAAGCGAAAGTCGAGTCAAAAGGAAGGATGTCCGTCGAACTTTATCCTGTTTATGATGCTGCATCCCAAAGTGCCTTGTTGCAAGTTCTAGAAAACGTGAGCATTTGAATTCTTGGTCTATATTTTTCTCAAAGTGATGTTTAGGTCTTCGTTTTGAATTTTCCTACTTTTGACATTTCCTCTCAAGTACTGTACTTTTTACGTGAAAAAATTGTCAAAAACAGCAAGTCGGCAACTGAATTCTTAAGAATACTCAAGCTGATTTGTTTTGATTACTTCTATTCTAATACTACAAGAACTGCGTTTTCAGGGGTATACTTTGAATATTTGTGTTTTTATAGATAGCTTACTTATCCTAGGATGCCAAATATTCGTTAGACACTGAACGCGTATGGTTGAATATTCGTCAGGATGAGTATCTAAATTGTGTTCGTGAAAAACTTGATATCGTACGTACCTTATATCAATAGTTGCATAGAATCTTATAAGTTTAATCTTGCCGATATAGAAAACTTTGGACGAGTTCAGTGTTCACTTGCAACGTGCTTTGAACCATAGAAAAGTCGCACATGGTTTGTTGCAGTGGATTTGCACGGATGTTTTTTCAGCTTGTTCAATCAAAGTGCAACCTCTTGATTTGTATCAAGCAGCTATGAATGGAACACTGAGCAAGGAAAAGGGTATCGAGAACATCAAAAGTATTTTGTATTCGCAAACTTCCATCTCCAAGTGGAATGAAATGCTTGCGAAATGGCGGTCACATTTAGAGCTCATTTTGCAAGACTCCGAATGGAGACAAGAAATAGAGGATTCGCTTTCGAAGCTTTTCATCCATACTTGTACGGAAACCGCTTCTGATACAGCTGTAAAGAACGATTCTGCATCCGAAGGCGAACCTTGTTCAAATAAGAATTGGAATGCAGTGAAACGAAGAAAAGAAATGTTGCGAACGTTGAAAAAGCAGCCAAGAAGAGATACCCACGAAATGATTTCAGGCTTGACAGATTTGTTGCAAAAATGTGTCCATTTCATTGACGAAACATTCACTAGTCCAATGGTCATGCTATTTGTATATTCTTCATTCACTCATCTTCTCCAAATAAGCGGTTATGACACTCTTTGTCGAAAGCAGTGGCTGAGCAAAGAAAAACCCTGCTTGGAGTGTTCCAAATATCGTCATTGCATCTTAGATTCATTACCTAAAGGCAGACGACGAATATGGCCTACAGAATGGTTTGAAAGGAGTCTTCAACTTTATGTGCAACCAAACAAATATGACAAAGGTTCTCTCTCTACTACTGAAAGGGATAAGCTATGGACCCAATTTTGGAAAACTATGATGGAGCTTGAATACTGTGGTGCAATTGTTTTAAGTCAAAAAAGTCAGGTTTTAATCGAGCGGACCCTCTTCGATTAGTAACATTGTAACTTTATACGAAAACACTACCAACCATACACACACATACATATAACTCTCCCGCGCGCACATAAAATAAACATTTCTATTGTACATACCAAATGCCATTCGTACAAAAAAACAAATCAAGCCTTGGAAGCGATAGCCTTGGAAGCTTTCATTGCTTTCTCTGCCTCTTTCTTGTCTTGAAGCTCATTTTGTTTCTTGGCAGTGTTGAGGTCCTCCAAAAAGGTCCTCAAAAGCTTAAGGACTTCCTCCTGACGACCCCGATTGGCCTTGTTCCTACTTTCTCCAAACCATTCCATCATAGTTTGTAATTTCTCTACCAAAGTCGCTCGCAGTTCTACAATTTGGTCTCTTATATGGAAAGATCTATTTGCAAATGCATCCATTTCAGCTTTAAAGGCAGCCAACAGTGGATCATCTCCTATTTTCTGAACCTGTTCTGTCACAGTAGTAATACTATCTAAAACCTGGGCTACGTCTTCTCCAATTCCTTCCAAAGATATCTGAGCACTAGATGACAAGTGAGCTAGTTCATCTTCTATTGGTAAAATTCCAGGATATTTTCTGTCCAAAAGACGAACAATGTATTGTACCAGAGTAACTCCTTTGGCAGATTTGAAGGTTCGAAGAGTTGGCAAGGTATCCAATTTAAATCCATGAGCTCCACCACGATTGGTTCCTCCATTCAACATGTTTCCTACCCGAAGTACCAACTCTAAAATTTTCAAAAGTTTAGGACTCTTCATAATTTCTTCAGGAATTTTGATATAAGTCTTCATATCAGAAATGACATCTCTAGCCACCTCATCGAATGTTTTCGCAGAAAGCGCACACTGAAGTTTACCACGTAAACCTGGAAGCTGAGCCAATTCCATCATAAAACTATCCGTTTGATTTGCCTTTTCTTTTTCTGCAAACATTTCTCTTAATACTGTTTCTTCTTCTTCTGTTGGACTAACGACTACCAAAGCCTGAAGTTTGTCTTCATCCAATTCTTTATATTTCAGCTGTCGAATAACGTCCTTGATATCTTCTGAGCTCATTTTCAGAGTTGCTAAAAGCACATTTATATTGTGTTTTCTCTTATGTGGTAGTATTTCTAGCTGCTGAGGCTTTTCTTCTTGAGTTGAACCACCTATGCCTCCTCCACCGGCAGAAGAAGGATCCACACCGAACAAATCATCCAATTCATCCACGTCCACGTCGATTTCCTCATCGTTTAGATTTGCCCAAACGGTTCCATTCAACTGTCCAACTGGCACTTTATTCCAATGCAGCGCTTTTTTATCCTTCTTTCCAACTTTTACATTTTCTTTCGTCTTGCCTTTAAAACTACCGGCAGCACCCCCTGGAGGAGGAGCAGCTGATTTTGGACCAGGTTTGTCAATCTGTTGTGGAAGACCTTCTGTTGGTGGTCTCGGTGCTGGCTTGGTGGAACTTCCAGATATTAGTGGCTTCGCACCTTGACCTCCTCCTCCTGCTCCTCCTCCTGGTTTGGGTTTTGGCGCACCTGGTGCAGGAGCAGCGTTACTGGGCTTTGGAGGACCAGGAGGCATTCCAGGAGCACCAGGAGCACCTGTGGCTCCTCCCGGACCATATTGGCCACCATATCCAGGTATAGGTGGTCCCGCATCAAACTCTATACCAAACGTTCCAGCTCCCAAGGTACCACTGAAATGAGGAGGTAAAGAATATCTGTTGATAGGTCCAGGATTTTTGGGGTTTCCAACGTATCTTGCAGGATCGATGTAAAACATGAACTGCCCTTTTTCGTCGCGAACAAACTCTTGAGCAATTTGCCTCAACTGCTCAAGCGCTTCTTCACCTAGTCGTTCTTCTAGTGTCGGCACCGGCGTTTCATCTTCACTCGAAATATCGGAAATGTCTTGAGTTTCTCTTCGTTCCTTTTGCGGTCTTTTAGGAAATGGTATTCGCAACTTTCGATTATTCCTGTCGTTCGAGGATTCATTTGTAGTTTCCATTTCATTTTCGTCAATGGAAGCTGTTTCTATAGATGCCGACGAATTGCTATTATTCTTCGTTGGTTTTCTAGGAATTCGCATTTTCTTGGGTTTGAGATTGGTTATTTTCTTTACATTGAAAAGTTTTCGCATTTTAGAACTGTTTTCTTGACCGGAAGAACCGAGCTCTGCAAAGTCTGTTTCACTATCTTGCTTGCCATTGTTTGTTTTGAAAGAACTGGAGGCGTTTTCCTGAATTTTCGGACTTTCAGCTTGTATAGACTTTTCGGAGTCTTGTTTTCTAGAAGCTGTCTCTGGATTAGGACTGGTGTTGTAGTTTTCAGGCGTATCTAGTATATTGTTATCCTTTTCGTTTTGGAAGTTCGTCTCGGGAACAACAGCAGCCATGAAGTAGGCTTTCTAGATTTCGCTTTATATACTTAACGATAGAATTGCCAGTTTTTTCAGAAGTGAGGAATTTTTGGTCGTTACAAAAGTTTGCGCGAGGACAACACCGTCAAAACAGCAACTTGGAGTGCGTCACGATTTGAATTTTCCAAATGAAACGGATAAGCGATGGTTTGCAACTCGATGGGATAAAGAAAAAGAGGGTGCGGATAATGACGTGTCTAATTGGAAGGCATTTCCTTTTGTGTGTTTGTTGAAAGTTTCTGGTGAATAGGTTGGACCATAATACGTATATGTAGTAACTAGTAAATGGATGAGTCATTCAAGAGGCATATCATGAAGCGAACTTTGCCAAAGCAATCTTTCCATTGCTGTATTTTCCGTCCCACATGACAAGCACCAGTGGCCTTACGACACGAATATCACAAACCTTATTCACCTCGAATAGCTTTGTAGAAGAAGTTGCAAGTATCCTGCAACACTGGGACACAGGATTAGAGGCTGCGAAGAAGAGAATTCAGGATGCAAAGGAAACGAACTCTGCAGTTCTCGACTTGCAGCAGATGGAACTCACCGACGACTTATTCGACGAACTTTGGCCCTCCATTTGTGAACTTGGAAATTTAAAGAACTTGAACTTGTTTTTGAACAGGTACCTTCCTTGTATTCATCGCTCCAACGATTGCTTGACTGTTTCTAGGTTATCTCGGCTCCCTAGCAACTTTGGTGATCTCTCCACTTTGGAGACTCTGAGTTTAGCTTGTAATCCTTTAGAATCTGTTCCCGAATCTTTCGCTAACTTGGCAATGTTGCGAGAGTTGGACTTGGGTTTCACAAATACCCTCAGTTCATTTCCAGAGATGTTTGAGAGGATGACCCACTTGAAGATCTTGTATGCCGGAAATAATAGGTGAGTTTATTTTTGTTGTTGGTGTTGTGTAATAGCTAATTATCATATTCTAGGCTCGAACGCCTTCCAGAATCCCTTACTAATCTGCAGTGCCTTGAAGAATTGCATCTGTACGGGAATACTTTGAGTTCGCTGCCAGAAGGTATCGGCAAGTTGAAGTCGCTGCGGCTACTTAATGTTGGTCGAAATAATTTATGTTCGCTGCCTTGCAGTATTGGATCCTTGTCGTCACTGGAAGTTTTATATTTGTATGAAAACGATCTACGTTCGTTGCCTCGTTCAATGAAAGATTTGTCAAAACTTCGTGTGCTTGGATTGGATGGCAATCCTTCTCTTTCTTGCCTTCCAGAGCATATAAAAGAACCCAATGCAAAAGCAGTGGCTGCCTATTATGCGGAAATGGAATAATATAGTAACTATGAAAGATAGAGAACTTTGACTAGAATACTGTATCTTGATATAGAGTCGTATAAAAAGATCAACTTTGCTTTCGAGAAAACAAATGCATTTGCCTTGATACACTATTAAGTTTGCTATTCGAGGAACACATATCAAATATGAAGTAATTTTGAAAAAAAACGAAAGTATTTTTAATTGTTGATATCATCAAGTTTCTTAAAGTAGCGTGAATATGGACCAACGATTATAGCAATATCTTCACATCTTCAATAGAGCGCATCCTTTGTGTTCACCGAGAGAAAAATAGGAGGTAACAAGGACCAAATAAGAAAACAGCAACTTTTCGATAGCAAAATTATATACAACCCATTTTGTGTTTCCAATTCTTGTCATCGGTCAGCATAAAACGAGCAAGTTGAGAAGGTCGTCCAGACAGGCTTGTCGTAGAACGCTTTGACCTCATTGTCGCTTAGACAAACGAAACTTTCTGTGTTCCCATTCCCTCACGTGAGAAATCCTTTGTTGGTTCTGTTGTTCTCGAATGGAGACTACACCTTGCAGTATGTTTTCATTTATTCGATCCAAGACTGCTCAATCCAAACAAAACGCAGAGCTTGATGCAAACAGTTCTTCCAATCTGTACAAATCAAACTTTAACCTGGGAACTATACTTTGTGCAGCTGCTCAGGACAGTCCAGATAAGACTGCTATCGTTTATGACGACAAAGTATTTCTTTCCTACAGAGAAGTGGATGCAGCTGCTAGAAAATTCGCAGGTCTGCTTATAGCTGGAAATTATGGAAAAGGTGGAGTTCCTTGTCGTCCTGGGGATCGAGTTGCCATATTGTTGCCGAATATTCCTCAATTTTGTATAGCATATTATGGTACTTTGTACGCAGGTTGCATAGTAGTGCCAATGAACTTTCTATTCACCGAACGAGAAATAACAGGACTAGTGAAAGATTCGGAGGCCAAATTGTTGGTTGCCTTGAAAGCATACGGTACGGAACCCACGAAAGCAGCGAAAAACCTCGGTTTGCCGATTCTGTGGGCAGATGATGATTCAAGCTCTGGTATGCAGGCTCTATTGAAGAGTGCCAATCCTGTGCCTGCTTTGGTCCCAACTTCACCAGATGATACAGCTGTTATATTGTATACATCTGGAACCACCGGAGTTCCAAAAGGAGCTATGCTTTCCCATATGAATCTTTGTCTTAATGCCACTATGGTACCAAATACCATAAGACCTGTAGAACCTGATGAGGAAACCATAGTACTTGCAGTACTTCCACTTTTCCATATTTTTGGACAAACTTGCATGCAGAATACCACGTTTGCTAGGATGGGAAAGTTAGTTATGTTGCCACGTTTTGAACCTGGCGAAGTTTTGAGAACTATTGAGAAGTACAAAGTTTCCCTATTTGCTGGAGTTCCAACTATGTACATTGCCATGTTACGTTGTCCAGAGTCAGATAAATACAGTTTGAAGAGCTTGAAACTAGCGATAAGTGGAGGAGCTGCCATTCCTGTTGAAATATTAAAAGAATTTGAGCAGAGGCATGGAATTGCTATCATGGAAGGTTATGGATTGTCAGAAACTTCTCCAACTTGTTGTTCCAACTCTGCCAAGGGAGGAAGAAAGCCAGGATCCATTGGACGTCCTGTTTGGGGTGTAGAAATGGCGATATTGGATGAAAATGATAAGCCAGTTCCTGACGGTCAGCCAGGTGAAGTATGCGTGAGAGGACATTGTGTCATGAAAGGATATTTTAAACGCCCCAAAGAAACTGCAGAGGCAATGAGGAATGGATGGTTTCATACTGGAGATGTTGGCATAAGGGATCCTGATGGAAGTTATCGCATCGTAGATAGAACGAAGGATATGATTATTCGTGGTGGATTAAATGTTTATCCAAGAGAAATAGAAGAAGTTCTTTACATGCATCCAGCAGTAGCTGAAGCTGCAGTAGTTGGCATTCCCGACGAGCGTTTAGGAGAGGAAATCGCAGCATATATATGCAAAAAGGAAGGACATGAAGTGAGCTCGGAAGAACTAACCGAACATTGTAAGCGCTACTTGGCAGCTTATAAATATCCTCGGAAGATTGAGTTTGTAAAGGAGCTTCCAAAGGGGCCATCGGGTAAAATCTTGAAAAGAGAGATACGCGAGTGGCATAAAAAGACAAAAAGTAAACTATAGAAAATATTGTTGCAAATTCTACATCTTATATTCATTCATTTACTCATAAGCCTGCAATACAGGTTCCGTTTGCCGTGCTTCCAATGTTCGCTTTTCCTATCTCATGTTGCATCGGAATTTCCCTCTTTCTGAGTAAATAAAGGTTCAGACTCCATAAAAGAGCCTGCCCAATCGAAAGACTTCGACATTTCCTGTTCTTGTTTTAACTTTGAATACGACGAAACGAAACTGCTTGATTCTTCTCCCGGTGTATCCGCGGGCAGAAACACCCGAGGACTCACAATGCTCAGAAGAGTTCCTTCACCTTCTGTTGTAGAAAACCCCAAAGACTCAACCTTTGAAGAGAGCAAAGGCTTCCCAGTACTTTGAGAGGATATGGGTATAGGTGTCGAAGCACTGTGACCACTATCAGGTTCATTCTCTACTTGATTATTATCTTCCTCACTAGAATTGTTCATATTTTCTTCCTCGCTGTCTTTATAAAATGGAACCTTTGCTGTAGTTTGTGTCGTTCCCAGTTCGTCTACTTCTTTAGGTAAACGTGGAAGCTTATTCATCTCCTGTCATCCAAAAATCGTTTCACTGCTTGAAACATCAACACGTATTGTGCCATTCAAGAAGAAAATATTTCATTTTTATTGAAGAAGAAAACTTGTAGTAAACTTTATTGGAAGATTCTTTTGCCTGTCCTTTATTTTATTATTGCATCAGAATGTTTGGAGATCATCCTTAAATTGTTGTTGAGGAAAACATGGCGACATTTACGGCACGCCTCAAGCAGCTCTGGAATCATCCAGCGGGACCTAAAACAGGCAAGTTGTACCCCAACTGTCTGAATGAAAGAAACTTAAATCTTTCAAGTGTTTTTTTGGGCTCCTACCATGAAATGGGCTTTGGTGGTTGCAGGCCTGTCCGATATGAAGCGCCCCCCTGAGAAACTTTCCGTACCTCAAAACCTAGGCAAGTTGCTTGTCGTCAATGCATAGACAAGGACTGACATTGAACCAAGCTTTGGCTTGTACTGGAGTTATCTGGGTTCGATATAGTTTTGTAATAACACCAGTAAACTATAACTTGGCACTGGTCAATACCTTTGTTGGTGCTACCGGTATTTATCAGATTTGGAGAAAAGTGAACCACACCTATTTCCAACAAAAACAAGTTTCTGCTAATTGATTCGCTATGAGACGTGATGGAGTGAGATATCGAACAACTTTTGGTGTGTGAAATCCAGTGAAAATGAAAGAGTTGGTGTTTTTTCCACAATAAAGTCTCCAAGAGAAAATTCCATTCATTTGTGGTTGTTTCGTTGCTAGTCTTCGATGTTGTTGGGAAACTTGTCCAACGATTCTGTTGCGTCTTCCTTGTTAAAGACTATCAATACAAACCACAACGTGCATAAGAAAACACAACCCAACGCTTCAACGCAACAACAACAAACCAAAGCTTCGTCTTCTTCCAAAGAAACTTCCCTATGGGACTATAGCGATGTTTTTGGTCAAGAATGGCAACAAGGTAATTAGTTATAGCTGTACTTGTTCAGAATTTCTTCTGACAAAGAAAAGGCCTAGGTACTGCGCATCAAGTTCTATCCAAAGATAACTCTAATACACCCGTCAAAACTTCATCACAAAGAGTGGACAAAGAACAACGCAGTGAGCAGAACAAGGAAAGGATAAAACCGACAAGTGCAGAGAAGAAGAAGAACAATAAGAGCAGTTGTGTTGCAAGTAGACACGTATTGAACAAGCCACATTCATTGCCCAGCAAGGTTGGAAATTCCACTGAGAGACTCTCTCAGAAGCCTTCATTTAGGGAAGAGTTGGAAGCTTGGAGACTTCGTAATTCACAGTCGATACCTTTGGATTCCAGAAAAACGAAACCATCTTTGAAAACAAGAGATGAAGACAGTTTGCCAAGGAAACCTTTGAAAAGGAGTGCAATAGAAAGAGATGTGGACTGGAGTGACGAAGAAAGTGACAAGGAAGTATACAGTTTTGAAGACCTCATGAGAGAAGAAGAAAGAAGTGCTCGAATAGCAGCAAAAGAAGATGCGGAAGAATATCGCAAGGAACAAGAAAGAAAACGTAAAAAGAAACTAAAACGTTTGGGTTTGGTATAATGCGTTGCATGTTTATTATAATACAATGTTTGTATATAGCCAAGCTCCTATGGCACCCCCTAGATTTGCTGCAAAGTCGTTGGTTGTCCAGTTCAACATTCCTTCCAAGACATCCACAACGATTTGTAATAGGAAACCTTCAAATGGTGATATGGGAAAACCTAAGATTCCTAAACGAAACTTTTGAGGAAAGAGTATGCATGCAGCAGAAAAGAGAGTATATGTCAGTCCTTGTGGACTAGGCGAGCCAAAGGTTGCTGCTTGCTTATAGTGAATGGTGAGTGTTGTAGCAGAAGCAGTCAACATGCCGAACAAACAAAGAGCATAGAAATGGAACAATCCTATAAGCCTAACTAGTAAAGGAACCAGTACATAATAACAGTTAAGAGTCCGGAATAGTTGAAACATGGAATGTTGAGACAAATGACTTAATAATATACACCAAATTCGCCCTTGACGAATATTATACCAAGAAAGAGTAAAATGCTTATGAAAATAGAATGAGGGATCCAATATACTCCGAATACAAAGTCGACCTACCTGACTCATAAATGCTGGGCTGAGGTACCAACAAAGATGAAATAAAGTAAACAGCAGCACAATCAATTCATACGGTTTCCAAAACAAGTTCAATGCTTGTATCTGGTCTAGCAAAGTAGTTTTCAGCATCCACGCGTGAAAACGTAAGTTTCGAAGAAATGATATTATTCTAGGCAGCGGAATCCAAACGCCGAATACTCCCACGAAGGCAGGTTCACTCCGATAGAATAATATCTTGAAAAACAAAAGGTCGATTCCTGATAATTTGGATCGAACAGGCAAACGATGTAAACCGAAAACACTTTTCAAGATATTATCCAGCCACTTGAAGGGTTCCGCCATATTTCCAATGCTCCCTATCCACGTACCGCAGCCCAGAGTCAGTGTCTCATAAGCACAACTCAATGGACCAAACACATACGCTTCTCTCCAATACTTTCAGCTCCAACTTTCTCACGAATAAATATCCAAAACGAAGCTTCACTTGGATTGGTTACATAAGCTAAAAACAGAATACAACCAACAACCGCTACAAGTTGGGTTCTCGGTCGTGCCATCGAATACAACAATTCTTTGGTTTATTCCAAAATGAGAAGAAATCGTTGGTACAATTATTCTTCTTCTTCCTCAGAAGATGAGGAAGCCGAGTCTTCCAAACTAGAGTCTTCTGATTCTTCCTCGGTATCTTCTTCTTCTTTTTGCGATACAATATCCACAACGTTCCTTCTTCTTACTTTCAACGATATTCTGCGCTCACATTCACAACCAAATACCGAGTCACATATTATCCTCACAGCGAGTTGATATTTACCAGCACGAGGCGAAGGAAAATGAAAAGTACAAAGATAAGTTCCCGTAGCGTCTCTATCTAAAAATTCAAGCTTCCTGATAGAAAGTGGCAAATCTCTATCGCTATCTATCAATAAAACCCACCAAAAAGTCTTCTTACGTAAAGGACAATGAAATAAGCAAGGTGCCACTCCCATCATCCATTCCCGTTCATCACTTGTGGAGTCTTGATACCTTCCAACTTGGAAACTTACATTGATGGTTAGTACATCTCCTTCAAAAACTCTCGAATCCTCCTCATCTTCTATGAATGGCTCTGTAACTTGCACATTATATAAGATAGGAAATCTATCCAAATATGCTTTGACTTGAGCTATTTCTGAAAAGCTCCAATTCCTCAGCAAATGTTCCAATTTTGACCAAGGCAACCGACACAAATCTTGAACCTTTTGAACTTTGAATTCTTTCAAACGACACTGTTGCACTTGTTGATTGGTAAATAGAGGTACTTGCAATAATTCTGATTCTTTAGGATGTAGTTGCTGACACAAAGATTGGGAAACTTGTAAGATACTCAATATTCTACTAGCAAAGCCTCCTCCCAATCCTATTGGCCAATGATGAGCAACTTCTTTTCTCAAAATCGTCGCATTGGTGTCTATCATAGCAGAAATAACGAGGTCCAAGCGAGAAATCATTTCTTCCAATGCAGGTGTTAGTTCCTTTGGAATCGGTATTCTTGAGATATACGCCTGTAAAATAACTTGATTGAACACCATATGAGGTAAACTCGATAGTTTCATCTTGCGCAAGTCCCAATGACTGTGACCTTTCAATTCATTCATGAGTTGCATCACAACTGGAAACAACTTTTTGGCAACTACATGTTCAAATTCAAAAGCACTTGCATAAGTTGCCACAAGATCTCTAAATGTTCCTGTTCGAATAAGCATCTGACGAAATAAAATAACCGAATTCTTCTTTATGCCATTTTCCAACACTTGACTCTTACGTTTCCACCAAATACCAACACTCAATGGAGTAATGACCACTAATAAGATAAGATAGAAAACCAGAAATGGTTTGTCATACTTCTTCAGTACCTTTGGAAGGCCAATTCCATATGTCACTCCTTGAAATCCATCTGGATTCCCAAACTGAATAAAATTCTCTCTCGACTTGGGATCTGTTAAAGTCTCATATGCTCTTTGAATATCGATAAACTTGGAGACTGCTTGAGGGTCACCAGGATTCTTATCTGGGTGATATCTCAAGGAAAGTTTCCTAAATGCTCTAGCAATTTCCTTTTCATCTGCTTGTTCTGTTACTCCAAGAATTTCAAAAGGATTCCAAACCGTCTCTGTAAAAAGGCGCTCTTTGGGAATGGACCAAACAAGATAACCCAAAAGAAAACAAACAAGGAGCAAAACAGCTACTACAAAATAATTCCACCACTTTGAACGTGTACTTTTTTGTCGTACACCAACTGGTTTACTATGACATACAGTACAGTTACAAGTAGCCGTGTCCAAAGGTGCTAAGGAAGAAGTATCGTTGTTTCCTTTCGACAATGGTGCCATTAAGATAGTCCACAGTTTGTATATGAGAAATAAGAAAAGGAAAACCGATAAAAAGCTTCCCATAAATAAAAGAAAAGCCGAGTCATTAAAAGAAAACTTTTCATGTCGAAAGAAAGTTTGATCCATCTTTGCACCAACACAACCGCAACTTGGATGCTTCGGTCGTTGTGTAGAGAATGACAAGTGAGGAAACTCAAATAGAAAGAGTACGTTGTTGTTGTTGTTGTTGATGTTTTCAGAAAATATTTATTGGTTAGATTATAGAGTTGGAACTGAATATTTCGAAAAATTGTGCGGACAACTGCAAGTACATATCCGAGTTGTTTCAATATCTTGAACCAGATAGAGTCGTGGACGCTTCGGTTCGTCTCAAGTGTCTTCATTCCATCCGAAGAATATTGCCAATAGTTTTCGAGACCTTTCAAGTGAATTTATTTTCCCAAGAGACGGAACCACCTTCTTCTTTTGAACAAGTTGAAAGATGGCTAAAGCAACAAATTTGGAAACTGTGTACCTACCTGGAAGAGCTGTCTGTGTCTGATAACGAACAAGTTGCTAATACTGCGTTGTTGATAGGAGCGACTCTTTCAGCACAGTTCCAGGCTTGGCGTGTATTATTTCAACGTCAGGTAATAACAGAAAATGGTTGTTTTATGTATTTTTGGACTGAACGGATGAGCGCGTTAGATAAAGAAAGTCATAGTTTCCAGTTCAGTGGGAACAGAGAATTGGAGTAATTTTATGGATAATATGTTTTTAATATATGGAGATGTTGCTTTGTATACTTTGGACGTGATTCGTTCTTTGCAATCAATAGAGGACAATATGTTTGTGCTCTATAGAATATATGAATTATTATCCCAAGGAGCTCAACAGATGCCCAACTATCTTTCCCAGTCGAACAAATTGCAAGACAAGTTGATGACTAGTCAAAAAGTGAAGGAAGAAAATTTTCGCAAGCGGCTGAAGAAGACCTTTACAGATGCTGTTTTATTCTATCTATCTTGTCGCCTTCCTGAGTCCATCGAGTTGCGAATATTAGAAGAGATGGGCTCGACTGTGATACCTTATATGACGAGACCGCTCTTATTGGTGGACTATTTAACAAGTCTCACAGAAGAAGAACAGCGTGGAGTTGTATCGATTATGGCATTAAATGCACTGTTTATTCTTATTCGAGACTATGGCTTAGATTATCCGTACTTTTATGACAAACTGTATCGTCTACTGACAGTTCGTAATCTTATGACAAAACCATTTTTGAGGTTTTTGGGCAAGTTTTTACTAGCGGGTCTCAATATTTCAGAAGAGATGGTCATAACATTTGTGAAGAAACTTGTTCGACTTGCAACGCGTCTACCTCCTTTGCCTTGTCATTGGTGTTTGATATGCGCTGTTCATCTCATGGTGAAATATCCTTCCATTGCTCGTCTTGTACATTATTCAACGACAATAACTAACTCTTCCATCAAAGAATATTTCATATCCAGAGACCCTTTTGACGAGTTTCAAAAGCAGTGTGACTCTTCTTCTCATGCAGCGTCTACTTGTCTATGGGAATTGCAACTCATTCAACGTCATTATATGAATTCCATAAGAGAACTGTTTTCCTACTTCAAAATAGACTGGAGCTTACGTAGAAAAATATCATCTTTGCCTCCGAAACCTGAAGATATATTGGAACAAGATATCGACGTATGGATTGAACAGACACAAAAAACCAAGAAACGAAAGACCGATGCAATTTGGCAACCAGACTTGCCATATGCGCCTTTAGATATTTTTTCCCAACAAGAAAATATTACTTTAAAATAGGTTTAGGAAGTAATTTGCTTAATAAACGATTATATTGGCACCGAATCAATTGTTCATTATCATTATTACACTTCAACTTGGGATTCCTAGTAGTAGTTGCAACGTTGTTATTTTCCAGAAAATGACAAACTTTCCTTCTTAAACTTGTTTCTAGTTTTTCATTCTTGTTATGATGGGAGGATAAAGTATCTTCAACCAAAAATTCACAAGGTTTCTTATACAATTCGTCTATGCTTTGAGATAATTGTTTATCGAGCTCCTTTTCATACTTTTTTCGCAGTCTACAAAATTTTCGTCGTCTCTCCTTCTTTATCTGAGCTTTGGAAAGTCTAAAACGGCCACTTCCTTTTCTAACGGAAACTGCCGATAACTTGGGCTTTGGCAAACTGGTACGACTTGCCTTTGGTTGAAGAGAAGAAGAACGTTTCCTTCTCTTCTTTTTCTCGTGTGCCAAACTAGCCTCACTTTGACATGTCCCCTCAACGACTTCCTGATCAAGCTTCTGAGTAACAATATTTTTGGTTACTTCTTCTTCCTTTCCTTTGATAATAGGATGCTTCCAAGTATTGCTCACACTCCCATCTTCCCAAGGATAGGTCACCGGTTCCTTTGGTCCGTTGGGTTTCTTACAGCCCAAAGACTTGATATATTTCGATAAAATCTTTTTCTCGGAAGATTTCTTTTTCCTATTTCCTTTGGATATTGTCTTTGTTATACTTAGAGCATTTCTCTTTAAAGTTGGTTGACGATCTTGATAGAAACCAACTTGCAAACGTGCTTGTGTTGCTTCGTCGTCCATCACAAACGACCGTGAGAGGAAATTTGTGGAGTTGGTGCAGAGAAAGCAGACAGCGATATGTTATATTTGATAGGTCTGGGTTTAGGAGATGAGAAGGATATTACTATCAAAGGTTTGGAAGCAGTGAAAAATGCAGATCTGGTTTTTCTGGAAAGCTATACTTCCGTGCTTGGAATTAGTAGAGAGTCCTTGGTAAGAAACAACGATAGTTTGAAATAGTGCTGCTCATCGAGTCAGAGTGTATTTTATGGAAAAGAAGTGTTGGAGGCGGATCGCGAGATGACTGAAGGAGCGGAAGAAATATTATCTTTGGCAAAGACGAAGAATGTGGCTTTTTTGGTGGTTGGTGATCCATTTAGGTAACTACTGGGATGGTTGCGTGTGCGTATTGTAAATATTTGTGTCTTGGGTTTATTTTCTAGTGCTACAACTCATGCGGATTTGATACTTCGGGCAAGAAAAGAAGGAATTCCAGTGCAAGTAATTCATAATGCCTCTATTTTGAATGCTGCAGGCAAATGTGGTCTTCAACTTTATAGATTTGGTGAAACTGTTTCGTTGGTTTTCTTCACGGACAACTGGAAGCCAGATAGTTTTTATGATAAGATTGCTCGAAACAGAGCATCAGGTTTACATACGCTGTGCTTATTAGATATTCAAATGAAGGAACCCAACTTGGAAAGCTTAGCTCGAGGAAAAGTGGTTTATGAACCGCCTCGTATCATGACTATCTCTCAAGCCATTGAACAATTGTTGTACGTAGAGCACTCTAGAAAACAAAATAGTAAGTATTCTCAGGTCCAAAGATTCGGTTCGTCACTATTCGCTATGTATACATAGTACTGGATGAGGAAAAGTTGTTTTGTGTTGGATTAGCAAGGATTGGACATGCAACCGAATGTATTGCTTATGGTTCCTTACAACAATTGGCAAGATATTCCTTTGGTCCACCTCCTCATTCTCTTATTATTCCAGGCGAGTTGCATTTTTTGGAAGCCGAACATTTGGAATCTTTCCGTATTACCAAAGAAAATACTTAAATAGGAGCAACAAAAGGATCCTCTGGTGAATATTGCCAGTGATGTTCTCTTCCATATTTATACAAGTCTTCCAATAACTGTGGAATAAGGCCTCTTGCTTTGACTCTTTGATAATAAAAGAATAGTCTCCAGGCAGTTTGCGCATCTTCCAAAGAATCATGAACAACTCCCTAAGACAGAATAACCAGAAATGCATTTAAGCATCTCTATAGAGATGGATAAAAGCAATGAGATACATACTTGAATATCTTCGTGAAGTAGAGCGGCAGCAAGAAAACGCAAACTGAATAGTCTTTGACGAGGTAACCGATAAAGTTCGACAGTATCCATGACTTGATTTTTAGGAACAATAAAATTGATAATACGAAAATCCTTTTTCAATCCGTGACCAATCAAAACACATCCATTATCCACCAAACATCTTAATTTCATATATACTGCCTTTAAGGTTGTTAGTGGATGACTGGATGTGGTCGGATCCAAATCTTCAAAAGTTAGACCAGAGTATTTGGTAAGGTAATCAACCACATGTTCCTGTAAAGACAAACATTCCATCACGATACATAAATATATTTCCATAGCTCTCACTTACTCTTTGAACGATATAGTCATCCATCAGCACCACAAAATGACTGTCATCGCTAGTTACGACGGAAACTCTTCCCAAGCTCATCTGAGAAGGTTTCAGTATCTTACAAGTACCATCTCCATGAATTTCGGCAACTTCTTTAGATATCTCCACGAATTCGGCATCTAAAGCAATATAGGACCCCTTAGAAGGAAACAAGTAGCTGCTAGAATGATTCGGTACCGAATTGATGACAACATTGCAGGCTCTCTCATAAATATCTTGTAAAGAATAGTGCTGAGCCTCCAACTTTGGAATGCGCCTAGAAGCGTTTCGAACTTTGTATCCTAAAACACAAGGCAACTTCCAATTGGGATGAAAACGAGTCACTTCCCATGCTGACTGACAACGCGTAATACAAAAGTCATTGATACACCACCAAACCGAATCAGAAGTGCTTTCATCGCTATTTCGAACATAGACAACTAAATGACCAGGCGGAGTCAAGTCATTCCAAGCCTTATTCGGATAATTGAAAACTGGTTGATGAGGTACAAATGCTATGACAAAGTGCAAATCGTATATCTTCTCTAAAGTTGTCCTACCCGAGTCTCCATAGCTACTAGTCTTTACTTTCCAGCTAGGTAAACATGTGTCATTATTCATTGTCTTCTCAAGGAATAGCTCTAGTGGAATATCTTGACCACCCTTGTAAGCTGTATGAGCCGCTTGAGCTCGAAAGGATTCTTCCTCTTGATGATCATTCCCTTTGCTGCTTTGAATATTTTCTCCACAGTAACGAAACCAATAGTCCAAATAATGTTCTTCGTCAGAGAAATTGCAACCAATCAGAAGAACATTGCTAGGTTCCACTAAATACTTACAACGAGTACAAGACTCAAAAATTCTTGAAGCTTCATTATATGCACGAATATTTCTAGTTTCTTCACAAAAACAAGTCTCTAAACGCTTTGGAAAATCTTTCATCAACTCTTCATATGCATTCCTACTTGTATCATCATATTGAAGGGACCATAAAAACTGTCTTCTCTCAGACTGTGAAAAAGAATTGGTCGCAAACTCAAAAGTCTCTAGTACTCGATTGCCAAAGAAAGTATCTACAATAGAAGAAAATGTTGTCTTCGAATCGCTCTGTATCCAACTGGAGGAGGATCGAAAGGACTCTTCATCTCGAGATAACTGTTCCAACATGTATCGAATAAAACTCTCTACTCTCAAAGCAATAAAAAGTGCTCCAGGTCCATCTAATAAACCTAAAGCACTGGTATTTGGGATCTTTTGAAAGGCTCTCATAAAGTTGGATGCCTCACATGCTTGTCCAGAGCCAACTTTCATCATTTGGAATAACAGTGCAAGTTCGTCCATGAGACAGTATTCTTCTTCCACTCGAATCTTATCCAAAGGCATGACATATTCACGAAATTCTTCCAAGAAATACAATGACTGAATCACCGGATTCACATAAGCGTTGGGAAGACCGTTCTCTAAACCACAAAAAGGACTCTTGTTATATAATGAATAGTCGAATCCTTCCAAGGACTGGAGAGCTACCAAATCAATAGGAGTGTATACACAACGAAAGGCTGGATTATCTTGAAATTCCTCCGATTGGTTTGTTGATTTATGACTAGAATTTGGCGAAATATATTCAATCCATCCATAAGAAGAACGATCACTTTGTTCATAAGAAGAAGGAATAGGAATGTAGGAGAATTTGCCAATCTTTTGTGCCGTGCTTATCAATTTGGGATCCACTCGACGATATATATGACATCGGACGACACAGTCATCCGCGTATTCATCACAATGACCTAACCAATCTTTCTCTTCCTTATTTACTTGTTCCTTCCAACTATAAGATGACGCAGCAACAGTATCGATAGTTGTCCAATCTATCTGCTGGCTTGGGTTCTCCTCCAAGCTACCACAAGGCGTAGGAATCGTCGGTTCTTTTGGATAATTTGGACTGGCATGAATAGAACAGAAACGATCTGTTTCCAAACAAGACCAAATATGAAACATTCCTATCGAGTCTGCCAAAGCAATAGCACCCATTTCGGATATATCAAAACTCGTAATAAAAGTATTCATTGTTTCATCATATACTATACCATGAACCAACATTGCAGGACATTCAGAGAGGTCGAAACATTCCAAAACTCCCAAATTATTTAATATCCAAAGTAACTTGTTGTGTTCCGAATATCCAAGTGTATTTCCATACGAGTCCAATTTGATTTCCAAAGGAATACCGCCAGTAAAGATCGTTTCTATCGGATATAACATTCTCCTATCCAATACTTTGACGTTGGTGTCTATCATTTGCGGATGTATAGAAGACATTCCAGCAACTGCTATTTGATAGTCATTAGTGCTTATGTCAAAAATAGGTCCCATAAAGGCACAAGTGGATAACATTTCTCTAAAAGAAGCTGGTTCTCTCATACTCAGCTTTCCCTTGGAGTCTCCAGTAAACAGAGCTTGAGTAGTCCACGAACAAGTCGTAATACAAGAATCTGGAGCGCAGCCCATATTCTCTTGACGAATAATTCTAAAACGTTCGGAATCGACCAACATTCCTTGTCCATTATCATTGGCACAAAATACTTGAACTGGATGAAAGGGATTCAGTGCAACACAACGCATCGGAGACTGAAGACTAGGAATTTTGCGACCATCGTCTTTCAATAGACATCCTTTGGTATAGGTACGCAAGCCTTTATAAGTAGCGGTAAATACTAGATTCGAATTGGTCGTAAAGTCTCGAACAAGACCTAGTTGAGAAGCAGCAGAGCCATCAGGATAACAAACTTGAACAGAAGAATAACGAGAAAGATCAGCACAGCGATATGAGGCTAACTGACCACCAACTGTGGAAGACCTACAAGTACACACGAGTTGGCATACGACAAAAAGCAATCCATTCTCCTAACCATAAAAGTTCAACTTGAGGATCGAATAAAGTTTGTCTACTATAACCAGCAATCACTGGAAAAGGATCGTCTTGTGGTGGTCCAGTAACCAACTCCATCTTGAGTTACCAACGTCAATAATAACCAAAGCAACAACACATCGCATGGCTGCAGCCCAACATTTCTCTCCAAGACAAAATGCTATCGCTGTTGCTTCTCTTTGTAGGACACCTTTTGTCTTCCTATTGCCAAGCCTTTCTTCATGATTCGAGTATAGTTATCATAACAAATTGTCAAAGAGACTCGATATTCTCAACGTTGCACTCTTTGTATAGATTGCCTCAAATACAATATTTCTCTGTCTTTATTAGTATGGACTGCAAGGATGCGAACAAAACTATTCAAAATAGAATACAACAAGAGTATCAACAACGAGTTGCAGGATTTCTCTATTTCCCAAGTCATCAATATAAAGAAACTTGGAGTAATATTCAATCCCGAATTTCCAGTCATCTTCACTTTGTTTTTGTTCAGTTGTTTGATGTGTTCAACTATGCTTTTGTTATTGTCATAGAAGATGATTTGTTATTTGCTGAGGATTTCTTGCTCTTGTTCTCGGAAACGGCACCTCTTTTAAAGAGCGATAAAAGGTACAAGCGCTTGTCATCCTCAGTCTTGTTTACCATTTTGACTAGTCTCTTGTGTGTTTCTGCTTATCATGACTTGGGATTGAAGCAGTTTTCGTGGAATCCTAAGAGATTGAAGAGAATTCAAGGGTTTACAGGGTTAGCTTGGATGCTTTTTCGAGAAAAGTGGCAAAAGGACTTGTCGTTGATGTGGCCCCTTTCTCCTGTATCATCGGGTTGGTTCCTCTATTTTCTGTTATATAATGTTTTTGTATTTCTCAACAAAATTCTAAAAAAGGTTGGGATCATTGGCTAAGGCTCTATCAACGAATACATCATTTGGATTGTATTGTTCCTGAAGTATCGAGATGTATTCATCAGAACGTCAGTGGTTCTCACTTATCTCATAAAGAATGGCAACGAAAGTTTGGCGACTTGCTATTTTCTCGCAATGAATCGCTAGAAGTGGAGAGCTTTGGAAATTTGGATTATTTAGAGAAAGAAAGATATAATAAGAATATACAACACCTTGTTACTTTTGGAACCGTGAAAATTCATCCTCTTACATCAAAAGTTTTGAAAGATAATATTCAAGTTGTTATTCCTTGTTCTTCACCGAGTGGGAACAGATATTGGAGACATTGGTTTCGATTACTAAATATACCTTGGTTGCAGGAGATTCAGAGTTTCTATGAAGGACTGGTCATTTTTCCTCAAGATTCTCGGTTCATAGTTCTCCTATGTACCAATTCTGCGTTTCACAAGTCCAACTATGAAAATGATGAGATAGGAAAGACTAGGTTGGGTAACGACTCCGTTTTCATTATTCGTTCGCGTGAAAATACGAGTTGTTCAGAGGTATTTATTTATGGATTTATTGATAGAGACATTTTTGAAAAAGTATTGTGTGACTTGTGTTTTTGTGACTTAGGCTTGTGATAGAATATTCCTTGGAAAACATCCTTGTCGTCCAGAATGGCTATCTTCCATCGATACCTTTTCGCTCCTAAGTAGTTATTTTGATTGCTCGAATGGTTTGCAATTCAGTGAACGTTCCTGGGCTCCGTAAGTATGGACGACTTTATAGAATTGCGTCTTTATAGAAGCTATTAGAGGTTGTTTATTGACTAGTTCTGGTGGTTGTGTTTGTTATATGCACAATCAGTGGGCTCTTGGACACTCGTCGTTTTATAGTTGTGAGCAAAGAGCACCAAAGCTACGACGACTTTGTACTTGTGTATAGAAACCTTTAAGAATGAAAGAAAAGGAGGATCTCTTCCAAACGTTGGCAAAAGACTTGGTGGTAGAAGAGCATCAATTTATAACTTACTCTTCCGTAGTTGCTCGCCAAAAGTTGCTAGAAGACTTGGTAAAGAAAGCTCTCGAGTCCAGTGGAAAGACTTTGGAACAACAAGACTCGTTGGTAAAGTCCAAGTTGCGTGATAGAGGCTTGACTTTTGAAGAAAAACAGCCATCCAAGCAACCAAAACGGTCGAAACCCAAGAAACAACGAACAGGAAGAAAGTTGAGAGGAAGTCGTTTATTTGCTATTCCAAAAGAAGAACAGTGTTTTCAGGCTTTTGTTCCTTTACACTGGCTGTGGTTGGAATATGCCAGGAAAGTTTTGACTAGTTTGGGAATACAAACCAGTGCTCCCAGTAGCAGTCAGGTTAGTCTAGAGTGGATATATCGAATGGACTTTCATGGTGCTATTTTCACTATTGTTGGTTCCAAGACACCACAACTTGTTGGAAGTTGGGGTATTGTACTGCAAGAAACGAGTAACGTCTTCAAAATAATTGGACCAGATGATACTTTGAAAGTAATTCCCAAGCAGGTTTGTGACTTTGGTTGTCGAATAGATGATTTCTGCTTTATTTTGCATGGAAAAGCCTTTAGAGTGAAATCTAGTGAGAGAAGTGTAAAAAAGTTGAAAAGGAAACAATCGGAATGACTCGCTGTTTGAAAATGCGTTTCAATTAGTAGTATTTTGGAATGTTTACGAGTATTTCTACTCTCTTGTTTAGTACTCGATGTTTGCAAAAGCTCCAAGGCGCTTCCGCAGAGAAAAGCCAAAATTTGTGGATTGAGGGCGTTGAGACACATTGCTTGGTGGTGGGATAGCGGCGAACGAAGCGTACGTTTTGTTTGCCTTCGAGATATAACGATATCTATATATATATTCATACGAGTTGTTGAAACATTAGAGAAGGCAGAGTTTAAAGTTTAAGAATACTTTGTTGTTGCTATCCTATTTCAGTATATACAAGTCTCGGTTTGGCCTTTTTCTAGATTGTCTGGTCTTCTGGGTGTGTTGTTCACGCACCCTCTTAGGTTATGTTTTAAGTTGCTGAAGAGGACATTCGGTAGATTTGAATACTAGTTTTCGGATTGTTGTTTAGGATGCGTGAAGGAAGTTTACAAGGTGTAACAGCAGATGAAGCAGGCTGGAAGTCGAATGACTTGAAAAAGAACAGCCAGGTTCTGGAGGCTACTTCAGAGACAAGTGGAGAAGGAACACACTGGAAACAAACTTCTAGTACAGATGAGGAAGCGGTTACTGGATGGAGCAATGATATTTCCGAATCTACAACAGGGTTTAGTTATCCATATTATTCACGTTGGATGCCCTCTTCATATCCTCCCATGTCAACTGCTCCTTATATAGCTCCACCTTCACCTTATGCACCTTATTACTATCCTATATTTCCTCCAGCGGGTGTCATTACTCCTGGAGTACCGCTTTCCAATTATCCATTTACCTTGGAAATGGCTATTGTGCATCAAATTGAATATTATTTGGGAGAAGAAAATCTTGCAAAAGATGTTTATTTGAGGCAATTGATGGATTCAGAGATGTGGGTAGAAATTGAAAAGCTAGTTACTTTTCCAAAGCTTAGCAGACTAACTACTTCTGTGCGATTGGTTGCTCGTGTTCTAAGGGAGTTTTCTTTTCGTGTCCAAGTGCATGAAGATGATGAACGAGTGAGACCTACACCACCTGAAGCTAGCGACGAGGATAGACGTCTCGTCATAGTAAAGAATGTTTCAGGAAATATTTCCAAGGAAGATTTTACGAGTTATGTACACAAGGAAATGGGAGAGAGTAGCAGGTTGAAAATTTTGTCCAATATGGATGACACCTGGTTTGTTTACTGCAACGATGAAAGTGATGCTGAACGTCTTTGTTCGTTACTACTAACTTCCTTCCAAGGAAATATTCTCGAAGCAAGAAGAAAGACGGACGACTTGTCCAGACATTGGGGAGAAACGATGGAATTTTCAAAGTCAAATAGACAGACGGCGCTTGCCACAATGATGATGATGCCTTCTTCCAGTCATCCAGGATTCGCTATGCCTAGTTATGGAAACCCAAGTTACGTTCCAATGAATACTGGAATGTATTCTTATCCATTTCCTTCCTATATGTTCCCATTAAATGCAGGCATGACGGATACTAGTCGAAATGTAAGAAACCGCCGTCGTGGAAGTAATCGAGGTATTCGAGGAAATACTGACAAAGAGACCATCAAAGTCAACGAAAGTGATATGGTGTCTGAAAACAAGCCACTGATGGAAACTTCGAGCCAAATGACTTTACCTAAAGGGACCAGAGGCCGTTCTCAAGAAAAGAACTTGAAGGAAGCTGGGAATATGATGAATGGAAATATATCTTCAGGAACTGATGCGAAACAAGCAATGACAAATCATAAAACTCGTTTACAGCGTAACAACGGTGCTTCTGAAAAGTATTCACAAAGTATGATGAAAGAAAAGAATACAAAGGAGCCCAATTTATCCTTGGCAGAATTTCCTCCGTTGCCTTCCTCCAACGGCACGAAAGTGAACTCTCTTTTCAAGTCAGGAAAAGGTGAATTGAATAGCACAAATAGTGGTGAAGTTGTTCAGATGGATAGTTCCAAAGTATCGGATGCGAAGGAGACCGAGGTTTTCTTTGAAAGAGATTCCAATATTTCATATGTATCGACCACAGACTCTGTTACGGAGAAGGCCTCAGTTCCAGTTTTGTCCTTTGGAGATGTTGTTCTTACCACTGAAAACCTTTCGGATATTCAAGAATCGTTGTAGAACGTCGTTACATATATACAAATATATATTGTTCAGATTCAGGTTTGGCATAGTTGATGGGAATATCTTGCACAAGTTATTATTGTTTTGCTCTTTTGGCAGTTGGACATTTCTTTCCAATGACATTATTTGCTTGTTATTGTCTGCTCGTTGTGAATGACACAGTTACTTGTTGAAGCTCATAAAAGCCAAATTTATTACTAGTTATCCTCAACACCTCAACTTGCGGTTGTCTACCCGTTGTTCCATCCCTTCGTATACAAGGTCTCATATCTCCTTGACCTATTGCTCCGTCTTCTGAAAACCGAATAAAGCTCTCAACAACTCTATTCGTTCCTGACTGGCTGCAGTTTGTGTTTCTCCAACGGTAGAAGCTTGATACAACAATAATAGCTCTTCTCGTTCCTTGATAGTAACGACAGAAGTTCGAACCTCATCTGGTAGAAAAATACCAAACTGGATAAGTTTGTTCAATTCTTCTACAGCCTGTTCAGACTTGTTCTGTCTTAAATAGGCAGCAGCTTGCACAAGATGAGAACTGCAACGATTCTTAATGCATTCCACAATCAATACTTTGGCATCCTCATCAGATATCGAATACTCTTGTTGTAGTTCTCTTATAAGACTCTGATTTTCAATAGTAATGAGTCCATTTTCAATACAAGTATCTACTTCCAGGACAAACAATCGTTTTCTCTGATCTTTACTGGTTAGTGTGTCATCCACCAAAGAAACCTCCAAATGATGACAAGTTTCTCGCAGTTGTTTCATTTGCAAAGGCGATACTTTGGAGGAACTCAATATTGTTTGAAGCATGGAGGAAACTTTGCTTCTCTTGGCATCACGAATCAGTCCACGACAAAGTTCCGGGGACATTGACAAACTCTGCTGAATGTTGTTTAGAAAATCGAGATCCTTTTGTTCCAATCGGCCTTCAGAAAGGGCTTGTGAAAGGTACTGATTGTAGATAACAGTTCCTAAGTTGGAGTGTACTTTGTTGACTTCTTCGTTCGTGAGTCCGAAGATACCAGCAAGGCGATCCAAATCTCTGAAATATCGCTGCTTTTCTGATCGACTCTTCGCCGCAAAACACTGAATGAGATATTGTCGATACATTTCTTGTAAAACTGCAGGATCAAAAAGACTGCGCAAAGTTACTGGAAATTCCAAATAAGTTCTTGTCTCTGGTTCCGAGGCAGTTTCCTCTGTATTGTTACCGTCATTCACCACAACAGTTCTTTCTACTATTAATCGATTGCGAACACAATATTCGACAAGATTACTCAACTCCATAGCCACATTACCACCGGCTTCAATTCCCAAGGCAGTTCCTGGTTTTTGTATCAAAGGATCGTCACCAATGTCTCTCGTTTCATTTGCACCTCTCGGAGCGGAACGTTGTTGAACAATTTTAATAGCTCGATCTACATAAGCTTTCATCGGACCCTTTGCAATATTATAAAGAATTGTTTTGGCTTGTTGTTTATCCAATCCTAATCTTTCTGCCAGACGATCCAAAGCATCATGATATTCTGATGGAATAATACCCGTACTTCCCATAGCCTCTCGAATAGCCTGTTCAAATACAGGACTTGCAAGTTCTGCATGTATTGGAACGACCTCATCTTTCGTCAAGGAAAGAAACTGTTGCAAACTTTCCAACTCTTCTGCTTCCTTTGCAGAATAAATTCGATTATTTTCTAACAGTTTCTCGAGTCGAGATTTGTAGCATTGCAATTTCACTTGCTTGGAACTATCTGTAGAAAGAGAAAGTGTTTCTTCCAAGTTTCTGAGCTTTTCCTTGTCTTCTTCTGTGTAGCTCTTCTGTGATTCTATCCACTTTACTAGTCTCTTTTGATAAATAGGCTCAATGACATTTCGATAAGCCTCATCCGCATCCAATTCAGACAAGGAAAGTATTTCACGTAAGATTTGCAAACATTCCTTCTTCTGAGGCTCAAGAGGAAGTTCTCTTAGACAGTCATTTAAGAAAATGCGATAAAGTAATCGACATTCTTCTTTCTGATAAGAAGAAGATATCTTTGCCATTGCTTGTTGTACCAACTCGGATGCACTCTGGCTTCTCTGGATCGAATCGCTCATCTTTCTTACTATTTCTACGGATACTCTATACAATGTAATGAGAATTCGTAGTTCCTGCTCGACAGCTCGAATATTCTGAACTCTTAGAAAGTTCATTGTCTTCTTCAAACAAGAAGAAGTAGCTGCTGATATTCCTCCTTGGATTCCTAAAGATAAATCTTCGGGAGCCAACACTAGTTGTTCCGCTTTGGATTTCAATCCTTGTATATGTGGGTCCAAATCTATTCCAATCTCCGACGAACACATAAAAGCATTTTTATCCTTTGCTATCCAATCCGCAACACAAGTTTGCAATGTTTGTTCCAATTTTCGTTGAAATACTGGAACCGTTACAGATACAAGCAACTGTTTCAAAGTATCTGAATCCAAAGAAAATACTTGAGAAACATGTTCTACTTGCTTCCTTCCTGTTTCGGTTATCGCTTCATTCTTTTGCAACAACTCTTCTAACATGGAACGGTATACTTGCATATGTATTGGAGTAGAAACTTGACTATCAACGGATAAAGCTGAACGAGCAGTTTCCAAAACACTCGAGTCTACTTGCGAATTTGTCACAGCAGCTTTGACCAAACTCTCATAGAGTGGAATACGTATTCTATTCAATCTCTTTTCTATTTCTTCTTCATTTAGGGAAAACTGCTTACGTAGTCTACTCCATTCATACATATACGCTTCTTCGGACTCATTATCACGAAACATTCTATCACATATACAAAAGAACTTGTCCAACGTCGCAACAAGAGACTTGCTTTCTTCCTGATATTCCAAATCTTTCAGTTTCTCCTTTCTTTTCATTTCTTTCTTTCGCAATATATTTCTCGGTGAATTTCCTTTGGCACCTATTCGTTCAAAGTTGGTGGACTCATCTAAATAGACCAAAGTTTTTCTATATAGTTCTCTTCCTACTTCTTGATGCATATCTCCTACATCTTGTCCACTTAAACTTAATATTTCTTTCAAATGAAGGAGTTGCGCTATCTCCGTCAGTCTTAAACTAGTAGAATCCTGAATACATCCTATCAAGTAAAACTTGTAAATCTCCCTGGCATACGGCAAAAATTCTTCCAACGTCAATCCATACTTTTGACATATGTTGCGAATATCCACACGAGTCACATTCCACACACCTTTTTCCGCCAATAACAACGCAACTTTCGCAGCACAGCCTTGTTTCCCAGATTCTGAAAAGAAATAAAGCGGAACAGTGACTAGTAGGGAAAGCAATAAACCAACCGCATTCGCATATTTGGATATGTGTTTCATACTTGAGGCTCGTCCTACCAAAAAACTTGCAACTGCAATTACCATAAAGATGAGTCGACGAGAAGTAACGTCCAAAGAACCATATAGACTCTGAAATGTGCCTTGATATTTTTTGCAACTTTGATATACTTGTTGGGCAATAGATTTGCTACTTTCTAGTACCTTTTGTGCGCTGGTACCAGAAACTGCGGAATCAATGACTACTTCTGACAAGGCACCACCTCTTGAAAGATTATAAGCATCCACAGCATATAGTTTAGCATCATCTATATCTGCAGCTTTTGTGGAAACTTGTGAAGAAGCTGAGCAACCAATCCAAATCTGGAAACGTGTGGTAACCCTAAACCCAGTAAGAATACGGAGCTTTCCTACAGAAGAGGAAGATTTCTTCGCATCGAAAGCGAAACCATTCCTTAATAATGGATACTGAAAAGTTTTCGAGAAAGGATGAAGAAAACAATAGTTACAGCAGCCGACACAATACTTCATACTCGAGTTCCCACCAAACGACGAAGCCAAAGCAGCAGCCGAACCAACGCTGTGGACGCCGCTTTCCAACTCGAACAATTCCAAAGCGATGTTTGTGGATATCTCCAGTGTAAGAAGTTTTGTTGCCTAGTAGAAAATGTTCAAAGTGTTCGATAGTCTTACAACACAGCTTTATACGTCATAGCTATCGAGTGTTTTCTTTTCTTTGCTGTGGTCACGCAAACTAAAGCTGAGGTAACGATACTTGTTTCGTTTCAGTCGGTTGGGGTTTTTAAAGGAAAAGGCAGCAAGCGGAAAGGTTAGATTGGGAGGCTCGTGGATTCTCACTATTCTTTCTATTTCAGAGTTTAGCTATCCTTTTCTGGGCTTTCTCTAATGAGGTAGGATGCATTGCTACATAGCATTCTCTGAAACCGCCACCTTGCGTTATTCTAGTTGTTTCCTGGCACGTTCTCCTATTATAGTGCAGTCTTATCTGCAGTTTTTGGTTTATGTTGCATCTTTTGTCTGAGTTTCACCGCAGCTTCCATAGCAGTGTTTGTAAGAAGCTGGACGAGTACTTTGAAATCAACTAACCGTGAAAAAATATGAATTGTCTAGGATCGTAGAAAACGCGCTTTGTACAGATTCATTCTCATTCTCAACTTTGGAATAACTGCAGTCTGTAGTATCTTAGCCTTGCAGTTTCCACCTGTAACCTACGATCTTGCCTACTTGCCTGTATGAAGAGATACTCATACGTTGCATTATTCAAAGAATACTCAATTGGATAACTAGGAACCCATCAAACAAAGTATTGTGGGTGCTGCTCTTGGAAGTTTATTTGCCAACGCACTTTGTTGTTTCATTCGTTGTTTTGAAGCCAACAAAGGACGTAACGGTGCTCTCATTTCTCTGCTAGGCAGTCTTTTCTTTATTGCTACTTGTATTGCTTGGCTCTATTTGAACGAGTAAGTGACATTATATTTCCTTATTTCTAGTAGATGAGTGAATCCTATCTTGTAGTGTTTGTGTGGGAAAAGAAGAAGCTGTTTCCACTTTATTACCCAGGTTGGTATTTTGTCCAACTTCTTTCCATTCTTGAACAGTCGTTGAAATACGAGTTTTCCTAGTTGTCCACTTGGCAAGAACTTTGATCACAACTTTGTTTGGGCACTTGTATTAGTAGTCATCAACGTATTAGGTGCAGAAGGTGCACTTCGAATTATGGCTGCGAATCATGACTACGAAGACTATGTCGACATTCCTTGAATGTTCTCTACACAACAATAACAACGGCTCCTGAATAAAACAACTCGTTGTTTTTTATTCACAAAGTAACGATATAACGAGTATCTACTTTGCGTGAAAAGTCATTAAATTCGCGTAAACCCAAGGATAGAAAGCTTCCAATCTTTGGAAAGAAAATATAGTCGTGAATATTCAAAACTGGCAACACTCCAGACCAAATATGATCCAAACAGTCGCCGCTTGGACCATAAATAGAACAAAAAGAAACTGGACCTTTTTCCTTGTTTTCAATAAGCGGATACGGACATAAATCATTCACAGTCTCGGTAAGTAACTCATGAAATGCTCCAAAGACACCTTCCGATATATAATATTTCTCCGCTTTCAGTTGACTCGTATCCTTTTCCTTTGATTCTTGTCTCGCTATTACAGAAACCGCCATCATCTGACTATTATCAAGTAGTAAGCTATAACACTCTGTTTAGTTCTTCTCATTCATGGGTGAGACTTTTTACTTACGAATCCGCATTTATCACAGGAGATAAAGAACAGTCTTTCAACCTTGCAACAAGTTTTTCTGTTGAGGAAGAATCCATCTCGACCAAATTGGCCTCATTCCAGGATTCCTGTAACTGACGCATATTGACAGATACTACCACAGACGCCTTTACACAAAAGAGAGGTTTTGTTCCTGAAAACAACATTTGGAGCGCTTTCTTACCTCTGCAATACTTTTCAAAACATCCCAAAGTCTGACAAAATTCTCCACAACAAGTTCCGATTCCAGTTGACAAATGTTGATGGAAGCAACTTTCAACCCAATTTTCTTCGAACAACTCAACAAATGCTCTATTCTCTCTATAGAATCACTTTCCGTATCTCTTTCATCTAAATTCAACTCCAACTCGACAGGAAATCCTTTCAAAATTTGTACAAGATCCTAAACCACAAGGAGCAGGTAAGTAAAAACTCAAAGGGTTTTGAACGTCAACGGCTGATTCTCACCTCTGATATACCCTCTCCCTCTTCCAATACATCTTCTGAGACGACTACCAAGCCAAAAGAATAGGTTTGTAAAATTCGTTGAATAGAAGCCAACTTCAACATTGGTGAGCAAAAGACAACATTGGACAAGGAAATATCGTTTCGAACTAAATGTTCAACTTCTGAGCGACTGGACACAGAAAGCTGTGCTCTAACGCCAAGTTATGCTACTGTTTTATCATAAAACATTCCAAAAGCAACTTACCCCAATCCTTGCAAAAGTTTCAAAATTGCTGGGTCTGGATTGCAACGAACAGAATAACGACAACTTGATGAGAATATTTTCTGTAGCTGGACATAATTTTGAAAGATTCGACCCAAGTCAATGAACAGCAGCGGCCGATGACTAACGGATTTCAGGTTCTTCAGTTTATCGTCCAATGGACAATCCGCAGAAAACCAGTCTGCACCAAATTGTCTCGACACTTGTGACAAAACCTCGAGGGGTTGCGTAGGATCTGCTGCAGACAAACCAGACGAAAACTTTACACAACTTCAACACAAAACGAACAAATACAAAAGTTCTCCACATACCTTGACATCTGATTTGCTCTTGATGCTCTCCACCTTTGAATACAAGTCCTCAACTTTCACAAAACTACAAACTTGCGCACAATATTCTCCAGAAGTCTCATGCATACGAACAAATGTCACTTCCCCAAACTGTTGATAGCCAAGCTTCCCTACTTCTGACCACTGCAATGGTTGTTTCACGCAGGCAGCTGGAGCATCTGAATCAGCAAAAAATACGACACAATATTTTTTCTAATAATATCATATTAGCGACAAGAATATTTCTCATGCTAATATTACACTTACTGGTTTCAAAAGTTCCAATGTACGCATTACAAGTGGAGTGAAATCCTCCACATTGGAGTTACATTCAAAGCTAGCATAGCTACAATGAGATTCTGGAGTAATATGAATGGTATAGTAAGTATCGTCGTTTACAACATTCAAGGAAAAGCCACAAGGATCAAAGTTATATGCATCATAACGAGTTTTCTCTTCACAAGGCAAAAGTGACTTCAGACCTGAAATTTGAAGAGTTTCCAAGCCAGACTTTTGTCTATTGGAATTGAAAAAACAGCTAACAGCCTCCTACAAAACGGAGTTGAATATATAGTACTTGTAAGGAAAACAACAATACGAACGCTATCCAAATCAAACATGATTATCTCTAAAGTTTGTTCCGAAGAATATTTTTCCGACTGATCAGCCACATACAAGTGCCAAGCAGTTTTCCCGTCCATAGCACCTAAAGTATAGCTATGTCCTCGAAAGTACTTTTCTAAAAACTCAACCTCCGAGTCAAACGAGTCGTGAGGGTACGTTTGAGCATAACTAGTATGCTTAGTGAAAAAACCTCAAGCATATAAAAGACTCTATATACTTACGGAAACAGGAAAAAAGGTCTTGAATAACGAACAAAGTCTATGCAAAAGTTCAATTCCTCTGCCAAAGCAAGTAACGACGGTATGGTCTTCAACAAAGTAGTCCTCCCACACGTCTTTAGGATTATCTTTTCATCAAATACAAAAAGGGAGCTTTCGGAAAGTAAGTACGCAGTTACACTCTCATTTTCAATTCTTGAAAGAATACTACACTGTGCGTGTGACAGGATCTCACACCACCTCTGCTGAGAAACAAAACGAAAGGATGCGTTATCCACTGTCACAGGATTCCTAGGTCTAAAGTCCAACTCTAAGTTCTTCTCAGGCCCCTCAAAACCGTCTTGAATATCCTGTAAACTCTCCCAAGTCGTATCTTGCTTATCTTCAAAAACCATCATTCACCTCCGACCAAAAAACCTTGATTTAGCTCGGAAATTCTACCAAAGCTGTAAAAGGAGCGCTACCCAATCTTCAAACTAAGCTGCAGGGAACACTCGTTAAGTTTTCTTCCTACCTTGTGTATCTATTTGTCTTCACCCTAAAGCACCCAAGTGACTTGAAGTCACGTAACATCCCCTGACTCACAAGATACGTTCAATTGTGTCCTTCGAGTAAGGTTGCTCGAAGACCTCCAAAAACTGTTTTACAAGACTCGGAAGAAACAAGAACCAACCGCGTCCCACAAACCACTCCACGGCCAATGGAAAATTCCAAACTTCCAAGTCAATCCAACGCCAATTGCAATCTCCTCCCCGTAAAACTCCGCATCGATGGCTTTTCAAGGATTGCCGTTGCAGACTCCTTTCGTTTCCTATAAAAAATTCCTATTTCAACCACGTCATTGTACTTGTGCTTCGAATTTGAAACGACGTTGTTCTAAAGTATGGTCTTTAAAAATGAAGCAAACTTCGACAAAGAAAAGAGGCAAGTTTGAACGATATAGTTGGAGATTGACTTTTGAAAGGAGCTTTTTGGAACCATAGAAGAAATAATTGTCTATGAAGGTGGACCAAGTTGGACAGAAATGGTTGTGCCGACCCTTTCCTTGTTGACTGTTGTTGGCATATTTCCTTTTTTGGCAACGCTGGCGAGACAATTTTGGGTGAAATATAAACTTACGAGTAATAGAATTGTAGTAGATAGCGGATTTCGTGGAAAGAATCACGTGCAAGTTAACTGGAATGAAGTAGTTTCATTTCGGTCGGTTCGTCGTTTTGGAGGTTTGTCGGGTGACTTTGTATTACAGTTGAAAGACGGCTCCAAACTAGAAATAAGAGTACGTATTATTCTTGTACTTGTTACAAACAATAACACAACACGCTTCAGTCTATTCCAGACTACAACAAAGTGTATGAATTCCTTCTTGACAAAAAGTTAAATTCTCAAAGTAAGCTCCCATAAAAGAGCAGCTATTACTGGGGACACACAGTGTTAGTACCAAGGATACCAATTGGACTCCATCTGACAAACGTTCTTCCAGTTCTCAGCATTTGCTATAAGACTTTGTGAATTTTCTATTTGGTCCCGCAAAGATGGTAAACTATCATCCTTTGTTTCACCAAGACGACTTGAAATCCAATCTATACTTTCACTTAGTTTGGACTCCACATCAGATAATATCTCTTCATTCCACTCCATAAAATGTTGAACATTCCTAGAAGATGTCTTCCACGAGGCTGCTGGTCCAATGTGTTGCGGATCTGTTCCACGGGATAATGCTACTGCCTGCTTTGATGTATACAACGAAATAATGTCCTCACGAATAAAGAACTCCAATAGCAATTTTACAAACTTTGCCTGCTCAAACAGTGCCATACGTGAAAACTGAAAGCTCGTAAAAAAGTAACCCAAATGACCAAAACAACGAAGCCAGTTGGATATATTGGGAGTTAAACGAAACGGTACTGCATCCTCTGATTCAACCACTCTACGAGAGGAAAGTACAGTACGCAAGCCTGCAAAAAGGACGGAACCATTTTCATCATCCAAAAGTATACTTTGAGGTTTGCGACAACCCAATCCTAGAAAATACTGAACGAAAGAGTTGACTGCATAACTCCTACTAAATTCCCTGTGAAGTTGAAATAAGCTAGCGATATCTTTCACACGACTTGAGAACCATTTCTCCAACACATTCTTAGGAATATAATTTGCAACGATATCCTCAAAGGCTTGCAAGCGACATTGAACCAAATAATCCTTTTGTGACATGCTGTCTTTCCATTCTTGCCGACTAGATGCCATCAGTAAACTACTGTAGTGTTCACGAAATTCACCAGTCACATGATCTAATTCTACACCTTTCGAATTACAGTAGTCAAGCAAGGGCTGCATGAGAGAATAACTTGTTGCTCTGCCATCAGCAACCAAAAGACGTGAATGTGTGCCTGTGGGAACGGAATGTAAAGTTCGTATTTTCAATCCTCTTCTTCGCGTACAAGTATGTCTTGACAAACAATGTTGACTGAGGCTAGTTAATAAATGCGCCGTTCTTTCTTCAGCACGTTGCAAAGATGTGCTCACACTTGACTCTGCTATAAAATGATAGATTCTACCATCCGTCCCGAGGACCTGAATCCGTCTACTAAAAGTGCCACCTTCATTGTTGACAACAACGTGCGGCAGGATCCTGTCGATATTGGGAAAACTTTCAACTGGAGGCTCACCCAGCAAGCCATGATAGCAACCAAACATTTGAATAGAAGAAGATATTGAATATCCAAAGGAATCCACTAAATAACGTGAAAGTCGTTCCAAATATCGAATGCTATGTTGTCTTTCGATTCGTTCCTGTATAACTTTCTTCCACCGTTGTAGTCGAACAATCAGCTCGTCCACATTATTAGGAAAGTCCTCTGCCGTTTGTGGAGCAATTTCTCTCTCGAAAGATTCCTTCAAATCAGACAAATAATAAGGAACACGAAAATCGCTCTTTTCAGACAAACCGGTTCCAAAACAAAGTTTGGATACTTCTTCCAACGCCGCTCGAACAGAAGAAGAAATTTCTTTCTGATTACTATGCAGTGAAACTTGACTGCATCTTTGCAATACTACATTCATTAAGCTAAACAACTGTTCCTCTGGCTGTGACTTTAACTTGACACTCAATTCTGAACAGATGCGCTCCAAATCCATATATAATAAATAATTCTTCTCCACAATTTGAAGCATGATGTAATCGGCAGCCTCATAAGGAGAAGCAAAGTTACACTGACTAGGCGCCTGACTATTATCTTCTTCTATTGCATTGTCTTCCGATGTATTTACTCCTGAGGAACTAACACTTCCTTGAGAGTCTTTCCCATCGAAAGACGACAAAGTGGTTTCACTTTGATATTGTCTAGCGCCTTGAGAGAAGGAAAGGTTGGAACTTCGATGCATTTTCTCATAAGATAGCATAGCAGTTTGTGCTCGGGAGGCTGCTTGTTCCGCCTGAGCCTTTGCATCTTGTAGGATTCGTTCAGCTTCAGAAGGATGATAGTTGCTACCCCATTGACCCATTCTATAACGCTCCTGTAATTCTTCATATTTTCTTTTCAACATTTCTGCATGTCTCTTTTGTTCTCTGGCATACTTTTCTGCAGCTGTATCTGGTAAGGCTTGTACAGGCTTCTTTGGAAAATTCATAGCCTCAACACTTCGCATTTTCTCCGGACGGTCTATAGGCTTCCTTTCCTCCATAAAACTTCTCAAAGTATAAAAAATAGCTTGTGGATATGATTGAGCCACTTTCACCAATACTTTGTACAGGACTAGACCCTCCTTCCGCAATAACATAGATATAATATCAGCAATGAACGGAATCCAAACCCAAGTTGGCAGCATATTCAAGTGCTGCTCAAATACACTGACTACACTAAGAGGTTGACTAGAAGTATTCGTTTCTCTAGACTGACTGGTAAAGTTTTCATATAACAGATCATGTGAAGAGGCTCCTTCCATGCGTCCTCCTACATTTTGAGCGACTTTTGCTTCCATTACAGTCTTTTTCCCGGTTCTGGTTGAACTTTCTTCCATCGCGATGGACAAAGACAACAACCGCAAAATACGAGCCATCTTCATTCGAGAACGCTTAGAACCAAATATAATAGCTTGTAAATAACAATTTACTGCTGCAGTTGCCCACGAGAAATCACGAGACTTGTCAAAAACATGATCACAATATTCACCCCAAGCGAACCACCCAGAAGATAAGTCTCCACAGTGACTTAAAGCAGTAGCAAACATGCGGTTCGCATCCTCCAAGTAACCTAATCTCTCATAAAATTTCGCTTTAAGTACCAACATTTGTGCCTGTTGATATTTGCCAAAGTTTTCCACATTACAAGCATTCACTTGACTCAAACCAAGCTGTAAGGAAGAGGAGTTTGTCTTGTCTTCCAAGTAGTACTCGGGCTGAAGATTCGACTTTGCTTGTTGTTTAACTTTGGTAAAATACTCATTCGAGTGCATCGTTGGAAAATGATACATCTTCTGAAAACACTGTAGACACACCTCTGTCAGTCCTTGTTTGCGAGCAACTTTTGCAAATGTATTGACACTCCAAGCACTTTCATTCACGCCAAGGCTCAAAAGATTCGACGGAATTTCCAAGCCACGGCTTTCTTTAACTGCTTGAAATGCATTCACCAAAACTTTATACATATGATTCCTCCAAGTTAACAGTTCATTCCACACATTTAAATATTCCCACTCATTCGGCAACCGTTCTCGCCAACTTGTCAGAATCTGTAAAATCTTTTCCAACCGCGACTCTTCATAGACTTGACTTCGAGCAAAAGAATTTAGTTCTAACAAAATTCGACTACTTTCTTCCAGTTCGACCAATAAATTTCCTTTAAAACTCAAGTTATCCAAAACCTCCACATGCAGAGGACGAGAAATGGACTTGAAACGGTTCAATAGTTCTTGATATCCCTGAGAAATGAGATATCCAATGTTCTCCAACTTGTTCTCTTGCAACTGCAAAGAGATCTGATAAATTTTCAACTGAAATGCGTCGTCGACAGGATATTTGTTGGAGACTTCTTTCAGTGCAGCCCAGTCTGGAAGTCTCCATAAGCATTCATGCAATAGGTCGGTATGTACTACGCTCCTCGAAAAGTCTGTCAAGATATCCCACTGATTAAGCTGTTTGGCGCTCTCTATCCAAGCATCTTCTATAACAACAATATGATTATTTGTAAGGTTATGTTGATGAACGTCGCCTTCCTGATATGCATTCATGGCACCTAAAGCGATTTGTTGCACGTCGTTCCAGCGTTCCAATTCCATCATCAGAAACACCTTCTTCGTATATTCGCAATTATCTCCTTGCAGTTTTTTCATTATTTCCCAGTAAGCATCCCAGTCGTTTAAATCTCTATAAATAGCAGCTTTGGCATCCAATAAATATCTCCATTCATATTTCACAGCATCGTCTTGGAAACTAGAAGAATTTCCTAGTATCTTGGATAGCTGTTGCAAACGTTTCTCCAGCAATCTCAAACACACAGAATGACATCGAAAATGAATTCCTACAAAAGCTAAAATTTCTGGAGCCAGACGTGGAAATGAGTCTTCGCAATTCTCGGCAGAACTCAAAATAGACTGAACAACACTGGGTTCTTGAGTTCGCTGAACTGAGTGATATCTTTTGGCAACTAGCTTGCACACCGACTCTTCCAAGAAAGCTTTCTTCTCCGTGCTGCTTTCATACCAAAGAACGCCAAAGAGCTCCTTCCAAAGAACTTCTCCAGCCCAAGAACAATATACAGCCAATTGTTCAAGACTTAACCTCAAATGAGTCCAGTCAAGTTCGTTTCTTTCCTTCCATAAAGTTTCCATGTCATTTATATATGTCGAAAGAAAGTCAGAATCTACTTGCATGGAATGAAAAGAGTCGGAGTCCTTCATTGCATCAAACGACTCTGTCATGTTCAACGAAGCATAACTTGCATGAATACTTTCCAAGACAAGTTCAGTTCCCAATGATAGCCAATAATAATCGGCGAAAGGCTCCCAATCTTTTTCTGACAAAATCCAACCAAGAACTTCAAAAGGTTGTCGACCTGGTAGTTTCTCATTGCTCATCCAAACATCTAAAAGTTGCCTGTGCAGATGCCAATCACGACTACATAAACCACACGCGAGAGTCCTTTCCAGTTTAGAAAAGAACTCTTCGAATTCAAAACGTCTTTGAACAAAAATGCTCAATATTAGGGAGTAAAAATCTTGCGAAAGAACTTTAGCGGATTCATTCCTCTCGAAATGATGGAACTTGGCAATCAGCTGAACTTTTTCTTTTGTGGTTAAATACTGGTTACTACAAGAAAAGTCCTCCGCATTATCAGACCCATATATCCATAAACGAATGTTTTCTAAAACTTGTTTCAAGATAGAATCGACGGAGCAGTTGTCAAGAATTACAATAACAGACTGCATGAGATATCTACGCTCTTCTCCTTGCAACATAGGCAACTGAGGCGAGAGAATTGCAACAAGTGAAAATATCAAATGATCAAGAGCCTCGTTCCGTTCCGAGTCTGAGTCTTTTCTACTTATCAAATTACTGGAGGCCTCTTTCATTCTTTTCTCTGATATCCAACTGCTACTTCTTTCCTTGACTACTTGGATTAATATCTTTGTCAAATATTCCAACTTCCCTGAATCCATCACAACATTCAATGGACGTAAGGTTGCTAGAAATTCGGAAACATTTCGAAGCCAGAGGAAATTTTCTATGGAGGAACCCGAGTCTTTGATTTCTACAAACAAGTCTTGAACCAAGTGATCAATAAACAGCTTCCCATCCTCGGTATCAATGCCAGGAATGGACTTGATTGCTCTTCCTATCATCTTCATTGTATCCAATTTACTACCACGTGAACAAACCTTCACTAAGAAACTAACGTATTTCAAACGTTCTTTGAAGAAATGAAGACGATGGCATTTGGTAGCAATAATAAAGAGATTCCATGCCAAACAATATTTCAACTGCAACGCTGATTCATTGCCAGTTTGGCTGTCTGTTACTGGCACGTTGTTTTTAGAAGAAGCAAAAGTAGCAGAAGAATCTGGCAAGTTAGATTTAGAATCCTCCCTTCTCATAGTATTTTGAATGCCCGTCGAAGTAGCGGAAGAATGTACCGAACTAGAAGTAGTGGTAGTCGCAGGAGCAGCAGCAGTCACTTCATGAGTTGTTTCTTCGACAGCAACTTCACGCGTCACAGCAAAGTTGACAAGTGAGTCAAGTTGATGAAAATTGAGATCAAAATGATGCCATACACGAGACGAAAAAGCAAGAATGGCATAACATTCCATAAGCAAGTCATTGACATTTGAAAAGTTATCCATGATTAGTAAAGTCAAACGGAAGACAATTTTTTGACACAAGTCAATCAAGTGATGCGAAGTACTAGCTGTTTCGTGGGGATCATTCACTACTTCCATCGATTCGTCTTTCACAGATTGAGACACCGAGGCCTGTGCCTTTTTGGTCTCATCGTCTCTTTGTGGCTCTCGTTGCTGCTCCGGTTCCGTCATTTTCTCGGAGACAACCGCTTCTGCTTGTTCATCTTGTTGCATACTCCAAAATTCCCATTTCAATACCAACTTTACCAAATCCAGAATCGTTCTTCGATATTCCAGCATACTATTTGCACTGGCAGTGAATTTTTTCAACGCTCCTGTTAACAATGGAATAAACAGAGAGCGTGTAGGATAGAACAACAAAGGATATTTACATATCATATACCAAATGTGTGATAAACGAGGACAGGTAGATCCTTCATCCGATAGAATCTTTCTGGTATATCGGGCAATCGTGGGAGCCTTTCCAGAAGTAGAGTCGTCACTTACACGAAGGGGAATTACTGGAGTAATAATAGAAAGAGCATGTCGCGTCAATACTTTTCCTTCGGTACCCCACGCACGAAGCAGAGCTAAAAATACTTGGCAAACTACTTTCTCTGGAGCTTGAAAGGCTTCAAAAAACCTCGATATCTTCACAAATGCCCAATACTTGGAATTGCTGTCATCTTTCTTCAAATTGTCCCATCCAAACTTGATGAGTTCCTTTCGAAAGTCAAGCAACTCATTCGGAATGTACATAATCAACAATGTGGATAGTCTCAACAACTCACTACAAAGGCAGTCATCATTCCACGTCTCACTCTGACTATCGAACAATTGATTTACTAGAGCCTCTAAAAGATCTTTTGGAACTTGAACCGAACCTGGAGAGTCTCGAAAACTTTGTTCCAAATTAGGAATTAGGCACAGTTGTAGACAAGAAGTAAGTACATGAGGAGGATATGTGCCATCTGAAGCGACTTGTATGAAATGCTTAAAAACTTCCATTATTGGAATAGAAACTCCATATTGTTCTTGCTGACTGTTATTCAGAAAATTCTTTACAAATGTAAAGTCCATCAAATATCGTTCACGTCCAAACAGGGAAAACAGTAGAAATAACACGTCCACTTGATGAATATTCCGACAATAATACATGATAACTACATGAACCAGTTGTCGTGCAGCATCAAAAAACTCCAGGTCACTCAAATATCCATCTGTAAACACTGACTGTATGAAAACAACTTTCCAAAGACGATGCAATGAATGATAAATCAAGTTGTTGTCTTCAAGCCAACTCGGATTCCAGCTTGCCAATATTCGAATAACAGAGATGCTGACAAAAATAGATGGCCATTCCAGTGCAGAAACTCCGTCTTCTACAAGAAGTTCTAGGTACCTCACATAGTTCTCCTTGAGCGTGTTTCGCAACGGTTCTGCGGACTTGGACTCAATAAGTGACAAAAACAAATGTCGAAAACGCTCGTTCGAGATCGATTTGACAAGGTACTCCAAGCTCTCTCTTGGAAACGCATTGCAAAAAGCTAATAATGGTTCTCGAAACGGAGAAAACGATATCGAACGAGGAGAATCTAACATTTTTAAAGGCGGTGTGGACATACTGACGAAATCTTCCAGCTGCAGAAGAGACTTGAAAAAAATGTCTTGGAATTCTATCACTGAAGGTGGAAGCTTTGAAAATATACGAGCAATTCCAACTGGCAAACGCCAATCCAGATTGAATGCGGAATCTTGATTTTGCACACAAGAATGAATAAAAACCTTCAAGTGTTCTAAAAGCTTCTCTATGATGGCTCGATTGAACCAGCTACTAAATAAGCTCAAAACTCTTTCCAGTCCTTGTAAACACCGAACACTGAGTTTATGACTATCTCCAAATGCGCTCAGTAAAGGCTTTAAGTTGTTATGAAGGTCTTCTTTCGAAAGGCATCGTTGTTGAATTAAAAGTTGAAGACTATCAACACTCAAACGACTGATCTCTTCATGATTGCTTTCCAAGGACTGAAACAGAACCTTGTTGATTTTCACAAGCATCTCACTGCAAGCCTTGTTTGAAGTCCATACAGTTATATAAGACGGCAACTCTTGCTCAGTCTTGAAATGTGAAGCTACACTGGTAATCAGGGTTTTGATGAATCTCAGGCACTGTACCTTTAAGGGCACAATAAAACGAATGACGCTTTCATCCGTCAATCGATTATCTACCAACTTGTACAGAGCCATATCATCAGCTTCGACTAGGCGATTGTGCGTGGAGTCATCAGCAACAATAAGAATATTCTTCAAAAGAGAATGAAAGTCTACAACTCGCTGCTCACCAGAAGTTTCAAGCAGCATTCTTACAGTTGCTCTTTCAAATTCGTCGTCGGTTCCAATTCCCAAACCAAACCAGTCTGGAGTGATAACTCCACATTCCATCAAGTAACAAGACATTGAAATATATGCTACTTGCTTTCCAAAAGAAGAAAAACGCATAGACTTGGCAAGTAATACTTTCAAACACTGATCGAACGTCCTGTCGAAGATATCTATGGCGGGTTTTCCTAAAGCACTTGATATTTCATTTATCAACTCCTGTGCCCATAAACGACATATTTCCGAAGACGAACAAAGCTCAGAAGCAAATAAAGTGTACAAATCTTGTGGAAACGCATGCTTCTCCCATGCTACGTGCTCTCCAGTAATTTTGGAGACCAGAATCTCCTTCAATTTATGCAGTTCAGAAGATAACTTGTTTGGGTACTCTTCAGTTTCTCGAATCGCACTGAACACGCCTCTTAAAATATGCGAGAGGAATACATCAGATGTAGGATTCAAAACAAAAGTCTCATCTATATTCTCCAAACTAGCTGTTAATCCTTGCAAAGCAATGACCTTTGCAGCAAGTCTCTTTGAGTAGCACAAATGCGTAAACGAATTTAAACAATATATAAGAACTGCGTGATAGCGGAACAATTCTGAGCCCAAAATATCTTGAAACGAGTGAAAAATTCTGGAAATGGTAGAAACGGAAAACTCCATAGCTTCCAAGGAACCATCTTCGATAAACTGAAATAAAGCATCTATGAGACTCCATGAGAATGTGCAGCTATCGGAACTGGGAGGTTCTAAATAGAAGAAAATCCAGCGAAATACAGAATAATCTAGCAATTGTTGCAATAGTATCTGTGGATCTCCATTCAGAAAGGAATTCAAAGCACTATTTGCCGCAATACAAGCGATAGCTTTCAGGAGTTCCGTTGAAAAGTTTTCTTCCTTTCGTTTGTAATAATAAAATGAGTCTCTCATGTAAATTTCACTTCTTTCCAGTAGAACACTTTTAAGCATCTGTCTACCCTCGAAGCTTCCAACAGTGTTCCTCACGCTAGTTACTAATTGTTCCTGGGCTGACGAATCACTAGGCAAAAATAACAATACCATAGATTTGAGCATCGAATACGCAGAGCTCCTCATGAGCATCGTATCTTTGTCAGAGCAATCTAGTTGCAAAGTCTTCGATACATACGAATCGTCCAAAATGTTGGAACAAAGTTCAACCAATTCTGTCATATTCAATTTCAGGTTTTGAACATTCGTATCCTGCAACTGCAAGTACACGTGTTCCACTTGTCGTCGTTTGTTCAATTGCAACGACAGAATATCCGATCCATATTTACGACTTGTGCCACCCAACTTGCCTAAAATTTTCAAAAAGCATGAAGCTAGTCTCTGGGAAGAATGATAAACTCCACTCCACAGTAGTTGCATGAATTTCGGTTGCATTGATTCCAAGATACTTTCCAAATATTCGGGATGAAGCATTTCGATCCAAAACTCTAATGTTCGAAGTCCCAACAAAATAATGTCAGAACTGTCAGACTGCAATGCTAGCAAAAGCGGTCTCATATGTAAAGTCAAATGGGGAAGAATGGATGAAGGACGTGCAGGTATGGTCAGGCAAAGTTCGATCAACAAGTTACGGCTGTCCTCATAACAACCAGTTTCAAGAAAACCAACAAGGTCCTCTAAAATAACTCGAAGCAGCGGAATCATATCTTTGTACAATAGTTCAAACTTTCCACCAGTTAATGATTTAAAGAAAGCTCGAAGTAAGCGAAAATAATTGTGAGGGTGACGACTCTTCTTAGCTTCATTGAGACTGCCCTTTACAATCATGAAAATGTAAGGTCTCACTGCTGCTTCGTTATCACTAAATAAAGTAATGGATGCAAATAGAGTCTTAAACAAACTGAGATAGACAGATGTATTTCCTGCATTCTCATTAGTTTCTCTAAGAGACATATTTGCAGACGAAGAGTCACTGGAGACAGAAACATTGGGAGCAGCTGTCTCCTTCTCCAATAAATAAAGATGCTGCGTTAAATAAGAGAGGAGAATATTCACACAAAACTTCGAAAGATGTTGACTTGCGATAAGATGCTGGAAAATTTGCAATACAAATGGCTGCTCAACAATATTGTCACAGAGTTGACCAACACAAACCGAAAATATATCCTGAAAACTCTTCGCATTCAGCTCAGTAAATATCTGAGAGAACTGGTTTACAAGATCCTTTTCTTCCTTCTCGTCGATCATTCCATTTCTCTGAAGACTGCCAATACACTTACATCCCAAATAGAGAAATCGAACCATAAGTAAGCATTCGTCTTCTGTCAACTTTCTCGATGTTAAGCTAACGGCAGCGTTTAAAACTACTCCACCGTATGGAGTCCTGCTTCCCATGCTTGCACTATCCAAAGTATCCGATAATTGTAAGTTACTCAATATCGTTCTTATTCCTTGCATCATCGTTTTCACTAAAAGTTTACAGTCCGAAATATCCTTTTCAATCTGGTTGCGGTGCAATGCTTCTCGTTCCATCACGGTAATGTCCACTGTCTTCGGAACTTTAGGATCATTGTTAGAAAACTCAGCCCGAAAACTTTCCCGGAGATCCGCTTCTAGCTTTTCGAGGTATTCAAAGAAGCTCTCACCAAGGAACAATGAACTAGAGTCATCCAGAGGGCTAGTCTTGTCCTGCAACTGGTGCTCTTCCAGATACTTTACATTTGCCGCCAAAACGGTTATACGCTCTATCAAACTCTCAAAACGTTCCACAAATGTTGCGATAATACGAACAAACAATGTTTTCTTGGAAATATTTCCTTCGGATTGATTCTGAATAGTCTCTGATAGACTAACTAGCAGCTTTGCAGATGCAAACTGGACAGGTAAACTTAGCGTCCCATCTAAAATATTTTTACAAAAAATGCCGATGACTTTTTTCAAAATATCGTAAGAAAGATCTTGTCTCATCAAATGAATAAGCTCAGCAAGAAAAGAGTATCCAAGGGACTTGACGCCTTCACTAATGGTTTCAGAACTACCAAAAAGAGTGGCTTCGTCTATCAAGTTTTCCAATTCTGTAGCAAAACTAGAGCGGAATGAAGTTCCAAGAATATGTCTTGTTGCAACCAATAACTCCTTCCGGCTTTGTATACATTCTGAAGGACACCTTCTCAGCAGTTTAACAATGACATGGGCTATAGACTTGTCCAGAAACTGAACGTAATCGTAAAAGTCTCGGATAAGAAATGAAAAGAACTGAATTATTTTCACCTGACATAGAATAAAGTCCTGAAAGACAGGCTTCATACTGGCATCTTGAGGTTCCGTCGCTTCTAAAGAGACAGTTTCAAACATACACGTCACCAAAGAAGGTAAAAAGCTTTTCGAAACCTCTGGATATATCTGCACCAAGTACACGAGTAACAGCGGGCACTCTGCCAGTACCCGAAAAGACTCTGTACTCTTCAGGATCCTTTGCGAGCTCGATGACGATTGCGAGTCGGAAAGTTCACTCGATGCAACTCTAGACTGCTTCGAAGTATCTTTGGAAAAGTATAAGCTGACCATATTGCGAGCGTTCTGGTACAAACGTATCAAAAAATCTACTACTTCACGAACATACGGAAACAGCTTGGTTTTGTAATGTCTGTATAAGCTAAAAATCAGCTTTATGCACGGTGTTCCTAAGTCGTCGGTGCAGTTCTGTAACAAGCTTAGACAAGTCTTTAACAAAGTTGGGGAATACGGCTCAAGACAGGAGCCTTGCGGAATATGCGAAAGCAAATCCAAAACAACCGCTTTGCATTTTTTCTCTTCATAACTTGAATTTTCGTTACTTTCCAGTATACTATTGAAAATGGGGAAAAACACTTGTAGGAACTGCGCGTACAACTGGGGGTTTGAGAAATCTACTGTGTCCCTCAGCTCTGCCACTACCTGCAGCTTTCGAGATGGCTCTGTATAATAACACTGTGTTATTCCATTCTTCTAAAATATATAGAATAGCTTACCGACGTCTCGCGCCTTTAGAACCTCTGCCCAGTTTTGAAACGAGGAAGGTACCGACATCCCACTCGCTCTCAAGGCCTCTGGGAAAACTAGGTTACTTGGGCCTTTACTTCGTGTACTCCGTACCTTGTAAAAATGACATATTTGGCTAGAAAACGTTATTTTGAAAGTGGAGAAAAAATTGGAAAATACAGTTTTTCTATGATGCTACCTTCTCGATAATGCTTCTTCTAAACTTGTAGGAGAATTTTGTAACAAGAAAAGAGGAATCTTATGTGGTGAAACCAACTGGATCCAATGTCAAAAAAAACATGTTTTGCAACTTTTAAGAAAAACGAAAAAGCTTCTGGAGACTTGGAAGAATTCTATATTATGTCCAGCTGGAATTGTTCGATGGATTGGCCCTAACGAAATTTTTGGTTTAAATCAAGTTTAGGCGCCAAAAAGCAACTCCAACTACAGCAAATGGAAGAAGAACAAGAACACAAGAGATTGAAAACGAAAAACTCGGAATTTTCTTGGAAACTCAAAAAAGTTATAAGAGAAAGTTCAGGAGAAAATATTAGATGTTTACTGCCCAATAGACTGGATTCGTCCTTGTACAATATCCTATGTAGCATTTCAAAGCATCAAGTATGCAGTCTGTCGGTATTTTTTTGTCTCAACTTCTAACCTATACAAGGTGAATATTTATGATTCCACACACTTTGGAGAATATTTGGACCTATTCATGGCTTTTCGTAGCGCTCCGGAGGAAGAGTTTCTTTGTGGAGCTTGGGTCAAGGCAGATCTTGAAAGTAGTGGTGCCCTATCTGTATGAGAATTTTTTATCAAAGAGAGTTGTTTTCTAAGCAAAGTTATAAAAACTTTAGGATACACTTTTGGCGATTGGAACTGATTCAGGAAAAATCCACTTGCTTAGTTTAGCATACAGCCAAGAGATTGAACTCATTAGTGCAAATGAAACGGGAGCTGCAGTTGTTGCAATGGCTGGCTCATCTGTACATACGATGACATTTGCATCTTTAACTCGAGATGGAAATGTAAAGATATGGCAAAGAAGAAATGAACAATGTACCTTAATTGGCAACTTATCCTTTTCCTCCACAGTGATTTCGTTCCTTGGAGACCATTTTATTCTTTTAGCAGGAAAAGACAATACGTTGAGAAGGTTCGACATATCTAGTGTATTTGAAGGCTCAGAGTCGAACGATATCCCAGTTTATCTGAATGTAAGTATCGCTATGTCTTGGATTCTTGTCCAACTTGGTTCACTGTATTTAAAATAGGAAGATGATGGTCAAATTCTTCTCAAGCGGAGCAATTTGTCAAAATTATGTCACTTTCAAGTACGAAATGAGCATCAAGTCATTTGTTTGTTCAGTGATGGAACAGTAATAGTTATCGATGCCGTTCATGGTGAACAGCAAATAAAATGGGAAGTAAGTCAGAATGCATCTGAAAAAAGCCAAAGTCTTAGTAGCATTAGGTCAGCAATTTCTCCAAAGACAATGCTTGCAAGTTTGCAATTAGTCCTGAAGGAGACTATTTCGCACTGTCCAATTCAAACGGAGTCGTTTCTCTATATGATATTTCTGCTGGAAAAAAGGTAAGTACCTTGCAATGCAAAAATACAAAAATTATCCAAGGCTTTCCAACTTTATAGGTTGATAAGTTTCAAAATGAAAGAATGCGAAAAGCCTGTGGAAATGTTGCATTTGGAGCTAAGAAATCGCAAATGATAATTTCCACTGACTGCATTCTATGGTTCTTTGTAAGTTCCTAACGTACCCTCTGAATACACTCCCAAGTCCCATAAATGAGCTTAGTTTTCTTTATACTCAAATACAAATGTGGGTTTGGAGGGTAGTGACTCCTTTGCAGCGGATATGACTTCTTTCCTTGTGTCTTCTAAAACGTCAGAACTCTTTACGATATGCAAATTTTCCAAGGATAATTCTTCCATCACATAGGCTCTGTTCTGTGAAAGTACCTCCACTTCATCAAAAGGTAACTTCAAGTCTAATGCTCGAGCTCCGTGCTCTTTTGCTTTATCTCTAATCATACCAACGAACGACATTACTTTCTTCATGTTATCTTTCAGCTCTTCACAAGAAGCTATCAGTTTGGGAATATCTGCTTCAAATTCATTGGTCGAGGAATTGAATACGGAGCGCAGCAAATCAACAGATTTACGCTGCCAATAAGGAGGATCGACACAAACGACAATGGAAGCACTTGTGGGTGCTTTGGGTGGATTATTGGCCTTTTTCGACTTTTTAGGCATCATTTGTAACCTCATACGATGCAGCGTATCTTCCAAATAACGAGAAGCAGCCAATATACTTTCATCTTCATATTCCACTATCGGCCAGCGTGACTGCAAAATGCTTGCTTGTGCATTGTGACGGGTTGCCTTTGCAGTCCATTCCCATATTACTTCGCTCGTATGTGGACAAATAGGACAAAGAACGAAAGCCTGAATTTGGCAATAAAATATAAACAATTCTCGGTTGACATCGTTCATCGTTGACTTGGACTTGTCTGCATGCACTGCTTTTCTATATCGTCCAAGTGCTTCCTGCAACTCAAAGAATCCTATTTTCAGCGCTTCTCTGTACAACATCTCATCATATTTTTCCTTACAAAGACGAACGGTACGTCGAATTTCTGATAGAAACACGCGATCTTCAAAGCGACTTGAATTCTCCGGTGCTTCGGCTCTCATGGATTCTAGCTGGTCACAACCTTCCCTTACAAAACTCAACAAAGCTGTAAGCTTCAATACTGCATCATCTGCAGTCTTCAATTGGAAATTTGCATCTTCAACTCCATCTCCTGCATCTGCCAAAGCAAATCGTACAGCATCTGAAGAATACTTATCGATTGCTTCTTGTAAAGTCAAAAAGTTACCAGTGCTTTTACTCATTTTTTCCGAATTGATCATCATATGACCGTTTGCACGAAATGCACGAGGCCAATTCTCCTCATTAAATATCGCAACGTGATTATAAATACAAAAAGTAAGATGATTTCCAATCAAATCCTTTCCCGAAACTCTCAAATCCATTGGATACCAGTAACTAAATTCTCTTCTGAGAAGTTCCAACTTCCACTTGGGAATAGAACATTCTTTCCATTGTTCTTCAGACATGTTTTCACCCAAGAAAATAAAGTTCCAGACTGCAGGTGTCATTTGCTCTGCTGTAATCCCAATAGGATTTGGCTTCCTTCCGTCTAAATTATCTTCACCTTGTAGCAAGTGAGATATCGTATAGTACGCCATATAAATAGTTGAATCCGAAAGAGATTCGATGACATATTGTGGATCCCAAGGAAGCTTGGTTCCTAATCCAAAGGAGCGAGAACAGGCCCATTCATGGAGCCAATCAAAAGTAAACTCAAAACTTCGACGAGTTTCAGTTCCAAAACTTGGAAGACGTTAGCTTATCAGACCTTTGAAGAAGAATATTGCTTACGTATTCATACGACTCAAACATTTCTTTGCCAATTCTTTCCAACTAGTGTCTCCATAATCCAAATACCATTGATCGACCAAAGCAACTACGCATTCATCTCCTGAGCGAGATACAACTGGAAACTCAGGTTCACAATATACAACCGCTTTCTTCTGAGACAATAGATCATTCTTAATTTTGTTCTTGGCTTCTTGTACCAACTGCCCAGCATAAGGGCCCTTTACTAGTTTTCCTTCATAGAAACCCTTTAAATAAACCAAATCTTTAGCCTTTTTCAAGGCGTCAACGTCGTTTTGGGAACGAACATGAAACTTTTCACATGCAACTTTTGCAGACAAATCACCAAAAGTAGGAACATCAACTACAGGAACAGGTTCAAAAGGAAATATCCATTCATTCTTTAAATGAAACTTTTCTCGAAGACCAACTTTCTCTTTCAAATCCAACAATGCTCGATAATCATCAGGCGAGTCTGAAGGCACCGACATGACTACTCCCGTTCCTTTTTGTGTGGATACGTTGAACATTGGCAGAATATATATTCTATCAAAAGGACATTCTGGACACTTGAGAGGCAAACCAATCAATTCTTCTCCCGAGAGTTGCAATATTTCCTTTTGTTTCCCAAATTCTCCAGCATCGTAGCCTTGATAAGCCATATTCCGTGCAGCTCTAGGCGTCATGATATAATATTCCGTCTCCGTCTTTTCGCTGTCTCGAGAAACAACAACTTCATAAACTCCATATATACCATTGGAAGCAATCCAACAATTAGTTACACCATAAATAGTCTCAGGCCGTAGAGTAGCTGCAATCAAAAAAACTTGCTTTCCTTTCAATGCTCTAAAGCTATCGTGAGACTCTATAACCTCTTTTTCCACTTGCAGTTTCACACCGATATATTCTAAAGGACCTGCACCTTCACCAGAAGCTCTATCATGATCTGCACAAGCTTGACCATCCAGTGGCGAATAAACAGTATAACGCTTGCCAAACTTTATTTTTCCTCGTTCCTTCAAAGTCAAAAACTGCCAACGTACAAAAGAATCGTAGAAAGGATTAGCTTCTGTAGTAATAAACGATCTTCTCCAGTCCACAAAAACGCCCAAACGTTTCAAGTCTCGTATGCCATAAGGTGGAAAATATTGCAACCAATAAAGAGGGTCAGCAAACTTTGGAACCATCTCAGAAGGAACTCCTAAAGATTCCAATATCTTCCATTGTCTCACTATGTTACCTGCTTTCTTTGATGTTGCTTTAGACTTGGAAGAAGTAAACTTGGTAGGATCTGCCTTTTCCACTGATGCCTCTTTCTCTTGTTGTTGTTCGGTATTATTCGTCACTTCACAGTGTTCTTGCAAGTCTTCCGGAAACAGCGGAGGGCAACCAAAAGCTTCAATTTCTTTTCGAAGTCTATCCGCACACGCTTGTATGGGCATTCCCGTACAATGAAAGGCAAAAGGAAACAAAGAACGTTTTCCACACAAGTGTTGATATCTTGCCGCAAACTCTGCTTTAGAGAGAGAGAATGCGTGGCCCAAGTGTAGAAATCCATTCATATACGGATAAGGAAAAGTAACTAGAAATTTGGACTCCTCCTTGTTTGCTACTTGTCTTTCATATTCTTCGGTTTCCTTCGGAATATCTATTGCGGTAACTTCAAGTCTATTCCATTTTTCTTGTACTTTTTCTTGCAACTCGAGTAACTGGTCTCTTCTTGTAGTTGACATATCTGCTGATATTCTTCGTACCTGTTTGAACCGACAAGGAGAAGAAAGCGGAAAAGGACGACAGCCCAACCGAAGAAATTCCCACAGCGGCCACTTTACGCCCATTTTTCACTTGCGCTCATGTCGCCAAGTAAGCCTTCCAAGTCGTATGAGATATTTTAGGCGCAAGTTTCTTGGCCTTCACTTGCAACTCATAAAAGGTAGGTCTCTTGGGATACTTTAAGAGTTTCATATCTTTTGTTTCCTCGATTAGACGACTACCTTTCTTGAAGTTGCAAGGAAAACAGGCTGTGACTACGTTGGTCCAACAACTACGTCCTCCTCTTGAACGAGGAATGATGTGATCAAAGGACAAATTCACACAACTATAGCGCTTTCCGCAATATTGACATACAAAGTCATCTCTCAAAAATACGTTGAAACGAGTGAATATCGGTTCTCGACCAGTCAATTTTCGAAACTCTTTCAAAGCAACTACAGAAGGAAGTTGCAAAGACAAAGAAGGTGAACGAATAACTTTTTCATACGTTTCCAACACCACAACTTTCTCTAAAAGTACAGCTTTGATAGTCTCGTACCAAGGCCAAAGACTCAGAGGATAATAACTAACAGGTTGGAAATCTGCGTTAAGTACCAGGGTAGGAAATGACTCGGGGCTTGCTTGAGGATCCTTTTCCAATTTATGAAGGTCTACAAGAGTTGAACTCCTAGTAGTTTCTGCAGGATTCATATTGTAGAGCTGATAATAGTTGAAGGAAATGTTATCTTCTTTCTCTGAAACCGCAAGACTGGGAGACGAAGAACAACAAAAAATAAAGTCTGCTCGAGGTTCCAAAAACATATTACACTTGCGAATTGGCTTGAAACTTATCACTAGCCACTGACGTGACCCAAATCTCTCATAGGCAATAACACCGTTTTTCGTTTTGTCTTTATGAAAAACGTGGCTCTTCCAAATAGGAATCTTAATATACGAGAATACTTTGGAGAGCGGCTGCATCTCTGCGCCAATTTCGATTGGGAAATGAATTCACAAAACTTTCAGTTGGCCAAGTCTTTTGTCCATGAAAGTTATGTGAAACAAGCTGAGCAATCCAGAAAAGGTAGAGAGAAGCTCATAAGAAAACTATTGTCCAATCGTAAACTTTCAAAAGATGGATGGTGGTAGTGAGTTGACATTCACTTGGATGGTTGCTGAGTCATCTCTGTCAGGGATGAGGTTACGATACGTTTGTTTCTGCAGGAGATTGCCAGTATGGATAGTAACAACTTTATTGGTAATGTGGGAGCTGGTGAAAGAGAAGCGAGAATTTTCAGCAACATTGTACGTGAGCGAAACTATGGTTTGGGACACGGAATAGGTATTTTGATTCGTTTCCTATGCCTTTTGTATTATGCATATCTTTGTGTGTCTTGTGACACTTTTGCAGGCAGATCTGGAGATATTGGTGCTATTCAGCCGAAAGCTGCGGGTAGTTCTCTCCTTGCCAAGTTGACAGATTCTTTGGTTCTGGTTGTTGTTCAATCTGAGTGTAATTGTTCCATTTTTTCATATCGTTGTATTTTTTATGAAATAGGACGCCATGAGAATTGCTGGCTTAAAATCCATAAAGAGTGCTCTTGTAGTTCCTGTAGCCACAGGAATGGCAATGACGCTGGTATTTCTTGCTTTAAGAACCCTGAAACCTCGTGCAACCAAAATCATACTATCACGAATAGACCAAAAGAGTTGTATAAAGTCTATTCAAGCTGCAGGCTACGAACCAGTGATTGTGGATAATCAAGTTGTAGAGGATGAAGCTCGAACGGATGTCCAGTCCATATTGAATAGTTTAGAGTCCGATCGGATACTTTGTGTGGTCAGCACGACGAGTTGCTTTGCACCACGAGCACCGGATGATGTTGTTGCCATTGCCTCTTTATGTCAGTCCTTTGGTTGTAAATATCTTCAACTTTGCACATAATGTATTGAGCTGACCATGATAGATGTGTTTCATATTGTGAACAATGCTTATGGAATTCAGAGTAGACAGTCCAACAGTATGATAATCACTATGTATTTCTTGCAACACACAAGTATTTATTTCTATGTTCATATTGTAGATTGGATTGAATTGGCTTCGAGGAAAGGAAGAGTAGATATGATTGTACAAAGTACCGATAAGAATTTTATGGTTCCAGTTGGTGGCGCTATTGTAGCATCCAGCAAGGTGGATTATGTCAAAAACGTAGCGCAAATGTAAGTAGCCTCGATGATGTGTTGTCGAGTATCGATGGATGAATGATTGCATAGTTATCCTGGAAGAGCTTCTGCTCAGATTCATATAGACTTGTTGATTACACTCGTTCAAATGGGTCAATCTACTTGGCAAGAATTGTTGAAAGAGAGAGAGGAATTATTTCCAGTCTTGAAGGTTTGCAAAGGAATGGTTCATTCCGATTTGTGGTGAAAAAGTTTCCGTTGTATATAGGAAGAGCTTTCTAAAATAGCTCGTCGATATGGCGAACGTTTGTTGGATACTCCACACAATCCTATTTCCATGGCTATGACGCTCGATCATTTAGAGTCCAAAGGCTTTTCTGTAGAATTCTTTGGTTCCATGTTGTTTACGAGATTTGTTTCTGGCACCAGAGTTGTTTCTAGAAATAATAATAACAAAAAGGTTGTAAAGTATAGTTGTAGCAGGAAATAGTTTACTCTTGTCGATTAGGTTTGTGGAATAGAGTTTCCGAATGGTTTTGGAGCGCATTGTACAAATTATCCTCATAGTTATCTTACTGCAGTAAGCAACAATTATTTTGTTTTACTGAAGAAACCACAGCAACAACATTAGGCCTGTGCCTTGGGAATGACGAGAAAGGATATCGAAATATTTTGCACTCGACTGGAAGAGTGTTTTCAAGAAGCTTATGAGAAATTGGCATTGCAGAAGAAGGAAGAATATTTATGAGTACATCTTTGGTTTTCTTTCTTTATCCACTCTATGTATAATTTGCATTGATTCAAGAATGCCAATATATCTGTATACAAAGAGTTCCAATGAAGAATCAAAGTTATTTGAAACTTGAAATACCGTATGTCCTCGAGATATCATCTGTATTATCCAGAATAACTCTCTAAAATATCATCCAAAAAAAAAAAGTTGATCCATCTCGCTATCTTTGTCATTCATTATTTACTTACTCGATAGAAAACGGTCCGTCAAGCAGCGTCTTTTGGATTGGATATATTTTGTTCCATAAATGTTCCACTCCATTTTGCATAGATTCGTCAATAAGAAATTGGACATCCTTTGTCAATACTCCAATATATTCTACCAAACGATATGCTCGTCCTCTTTCTATGGCTGTGATAAGGACATTCTCGTCAAAATCTGCCAAACATTCTCTCCGAACAATGTCCATCAAGCTCAAAATAGGGTTATTGTTTCTTCTACTTGGCAGATGTTCTTACCATTGAGAAGGATCCCAATCACGAAATAACTGTGATAATATCTTGGAATATGGAAAATGAAAATTCTGATGTATCGACCTTTCCGCAGAAAAAGTATAAAAACTCAAAGTATAGGCGCTCCAATCAGAATATTCCACGTGTCGCTCTCGTTGTAATTGTATACTCCATTCAAGATATCCATTGACCAATATCTTACCAGGAATCTCGCAAACAAGACAAGTGAGTGCCTTTTTTAAGATATCTTCCAATTCTCCTATCACCAGAAATGAGAATATCGTTGGTTGTGAAATGCAAAAGACTCCAATTACTATCTTCTAACGGCAGATTAGATTGCTGAGTGATAAAACCACAACGCATTTCTTCGAGAGCCAAAGAACGCGCCAGTCGAGAAACGATTTGATGCGCACAAGCAACCCAACCACCAGTTTCTATTCCTGTATAAAGAATACCTGCCTAGCAATGAAATAATTGATAAAGAGAAAAAACAGTAAAAGAGTGTCATAACCGTCAAATTATGATAAAGAGGCTTCTTTCTTTCCTTCTGTTCCAACGCACACGAATACCAAATGTAGTTGTCACTTCCTACCGAGCTTGATAAACTTTTTCCACACAACGATGATTTCGAAAAAGGAAAATCCATAAAAGCTGAAATACTTGCACTAAGTTCATTATCATAATAGTTAAAGTGCAGCTGTGTTTCTTCACAAGGGCCAGCTGGATGGGGAAGTGAACAAGCCAACTAGTACAGCAAGAATAAGAAATAAAGAACATCTTTCTTCATAGTTACATACATAAGAAATAATACTAGGTTTCTCACCCAAAGGTACAGCCATAATAAAGACAACGCATTTTCGTTGCCAACTGCTGCAGGTTTTGTGCCTTTGCATGGACGAGGGAAGGAAGGATGACGGTACAACTTAGGTTGAAATAAGTTGCACTATTTCAAACATTTAGTGTGCAAATTTCAACTTGATGTCTGAAAAGGAAGAGTATTACTTTTATCGAAAAGATAATTATTCCACGAGTTCTGCAGATATTGAATATGCTTCCGAAAATGAAGTTGAAGAACAGTCCACACAAGAAAACTTGCCAATCAGACCGAGGGACGATACAAGTTTCAAGTCTAGTTCACGAGAAAGATCAGAGGGCTCAGATGGCTTATCGTCTTCTCCAGAAAGTCCCGTAACTACAGAAAATCGACCTTTTCAAGAGCTGCAGAAACAAAAGGGAGAAATGAGTCCTAAAGCAGCTCAAGAAGAAATATTGGCTCAAATACAAAGACTTCAGTTAAAGTTGACAGAATTACGTGAAGTAGATAGTACTAGTTCGATTGGGAGCCATCAGAGTCACTTACAAACTACCAGTTCGAGTCATTCTTCGCATCAACGTGCTTTAGAGAGTAGTCTTGGCAGAGAGGCTAATTTTCAAATTCATAGTAGTATGACTCGTAGTAATATTGGAGAAACTGGTCACGATGATAGCAAACTTGGACCTAAACTCTTAGTTGTGTCCAATCGTCTTCCCGTAACAGTCACAAGAGATAATAATGGAACGTATCACTTCAATATGAGTTCTGGTGGCTTGGTTTCTGCACTGAAAGGTGTCAAGTCTTTAATGTCTTTTATTTGGATTGGTTGGCCTGGAACTGAAATTGATCCCAACGAAAGAGAATATGTACGCAACAAGTTGAGAGAAGATTACTCATGTTTTCCAGTTTTTATTACCGACGAACAAGCGAATTTGTACTACAATGGCTTTTGTAATGATGTCTTATGGCCACTATTTCATTATGTGCCGGTGCCTATCGTTTCTTCCGATGGAGAACGAAAGTTTGATTTTAAATATTGGCAAGCTTATTCTGCTGCAAATTATCGATTTGCGGAAGCTGTATTACAAGTATATCAGGAAGTAAGTAAATATTTCTTGTTGTTGTTGTTGTATTCCAATCTACTTTCAAGGGCGATTACATTTGGGTTCAAGACTATCATTTGTTATTGTTACCTTCTTTGTTAAGGCGGCGACTGAGGGATGTAAAGATTGGTTTCTTTCTTCATATACCTTTTCCTACCAGTGAAGTTTATCGTATTTTGCCTGTAAGAAAGGAACTTTTACAGGGAGTATTGGCAGCCGACTTGATTGGTTTTCATACCTATGACTATGCGAGACATTTTTTATCCGTTTGTACCAGAATTTTAGGTTTGGACTCTTCACCTAAAGGAGTCAATTATCATAGTCACTTTGCTCATGTTGGTATATTTCCTATTGGTATTGATCCGAATACGTTTCATCGGGCATTGGAAGATTCCAGTGTTCAGCAGCGTATACAAGAATTACACGAAAAGTTTATAGGCAAAAAAGTGTTATTAGGTGTTGATCGTTTGGACTATATAAAGGGAGTTCCGCATAAACTCTTGGCACTGGAATGGCTTTTGACCAAACATTCCGAATGGATGCACAAAGTAGGTGAATACTGAAGAAAAGAAATGGTTGAGAACATAGCGTATTGGATAGGTTGTTTTAGTTCAGATTGCAGTTCCAACTCGAACAGAAATTGAGGAGTATAAGAAACTTTCTAGCCAAACCAACGAACTGGTTGGAAGAATCAACGGCAAATTCGGAACGGTGGATCATTCTCCCATCATGTTTATCAATCAGAGTCTTGCATTTGAAGAATTGGTGGCTTTGTATACGGTTGCAGTAAGTTTTGTGTTTTGGAAAATGAAACGAGTTGATATATGCAATAGGATGTTGCTATTGTGTCTTCCGTACGAGATGGAATGAACTTGGTATCTTATGAATATGTTATGTGTCAACAAGCGAACAAAGGAGTTTTGATACTTTCGGAATTTGCGGGTTCAGCTCAGTCCTTATCGGGTGCCATTCGAGTGAATCCTTGGAATATTGAAGAATTGGCAAATGCGATACATGAAGCACTTTCTATGCCCCGTCGAGAAAGAGAAATCAAACACTGGAAACTCTATCGGTATGTTTGTGATGTCTTCATGAGATATGTGTGTTGCTGAATATTTCATAGTTATGTAACAACGCATACTGCAGAATATTGGGCCAAGTCCTTCTTTCAAGAATTGGACAATGTGGTGAAACATAGAGACGAATTGCGTTTATCTCTTCCTTTACTAAATGTAAAGTCCGTAACGAAAAGAATGTCCAATGCTCGAACACGACTATTTTTATTGGAATATGAAGGTGCGTTTGCTAAGATTGATTATGGAAACAATCTGTTGATGGATGACTTGCTTGTAGGTAGTCTGTGTAATTCAAAGTCTTTGGCAGAATTGAATAGTCCAACATCTACACATATTAAAATTCTGACGAGACTTTGCTCGGATCCTAGAAATATTGTTGTAATTCTTTCAGGTCGAAGCAAAGACATATTGGAACATTGGTTTGGGTATGTATAGTGCGCTTGTTTTTGCATGAATAGATCAACTTACTTATTCACCTAGAAATTATCCGATGGGTCTGATTGCAGAAAACGGGTGTGACTTGAAAATAAGTGGCGTTGCGGAATGGCGTTGTCTCGTATCTTCTACAGAAACAGAATGGAGAGACGAATTACTTCCTGTTTTACAATATTTTACAGAAAGAACTCCTGGTGCATATATAGAAAGAAAGAAACATTCCATTACTTGGCATTTTCGAGATGCAGATCCTGAATTCGGATCTTGGCAAGCAAATGAACTGCAGTTGCATTTAACTGAACTCTGCAGTAGTTTACCAGTAAGTAGTTTTATGAATGGAACGGTGCAAAATTTATTTCTTCTTTGCCGTTAGATTGAAGTCAACTCGGGACCAAAATATTTAGAGCTGCGTCCAAAAGGTGTGAGCCGCTCCTCCACGGTGGAAAGATTGTTCTCCATACTTTATGATGAAAAACGAACGAGCGTCGATTTTTGTTTCTGTCTTGGAGCTGACCGGTGCTCGGAAGATTTATTTGCTTTTATCCATCATATGAAAGATAAAGCAAACGGTGACAGCAGTAGCAGTATTTCAACCAAAATGGATGCGATATGTTGTGCAGTAGGTTTACAATCAAGTAACGCTGATGCTTACCTTCAAGATGTGGAGGCAGCTTTAGCAGCTCTTCGAGAATTGTCCAGTCACACTTCAGCGACAATTGTCGATAGCCATCTAAGGGCCCATACAAATGCCTTGAGCCATGTACATAAACCAAGAAGACGATCCAATACAAAAATAAAATAAAAATAGATCAAGACTCCAACTGAAAGCAATTGCCTCCATGTTGTAGTAGCCATTCTTCCTTGACTCTCATAACTGTTCTAATATAAGGCTTCGTTGTCCAAATCAATTCATGATAGATCAGATAACCTTCTTCTTTGGAAGAAAGACGCCTATGCAAGACAGAAGATGGGTGAATATCCACTTGCAATGGCTCAAAAAGGGTATAAAGTTGACAATTACTTCCTATTCGAACACTCTGTCGAAAGAATCCTGCAACTAGACAACGACCCAATCTATCTTGTTCACTTTCTTCCTCATAAAGGTGGGACATGAAAGATGATGAATACTTCTGTTGTTGTAATAACTGGGACAGTTGGCAGTAAATATTATTTGCGGTAGCTAGAGAACGATAATTGAGATAATGTTCCTTGCACCATTGGATACGTTCATGTTCAGGAATGGAAAGATATGACTGAAAAACTTGCAACAGAGTGAAATGATCTCCCAATGAAGAAATAAATTTGTTCCATGCTTGAAATGCAGACTCTCGTATTTGAGAGGAAAGCTGAAAAACCGATTCTGTGCTGAGAATAGAACATAATGCCAACATTGAGGACGAACAATTCAAGGTGATGGATTCCAATAAGCTTCTCGAAAGCATCGGAGACAAAGGAAAGAATGCCATTTGCTTTCCAATTGCGTTCAACTTCATAGAAGAATCGAGTGCTCCAATGGATAACAATACTTCTAGAGCATACTGAAACGATTCCGTTCTTGGATTATCCAACAATTCCAACTTGAAAGGATTCTCCATTCCCATGGCCATAAGTTGTAAAGTTACTGAAACCAAATCACTCACCAAAATCTACACTTTATAGTGAGAGGATAACAAACAACTACAACAATAGCAATTACCTCAGGTACGGGATGAATAGAAAGCTTATCAAAGTCGTCTTTCGTATATAAACGAAAACATTTTCCCGGACATTCTCGTCCCGCACGACCGGCTCTCTGCAGTGCTTGTGCCTGAGATATGGGAGATACTCTCAATGCATCCAAACACTTCATACTGGAGACTACTCTTTGCTTGGAGAATCCACAATCCACGACATATTTAATACCTGGAATAGTTATTGAAGTTTCGGCAATATTTGTAGCTAATATGGCCTTGCGAAATTGATTTCGACAAGGCTTCAAAGCAGCTCGTTGAGCATCGGGTGACATTGCAGCAAACAGAGGATAAACACGAAGAGGATGATATAATGTAGTATGTTTGTTCTCTGAACAAGGCAAAAAGTTCTTTTCTAGATAGGAACAATAGTTGTCAAATCTTTCCTTAATCATTCGAGCAGCACTTTCTATTTCTTCTTGACCAGTTAGAAACACTAAAATATCACCTGGAAAGGATTCCTCAAAATGGATTTGAAGACAAGCAACTACTGCTGCTTCTACATAATCTTCCACCGGAGTTTTTATATAAAAAATATCGATGGGATACAATCTACCTTCCATCTCCAATATAGATAAATCAAAAGATGAAAAGAAACTTCGGAACTTGTCAGTATCTAGGAAAGCAGACATTACAACTACTTTCAAGGACCCGCGACGATTTGTCAGGGCTCTCTTTACAACTCCCAAAACAATATCCGTTTGCAGGGATCTTTCATGGGCTTCGTCAACAAATATCAAGTCATATCTCGATAAATCAGGATCTGTAATAGCTTCTCTTAACAATACACCGTCTGTTACATAACGCAACTGGGTTTCTCTATTCATAACCAAAATAAGGAAAAGACAAAATAGAGTATATAGATACATGGCACATACGATGAAGTCTTGTCATCAAAACGAACGACATAACCGATTTGACTGCCCAAAGTTACTCCACGTTCCAAACAAACTCTTTCCGCTACAGAAATGGCAGCCACTCTTCGAGGTTGGGTAGTGACAATGGAGCGATAACCAACATCCAGTGCTTGCTGTGGAAGCTAGAAATACTTGGTACGTAATAAAAGAAACCCAATAAAGAAAGCTTACCTGAGTAGTTTTGCCACAACCTGTTTCACCTACAACCAATACAACTTCACTCGACGCCAACGCTTGCAAAAAACTCTTCCTTGCGTGATAAGCAGGTAGATTCTTTATCAGGCTCCAGATACGTTTTCTCTTGTTGTTGTTCTGTTGAGCCATATTTTTTTCCGTCATTGAAACCAAAACACTTGTGTAAACATACAGACTCGGAAAGGACGACTACGGGAATGACAAAGCCAAGTCATTCATTTCGAATAAGATGGAGTGGTTCTTTCAGGCTCGCTTAGAAAGTGTTTGCGTCCAAAGAGACAAAGTTTTTGAACAATTGGCCAAAGTGTACGTAACTGCTTTGAATGGTCTTGTTGAATCATATTTAATATAGCTTTCAAGTCGAGAGTTGAGAAGAAATCTTGGCGTCCTTCTTTCAAAAGCACCTTCTCACGTACAGGTAAACATTGGCTGTGACTTTTATCTTGACGGCGAGTTGGATGACGAAGGTCTTTTACTTATTGACATGGGTACTATGGCATTTATGCCTGACTCTCTGTAACCTTACGCCTCTATAGGAAAGAACGTCTTTGTGGAAATGCAACCACAAGAAGCTCTAGAGACTACAATACTGAGAGAAACTTGGCTGGAGAGGCTCGGTGAATATTATACGAAAAGGTGGAAAGATTGAGTTAAGCTCGTTGGATTGCTCTACTGACTCCTGCCACGTAGGATCGGAGAGCTGGAAGGGCTGCTTCAAGTATATCGTGTGGAATAATAGAAGTATGTAATCAGTATTGTCGCCGCAATATGTATATAACAGTATTTGTTGTTGGGAATATGTAACGGCTTTTACAGTACCTTGTGATAGTCAAATGTCACCATTGCCCAGTCAACGTCAAAAGAAAAACTAATAGTAGATCGCACAGACATCGTTGCCATAGAATATAGAAAAGAATAGAAAGTTTACAAACGTAATTGCATAAAAATGCTGTTATATATTCCGTCGTAATCTGTCAACTTGATATTTGTCGTCGTGTTATATGAAAAAAGCCCTTGAGAAAAACCGCAGTGCCGGGAGAATGGCCCTGTTTTCGATTTCAAATTCTGTAACGGCATTTCTTTGTTCTCTATAAAGAGAGAGAGAGTCGATTCCACCCTTCAACGACAGCCAATACCAAAAAAATAAAACAAGCGGTGAAGAACTTTTAGCGAAAGATGTTTTCGAGGTTCTTAAAGGACTCCAATCAAGAACATAAGCAAGCCATTGTAGAAAAGCCTACCGTCGGAGAACTACATGGTGCAACGGATAAGGAGAACGATTCACATACTAGTCCTTTTTCAGTAAGTTGGTTGTGACCTGTATCTTTAGGCTTATCAAAAGTAGGAGTCTGGAAGCTCGAAAATTTCTCAAGGCAGTGGCGACGAAAACGTGCCAAAGAGGAAGATAGATTTATATCGAGCAATAGTGAGAAAGATTTTTACGCCTCTTGAAAATCAGGAAGAATCTCGCCTTGCAATTTCAGCACCAATTAGTTCTCCCTCACAAGTATCTCACAAAGTTCATGTCGAATATGACCCCAACTCGTCGACAGGATTCGTTGGTTTGCCACCTCACTGGGAACAATTACTTTTGAATGCTGGAATTGGGACGCAAGAAGTAGAACAATATCCTCAAGAAGCTGCAGATGTTCTTCGCTTTCATACAAAGCCCAACTTACCACCAATTGCTACGGACGATATGTTATCTGCTTATGATGATGATTGCACCAACGAGGAATTATCTCCAGTTTGTTCCATTATACTGCAACAAGATCCCTACACATTCTATAAGGACCTCAAGAAAATTGGAGAAGGTGCATCAGGTTCTGTCTACAAAGCAACTTCCATAGATTGTCCGCAACACCGAGTAGCCATGAAGAAGGTTAAGTTGACCTCTCAAACCGTACACGAAGCAATGGAAACTGAAATTAATATGATGCGCAGTATTCAAAATGACAACGTCGTTCGTTTCTACGAAGCCTATGAATGGGACGAACACTTATGGCTTGTAATGGAATTACTGGAAGCGGGTTCACTGACGGATATTATTTACTTTCTGATGGAGCATAAATGCTACTTGGACGAAAAACATATAGCCTTTGTTTGCCAAGAAGTTTTGAAAGGTCTTGAGGGTATTCATGCGCTTCGTCGTATTCATAGAGATGTGAAAAGTGACAATGTTCTTACGGACTTTGATGGACATATGAAACTTGCAGATTTTGGATACTGTGCACAAATCTCCAACGAAAAGCTTAAAAGAACGACGGTTGTAGGTACTCCTTACTGGATGGCTCCAGAATTGATTCGTGGAAAGCCTTATGACTACAAAGTTGATGTATGGAGTTTAGGCATTTTGGCATTGGAATGTGCAGAAGGTGAACCACCTTTACTGCATGAGACGCCTCTTAGAGCCATGTTTCTTATTACCACTCGAGGACCTCCCGGACTGAAATCTCCAGACAGGTGGTCTGCGTTATTTAGAGACTTTCTACAAAAGTGTTTACAAATTGAACCCTCCAAGAGAGCTTCTATCAAAGAATTATTACTTCATCCATTCTTAAAAAGTGCTAGTAGTCGTAAGGAAATGGCAAAATTAATACGCTTATGTAGAAAAGTTCCGGAGCATGTTCCATTTATGTAGAAAAGAACGAATAATTGGTTTCATTTACACAACTTTTTTTCGCTGTGAATAAAGGACGAAAAGCAGCTTTTGTGTTATGTTTCGTGAATGTGAAAAGACGATCTGTTGGAGTAGAAGCGTTGGCACCTGTCTTTTGGCAGTGGTGGTGGTGGTTGCTTCGACTTTATATCCAAAAGTTTTCCACAAACGAGTCAACTCTTCTAGTTTCCAGTTCAGTTTTGTGTTTTCTTGTGGCCGCGCTGGTACCAAGCACTTTTCAAAAGTGTTTGGGGACAATAACTCGTTTGTTACTCATCAACTAGAATGCAACGATAAACCTACGAGGGAGCTTATTGCGGACTTTTATAGACCTATGCTTCAGAACGGTTCCTTTATCCAACTGGAACAGTATGTTATAAACCAGCTGATTCCCTTTATGGAAAGCAACTTGAGGGCAACGGGAAAAACGAAATATTTTTATACCGGTCACGTTCCGTTTACTTTTGGTCTCGCAGACTATTTATTGCGCCATATTAAAACACCTGTAAAGATTATAAGAGTTCGACGCAGTAGAATTCCTCTCGCTTTGAGTTTGTTAAATATGGGGCCTGAGGAAGAGGATCCTTGGGTTAACGCGAACAACGTTTCCAAGTACAAAAAAAGGTTTGTGCAGCAAGCTTTTTCGTTTTAAGTGAACACTCGAAAGATGGCTTCTAACTCCGACGGATCCTGTCGTGAAACTCCCTTGTCCTCCTCTCGTTTGGAACCGCTTGAATCGTTTTCAGAAATATTTGTGGTAAGTCACATAGTAGTTCTGTTTTACATTCAATCGATGGAGTTGCTTCTAGGGTAGTTGACGATACAGAGTGTCGTTGGCAGTATCTTAAGAGAAGATACCATTTTGACTATTTGGAACTACAATTGGAAGCGTTGGACCAAATTCATGGCATGTTGGAGTATGAGAAAATTTCCAACTTTCTAGGAATAGGTACGAAACGACATATTCCTTCGAAGAGCAATATTTATTATTTACTCAAGGGTTTGAAAACAAATCACGAAAGTTGTTCTATAGACATAATTCGAAAGAGATTTTGAAACATCCATTGACTCTATGTTTTCCAGAGAGTCAACTGCGTGCATGGGATGAAGAATATAAGCGTATGATCGGTTCCTGCCAAATCCATTCTGAAGAGAAGAAAATTGGTTGGAATCTATAAAATACTTCTTAGCAATGACCTCAACGCACTGCGCCAGTAAAAAGTTCCTCTGGCTTCCGAGTCTTGCTATTGACAAATATACTGTCCAAAAGGTTTTTCGGACTCTTCTCTAGGGGTCTTTGATTGCTGCTATGTGATGATATCAAGTTCTCTGAACTCGAAGGCTTCGACTGTGTTCTTGTCGCAAGCTTTGATAAAATCTTCTTTCTTCTTTTTTCTCTTTCTTCTGGAGTTGGGTTCAACAGAACGAGGTCACTTTCAGTCTGACCGCTCGTAAAACATACAGGACAACTTCGACTGCCGTTGTCCGTGGCTTTCATGAAACCAGTTTCACGAAGAGCACTTTCACTAACTATACAACCGCACTTCCACAAGACATAAAAACGTCGTTTGGACGAAGCTTCTTGCAGAGTAATAGGACAAACTACCCTAAACCCTTTAATTTCGTCGCCCTGCAGACTTCTCGAACAGTCGACTACGTCTTTTAGACTTTTTATATGCTGAAATGCGTCAACACCCACTGAAAAATCTTCTTGTTTGGTTTTTGTTTTTCTTTCCAACAAGAAACGGATGAGGGCCTCTTTGTTAAATAAGTAACCAAGTTTACAAGCCACCACGGGTGGTCTAAGGGGTTCTCTCGAGATGGCACAGGTTTTAAAGTTTGCTTCCTTTGTGTCTCCCGGTGCTCCGTCGGAAGTTTTTTTTCTTTTTCCTAAAACATCCTTTCGAACTTGCACAAGTTCTAAACGAGTATTATTCAGAGACCCACCGTCACCTCCCATTCGCCACGACAAGAAACAACAAAATTTTCTTTCAAGTCTTTACTTTATTGTAGGATAAACCATAGCTGATATGCCTTTAACGCAGTCTTCTCGCTTCTCTTTCAGACTCTAGCAGTGTCAAAATATCACCTTCACGTACAGGTCCCTTGACATTTCGGATGATACTTCGGTTTTCGCTACCTAGGAGTTCAACGCGAACCTACGCAACCGATAAGCTATGTCCACTAACCATAAGTATTATATTCTGCTCACTTGTGTGATTCCTCCTCTAGAACCAGTACGACCTAATATCTTTTCAACTTTGCCTTGTTTGACAGACTGATCCATGGCGACGACGATCGAGTCGAACGCAATTCAATTCTCCTCGACACACGAATTGGCCTTCTCAGCGCCTTGATGCAACGTGACTATTACGAAGTGTTACAAGTACAGAACACAGCCACTCTGAGTGAGATAAGAGCCTCTTTTCGTCGGCTGGCGTTAAAATGGCACCCAGATAAGAACCCTGATAGAGTAGAAGAAGCAACGCAACGGTTCAAGGAATTACAACACGCATATGCCGTACTTTCCGATGAGAACGAACGTGCTTGGTATGACGCTCACAAGGAAAGCATTCTTGCTGGAAAAGAACCTCAGAGTGAAGATACATCGAAAGAAGCAGGCATTCGTAAAGCTACCAATGCGCCCTTGTTCGAGTGTTTCTCAACTGGCTTTTATAACGGCTATGCTGACGACGCGAATAGTTTCTATACTCGGTTTAGAGAAGTTTTTGAAACACTGGATAGAGAAGAGAGGAGTTTTGCGGAAGATGTTGTATTGGCGCCATCCTTTGGCAGGTCGGACTCTTCTTGGGAAGATGTAAGCAAGTTTTACAGTTATTGGGAAAACTTTCAGACCAAGAAACCTTTTGCTTTTGTCGATAAATGGAACTTGAACGACGCTCCGAATCGAGAAATACGAAGAGCGATGGAGAAGGAAAACAAGCGTGAAAGACAGAACGCTAGAAAAGAGTTTACTGCTGCAGTGCGTAGTTTGGTTCGATATGTAAAGAGAAGAGATAAGAGAGTTGCCCGAAGACGACAAGAAGAGTTGGAAGAAGAGAATTGGAGACAGGAGAAACTTGCAGAAGAAATGAACCGACGTAATGAAGAAGCAGAGCAGTTGCGCAAGAAGCTGCAAGAAGAACGTCAAAAGTTAATTGAGGAAGAGTTGGTTCATTTAGATGAACTACTTGAGGAGCTTGACCTTGAGAGCTCATTAAATGGATCTGTCGTTGCTGAAGATATAAAATTTACATGTACAATTTGTAAGAAGACTTTCCGATCGTTGTCTCAGTGGGGAAATCATGAATCTTCCAAGAAACATGCAGATAAGATGAGAAAAGCTCGCAAAGATATGTTTCTCAAGAATGAGGAATTGAACCCTTTAGAAATACGTGTAGGAAAGGAGAAGATAACGCTTGAACAATATTTGGAGTTATACACGTCACCAGAAGGAGATTCAGAAACTAAGGAAGAGTATATGGAGGAGGAAGACTATATAGAAGGAATTGATAATGACGAGTATGAAGAGAAACACGAGGGAGAAGAATTTGAGACGGAAAATGGAAACTCTCAAGCGACTGTAATTTCCAGCAATGAGGATGGAATCAAGTCTTTTACCAATAGCACAGTTGAAAATTCACCAAATGGCGATGTAGAAAAGGACACTGCGTTTGAAACAGAGAGTAAGAAGAAGGGGCGGAAGAAACGAAGAAACAAGTCGAACAAGAAGAATGAAATATCAAATCGATGCAATGTATGCGGTGAAAATTTTACTTCTCGAAACAAACTTTTTGAGCATATCAGAACGGAGGGTCATGCTTTACGAGTTTCGTAGGGTATAATTGTTTTTGCATCCACTTTTTGCAAATAGTAGCAAAGTAGCCGATTACTAAATAGTTAGCAATTCTCAATGTACCTTGTTATTTATACGAAATTTTGAAACAACTTGATTACATATAAAGTGCATATAGATGGATCCTTTCGAGAAGTGGACGTGTCCTGTGCTCCATTTTGTGGTCCAATAGACAGCATGAGGGAATGTTTGGGCTTTCGTTTTGTCCTCACATCCATAAAGCATCGGTTCAAGTCGTTGGTTAGTGGCAAGGGTAGTAGTAGGAGGGTACTGATAAAGTACTTTTTATGAAGAAAGGAGGGAAAAAACTAGCGCAAACTGAAGCTCTCTTACTGAAGACTTGGAATTTTCAAAAACGTCAACACGGTGAAAATGCTTGTAATATTCTTGTACCAATAGGTTGGTAACTTGTCTGGTTGAAGTGCTTGTGCAGTCACTGAGGCGAATCCTAGTGCTTCTTGTTTTGACATTTGTTCTGGGAAAAGTACTCAGTGCTGGTAGTAGGGTACCTGTGAAGGCAAGTAGAGCAAATCCTATAGGCGCTTTTGCTCCGTTGCCTTTTGATCCTTACGACTGTCATCGAGCTTATAGCGACCCAGAACTATGTCTCAAGGACCCTTTTGCACCGAGGCCTATTATATTTCCATATTGGTCCGTGAATGAGACAGCAACGGGGTTTGTCAAGTACAACCCTTGTAACCCTCTCAAGAACGAAACACAGTGTTTGCAAGTAGCTGGAAAGAAAAAAGGATCTGGATTGTTTGACTTTTATTCTTTATATCCTATGATTTATCCGGTGAGGAAATCTTGTCTGAGTTGTTTCACTGTTGTTTATCATTTGTTAGGGTGCAATACCTCCAGCGAACTTTAGCAAGGAACAAAACTCCTACGATGGCATATATTTGTATAAAATATTTGATGGCCAAAAAAATAATTCTATCTACATTGCAACGATAGAAGCGCAAAATGCTTCTGTTCCTTACATCAACAATGTTCGTGTCTTATTTCTTCGCCATACCTATCGACTCATTTTGAATAGGTATATGAACTTGATGTGAAACCCTTTCAGTCCGTAACTGCGCTTAAAGAGGAAATATACAATTCCTTTTACGATCAACCTTTCTTCGCGAAATATTTTGGGGGTTACATTATTGAGAATTTTAATGTTGGAAGCTCGAGTTTGAATATTACTTCCCATGTCTTGTATAACCAGGTAGGTATTTTGAATTTTCTCATAATCTAGTCTTACAATCGCACTTTTCCATTTAGACTTTGTTAAATTGGCCGTCTGCAAGCATTAGCGAGCCACCTGCACGATTTTGTGACAAAGGCAATTGCGAGTTGATATCAGGTGTTTCCCGTCTTTCCGATGCTTTGTATCGCTATTTCAATGCAGCCAATACGAGAGTATTCAACTATCTTAGAAAATTTCCTCGTCATTACAAAAAGTCCAAAATTGACTTTATACAATTGGTTGTTTCTATTCTCTTGGGGTTCCTTCTTCATTTTCCGTTGCCAACTTTTTTGAGATATATTGTTTATGAGAGAGAGAATAGATTGCGAGACATTATGCAAATGATGGGATTGTCGTCATCTACGTATTGGACAGTAACGTATATTTCCTTTCTTCTTTTATATATTGTCGTTGCTGGAGTTACCACTATTGTTGGAGCAATTCTTCAGTTGGACTTTTTCGTGAAGAATACTCCTTTGATGTACCTTGTTCTGTTCTTTTTATGGGGAAACAATCTTATTGCATTTGCTATGATGTTGGCACCGTTCCTGCCGAATGTGGATACTGCGGTTATCTTTGGATGGTTCTATGTTATAAGTATGCTTCTTTTTTATCTCTCGTATACTAGTTGGAAGTAACATTCCCTAGTTGTCAACTTCCTAGGTGCACCTTACACTGGCAAACTTTATACGTATCGCGCCGAAAGCAGTCTTCTCTTTGCAATTTGCTTCCTTCCATCCTTTGCTTTCTTTCGAGTATTGTATTATGTCGGACAGATCAATGATCGTGGCTATGGTATTTGCATTTTACTTGGAAAGGTACGAAAACAAAAGCTCATAGTTATTTCCTAGGTCTTTGCGTCTCAGGTTGTTTTGTTGCCAATTTTAAGAATGGAATACGTTATCCTTTGGGCATGTGTGCGGGGCCTTCTCCTGTCTGTACTGTATATGTATTTTTGATCGTGGAATGGTTCGTCTTTTTGGTGTTGGGTTTATATTTTGATCAAATTATATCCTACGGAGGTCGAGATAGAAAACATCCCTTGTTTTTCCTTGCTCCATTGAAACGTTTTATTTCTTCTCGCAACAGAAAGAAAAATACGAGAAACAGTGTGGAAATGACGGATGGTGAGGGTAAAGAGTCATGTGGCGATGCAACAAAGTGTATCGATGGACACGATGACGTTGCGAATGAGCACTTGGCAGCTCAACAGTATTTGTACAGTCGGGACTATGGACTTTGCATTTCACATTTATCCAAATGGTTTCCTGGAAAACCACCAAAGAGAGCTGTAAACAACTTATCTTTGGCTATAAGAAAGAATGAAGTATTTGGTCTTTTAGGTGAGCGAATATCTTAGCTTAGGAAATCGATCTGACTACTGTCAACTTTAGGTCATAACGGTGCAGGAAAGACTACAACAATGAATATTATTGTTGGTCAGTTACAGGCAGATGGTGGAAAAGTGGTCATTGATGGTTTTGACCTGAAAACACAGAAGAAACAAATTCTTTCCCGATTGGGAATATGTCCTCAGTTTGATATATTATGGAGTGATCTCACAGGAAGAGGTAAGCAAAATACTGAGATTAGTTATTCACTTTTTGAAAGTATTAGAACATCTCTATTTCTATTGTCGACTTCGTGGAATCACTGGAAAGGAGTGTCAAGAGGAGGTTCAAAAATCTTTGGCTTCTGTGCAATTAGAATCTGCGGCTGACAGAGTAGTGAAAAAGTATTCCGGTGGAATGAGGAGGCGGTTAAGCGTTGCCGTTTCGCTTATTGGATTTCCTTCGGTTGTGTTATTGGACGAGGTAAGCATCAGCCCAAATTTTCTATGAATAGGTGTTGAGTGCAGGGGATTGTATAGCCTTCCACAGGACTAGATCCAGACTCCAAACACAAGCTGTGGCAATGTATCCAACAGAGAAAAGAGGGCAAAACTATTGTTTTAACGACACACTCCATGGAAGAAGCCGAAAGACTGTGTGATCGTACCGGTATTATGGCCAGTGGAAGTTTGAAATGTGTTGGTCCTCCAGAGGAACTGAAGATTCGTCTTGGAAAAGGCTTCCGTCTGAATATTTCTTGTCCAAGAAGACGCGTTAAACAAGTTCTTTCGTTTATAGAACAACAGTATGCAGATGCATTTTTGGACCATTCCTTAGCGGGTAGTGTTGTATTTTGGCTTCCTCGGAATGTTTCTATTGCATCGGTAGGTTGCTTTGCAGAATCCTTTTTTTTCAAGTTTCTCAAGTGCATTTAGGTCTTTGAGACAATGGAAAAGGTGAAGGATGAACTCTCTATTCAGGATTGGGGAATAAGGTTTGTAGACCCTTTGATTGTATTTTCGAATGTCTTTGACATAGTATGTAGTCAAAGCACCCTCGAAGATGTATTTATTGGTGTGACCAGAGAAGAGGAAAGAAAATCGTTGAGTGTGAAGATTGAGTAACGTGAAATGTAAAATATTTGATAATATGTGGCAAATACTTGCATGTTGTACATTTTGTGCATTTTTGAACAATTTTAAATAAATGTTGGATACTTGCGACAAATTTTGATAATTTGACGTCATTTTGAAAAGTTACTAAAAATAGGAACGGCAATGAGCGCATTGGAAGGTCACGGAGACACGTTCATGCCGCCCTGCATTTTGGGACTCGAATGACTTTTAGAGATGACCCAAGACAGTGACTGTGAAAGAGAGCCCTTGAAGGAAAAGACGAGGTTTTCAAATGGTGCGAGAGAATCAGTAAATTCTCAGGAAGTTTCAACTTCCTCAGGTTTCGCTAGTTTTGCAGGACCCACCATCGAGTCAGTTCGTAGACGCACAAGTTCTATCGATAACCACCATTCTGAAGCAACTCTCGCAGCGTTTCAAGCGCAATATGCTTCGAAAGTAACACCGAGCTCGTCTTCTTCCTATTGGAAGCAGCGGTATAACAATTTGTCGTCAGAGAGAGAGGCGCCGGGTTCCATAGCCATAAACTTGAGGTCCCGAGGAGGAAGTTTTGTTCGTCAGTCTCCAATTCGGAGCGCAGAGCTTTCCGTAGTTGGATTTCTACGACTTTTTGTAGCAGCTGTATTGACTATCCGAGGTGCTTTTTCCTTTTTTATCATCTCTTTTTGTGCCATCATGTGGCGACTGTACTCTATGCCTCAAGTGCGCAGAGGTACTTTTCTTACCTTTAGAGGGGAGAAGATTTTGCCTTTTTTGGGGACTTTCCCCTTGATTGTTTTGTTTATAGTGGCATGGAGTAATGGCTGGTGGAAGTCTATATCAAGTAGCGACTCTTCTTCTTTTAACGTTGATCACGCAAGTCCAACTACTAATTTACGCAGGAGGCGGGTTCCGGTAATTCTACAGATATTTCCTATTCTCACGGCTATTTTGTTAGTGCTTTTGTATATATTTTTGAAGGAACATAGTCGTTATGCCGACTTCAAAGAAGCTGCCTCCCAGTATTATCGTTATCTTCATGAAGATGTAACAGAAGGTTCAAGAAGTTTATCACTTGGTGGCATTCCTATTCGAGCCATGACATACAATGTATTTATTCGTCCCCCAGGTATTACAGGAGCTGCAGGCGATGATCACAAAGATGAGAGGCTAAGGTTATTAGCTCCGCGTTTGGCAAATTATGATGTTATTTGCTTTCAAGAGTTGTTTGATTCTTTTAGCACTCGGAGATCTGCTCTTATGGAAGCAGTTTCTCTTTTTGGCCTTAGGTTTTCAACATATCTTCCTAGAAATTTTTTTATCTTTCCTCCCAAAATCATTGACGGAGGTGTCAGTATATTGAGTCGTTATCCCATAGTTGAAACAGATTATATCCATTTTCGAAATATTGTAACAACAACTATTGATTCCATCGTTGGAAAAGGCGTCTTATATGCCAGAATTGAACTTCCTTCGTCGCTTTCAAGTGATATTCATTCTAGTTGGAATTCTTCATCTTTTCCACAAGGAGTTGTTTATTCTGAACATCCAGTAGCCATAGAGAAAGCTAGATTTCTTCATGTTTTTTCAACTCATATGCAGGCAGGTGACCGGTTAGGATACAAGCCTGAGAAATATCACGCTGGTATTCGTCTGAAACAAGTCGAAGAAATGCGAGATTTTGTGCTTAGAAAGACGAAAGACGACCAAGGACCCATTTTAATAACTGGCGATTTTAACATCAATGCTCGTGTTTCTAGAGATAACAGCAGCGACAGTAAGTGGTACAGAGAGTTGATGAAGCGTTTGCAGGCTCCGTCATCTGCTGAAGAACAACTGGAACCGTTAAACTTGTACGATCTTTTGTACTTACATTTCAAAGAACATCCTATTACAGACGATTCGAAATGCATAGACTACTTCCTATTTGACCCGCGAAAAGGAAGAGTCGTTGCTTCGTACGTGGACGATGATGCTGCACATATTGAACCATTTCGTATTGCTCCGGAGGAACAGGATCCTGACCATCCGATGGGAGCACCAACATTGTCAGACCATTCTGCAGTTATTTCGACCTTGAGAGTTTTACTACATTCGCCAGAAGTACGAGGGCAATCGTAATAGTAATTTGTTGATATATTCATTTTCGCACTGTCTATAAAATGCATGTGTATCTAAAGGCACATAGGAAAATGGCGACCGATGGGAAATCTCGCGTCCACAGAATCTCGCGCGCCCCAAAATGTGGAAGGGGAAGAGAGAGAGAGGAATTTGTTCGATTTTGTGACTGTCTTGAATTCTCGTGATTTGTGCGCTTCGTTCTTCTTCAGGATTGATCCGCAACCGCTTGTTTGGATTGAAAGTTTACAAGAAAACTCACACCTTATGAAACCTAACGGATTAGAGGGTCACCAATACAGCACAGTGAAACCAGGTGCAGAAGCAAAGGAGGGAGAAGGTCCGCCACACGTTTGTTCGTTCGATGAACCCTTTTGTCTTCAGCCTTTCCCAAAGGAACCAATGAACAACTTTTATGACATGCTTTGGTTGGTTTGTGTTTTAATTTTGCACTGCTTTTTAACCTTGTTGTTTGTATTAGTCGCACGGAGCGTCTATGCCCAGACGGAAATTCGTTGGGTCGCAGGAAACGGAATGAAAACGGGGAGTTGGGTGATTTTGAGTTTATGACATACAAAGAGTTGAAAAAGAAAGTACTGGCTCTTGGTTCTAGCTTTGTTAATTTGGGTTTGAAGTTCGGAGATCACGTAGGAATATTTTCCAAAAACTGTCCAGAATGGCTTATGATTCATCTTGCTATATCTTCACAAGGAATGGTCTCAGTGCCTGTATATGAAAGCTTGGGTCCAGATTCTATTGAGTTTATAGTGAACCATTCCGACATGCGTCTTCTTTGCATCAGCTCAGAAAACCTGGACAAAGTTCTTGGGAATAAAGACAAGTTTCCCAAACTTGAAAAGATAGTTTTGATGGACCGAGAACATCTGAATAGTGATACTCTCCCAGACTATGTTTTGGATATACAGAAACTTATATCTGATGGAAACGAATCTGGGCAAGTTCAGCCAGGATCATTGGACGATATTTTCGTGATCATGTATACCAGTGGCACTACGGGGAAACCGAAAGGAGTTATGTTACCAAACAAAGCGTTTCTTTGTGAAGTTGCCGGTATATTAAAGGTTATTGATCATTATCACATTTCTTTAGACAATACTGATGTAACAATGAGCTATTTGCCACTGGCGCATATTTTCGAACAAGCATTGGAAGCTGTAACAATATGTTGTGGTGCTCAACTTGGTTATTACTCTGGTGATATTAAGAAGCTGACGGATGACTTCAAAGCTTTAAAACCAACATTTCTTATCGGAGTCCCAAGAGTTTTTTCCCGTATCGAAGAAGGAGTGAAGAAGCAAGTTGCCAATGCAGGTTTCTTGAAACGCGCCATGTTCCATTTTGCATATCAGCGACAGCTGGAACGAGTGAAGAATGGCTCTCGATCGTGGCTTATGGACAAGTTAGTATTCAGCAAGATAAAGGCTTCTGTCTTCCCTCGCCTACGATTTATGGTATCGGGTTCCGCCCCTCTCTCTGCAGCTACACATAACTTTTTAAAGGTAATTTTTGATAACAAGGCTTGTATTTGAGACTAACTTGAACAGGTTTGTTTCATGGTCCCAGTACTACAAGGTTACGGATTGACAGAAACCACTGCAGGAGTCACAATATGCGGTCCAGACAATCCTGCAGGTTCTGTGGGTGGTCTTTTGCCTGTTGCTGAAATCAAATTGAAAGATATACCAGAAATGAACTATACGTCCAAGTAAGTAGATATTGTATGAAAATTTGAATTGTTGGTTTCTCAATGAGAGAGCAGAGACCCGGCCGGTCCGAAAGGAGAGGTTTGTGTCAAAGGTCCCGTCGTTTTCGTTGGATATTATAAAGACGAACAAGCAACGAAGGAAGCATTTGATGAAGATGGTTATTTCTGTACGGGAGATGTCGGCGCATGGAACGAAGACGGCACACTTTCCATCATAGACCGAAAAAAGAATTTATTCAAGTTAGCTCAAGGAGAATATATTTCACCGGAATACCTGGAACAACAGTATGCCTCCTGTAAGTTTGTTGAACAGATGTGGATTTATGGCAATAGCGAGGAAAGCGAACTTGTCGCTGTAGTGCATCCGAATCAACAAAAAGCAGAAGAATGGGCAAAAGAGAATCAGAAGGAAGGAGATTTGAAAGCTCTATGCAAGGACAAAGACTTCAAGAAAGCTGTTTTAGATGATTTGAAGAAAGTTGCGAAAAGCAAGTCCTTGAAAGGATTTGAAGTTGTGAAAAATGTGTATCTTGAACCGGAAGCATTTTCTGTTGAGAATGATTTGGTAACTCCAACGATGAAGCTGAAGCGTCCAGCGTTGAACAAAAAGTATGAAAAGGAAATAGAAAAAATGTATCAAGAAATGCGCAAATCTCGAACATAGAAGAATACTTCTGACATTTATAAAGGTTCCGTTTCTTTTCCTGTTGGTCTAGGCTTTCTTGAAACGTCCAACTTCGCATCTACACCAGCCTTTGCAGAATATGTGCTCAAAAGATAATCGATTATTTCAGCTGACTCGAACATGTTCGTATCCGTGTTCGGATCCACTAAGTAAGGAACTTGAAAAGTACCGGTGATTCTTTGCAATTCTTGTCGTTTCGGTGAGCCTCTTGCAACATTGTGCAACAAGTAGGGGAGTTCCAATTCACACAACACTTCTCTTACTAGTCTACAAAACCTTTCAAATAGTCGATAAGCTGTGTGTACTCACTCACAAAACAAAACTTACGGGCTCGCCTCATACGACCAAAGCTCTAAATCATGAAAAGGTTCCACTGAGGGACGTTTCATGACGCCTCTTCCAAGTCTCATAGCTGAGCTTAACGACGAAGTAATATTCGTCACGACGCCGCTGGATAGCGCAAAAGGTATTCTGCCGTTGCCGTATGTTTGGAATAAATATTTAACGATATCGTCAGACTCATAACCAGCAAAGCCAGTATTCGGGTCGACAAGGTACGGAAACATAAGTTTGCCACCAAGTTGTTTGACTTTCGTTCGGAAACGCTGTCCTCCTTTCGGACAAGGATAAATCTTTGCATCCAAGTCGAGGATACTTAATGCTTCTCGCACCTTTCGGCAAAAAGGACAAGTTTCAAATTCGTACACTTCCAAGGGTTTCGCAGGTCGCGAAGTAGGCAGTTGATCGGAATACTCGCGAAAGCCTTCGGAATCGCGCTCAAAGTGATAGCCCAGAACAAAAGCTCCTGTTCCAAGTCGCGGTAACGAAGCAAGAGACGAAAGAATCATTTCTCCATACTTATCCGATCTTATATAAAATTTTCTTGGCATTGGTCCCTGCAAAAAACTGAGATTAACGGTGCGTTACTACGAAAGCTTGGAAATACCTTTGGTGGTTTAGTGCTCGAAGTGGACCCTGAACTTTGTGTGCACATTCTCTGGACGAAACCGCAACGCATATATTTTGAAACATGAACATTTCCACCAGGAAACAGGTTTATCGGTGTGAGGAACAAACAAGATCTCATGGAGAAAGTTTGGAAATTACACGTTCACCAATCAGTGATTCAATTCACATTACTCTTCCGAACGATTGATTTAAGGGCTTTCATCCGACAGAAATTGACTAAACATAATATAGCTTGTTTATGCCGCCGATTCCTTTGCAGATCGCAGGTTAATGATTTCCAGTAGCTCAAAATCATCGGCGTCTCCCAGCCATTCTTCCTCCCATAGAGAGGAACTATCCAACGGTTCGATTGGCAAACTACATGACTGGTCTTCAATATAGTCCAAGACTTTCTCTTCTTCCTTTACTTTGTAAGAGTTTGTAAGACAACTAAACTCTCCTTGAGTCATTGTTCGTCGTATAGACGTCTGTTGGAGCGGGGGTCGACTAGCGTGAAGGCTGGAAGGAGAGTGTAGGTTGCCCACACAAGATGCTTTGTAAGCATCACTTTGTTCTGTGGAAATTTTTCGATCAAATTCTTCTGCAAATTTATCACTTTTGAAGAACGCTTCTGTTGGTTGTTCTACTCGTCTAGGTTGTTTGAAAGGAAGTCTGACAGCCGTCGTATGCTTCATGGAGGCAATATTGCTGGCCCGGGTCAAAATTTAAAAATTGTGATTGAATTTGGCGGGTAACCGTAATTTGGCACATTGTTTGAACATTTGGGTCCTCACCGAAATTCAACCCTATGACAAGCAGCGAGGAAGAAGATACTTTACAAGACGTTTCTCAACAGCTTTCTAGTATTTACATCGATAAAGATATCCCAGAGTCAAATGAAAATCACTCAAAAGAGAACAGCGAATCCTATTGCACCGGAAGCGCTCGAAAGAGGCTCATCATTCTTTCTCTCTCTCTTGAAAACTTCAAGTCTTATGCAGGCAACGTTACTGTTGGGCCGTTTCATAAAAGCTTTTCAGCCATCGTAGGACCGAATGGCAGTGGAAAGTCAAACGTTATCGATGCAATGCTATTCGTCTTTGGAAAGCGAGCAAAACAAATGAGACTCAACAGAGTATCCGATTTGATTTATTCAGCCTCGGACTCCCAAATTCAACCTCAGCAAACTTCAGTCACTGTCCGGTTTTGTGAGATATGCGACAAGGGTTCCACTGAAGAAGAATTTCAAATTGTACCTGGGTCAGAGTTTGAAGTCAAAAGGACAGCATTTATGAATAATACCTCTAAATATTTCTTAAATGGTGAAAGCACTCCATATAGTGAGATTCGAACGCTGCTCCTATCAAAAGGTGTAGATTTGGAGAACAACAGGTTTCTCATTCTACAAGGTGAAATAGAACAAATTGCTCTAATGAAGCCGAAAGCAACTTCGTCTCATGAAGAAGGATTGCTAGAGTATTTGGAAGACATCATAGGCTCAAATACTTACGTTGAAGCGATTGAACAAACATCTCAGGAAATCGAAAGGTTGAGCGAAGAAAGAACCAGCGTTTTGAATAAAGTCAAGGTTCTTGGAAAGGAGTTGAAAAATTTGGAGTCTTCGAAAGAGGAAGCAAAATCTTATTTAGAATTGCAGAGTGAGGTGTTGCGACAGAAGGGACTCAAGTGCCATTTGATGCTGAGAAATTCACAACTAGGGAAGAAGCGAGCTCTGGAGAGGTCGCAGTTTTTGAATGAACAGTTGAGCAACCTCAAAGAAACTAATGCTGCAATCAAAAAAAAGATGACGGAACTGGAAGAAAGCTATAAAGAAGCATGTTCACAATATGAGCAAGGCGTGGACAAGTTGAACGAGCTCAAGGATCAGTTCTCCAAACACGAGCAAGACGATGTGAAGTGCAGGGAAGAGCTCAAACATCTTTTGAAAACCCAAAAAAAGATTTTGGCAAAAATTCAGGACCATAAAGAATCGATACAGAGAGAAAAGTCTTCTCTGGTAGACAACGAAAATCATCTAAAAGAAGTCGAAATAGAATTTGATAGGCTTAAATCTCAACTAGCAACTGAAGAAGAGAACTTGCAACAAGTCTACCACAAACTACGTCATTCCACAAAAGACATTCGCGATGAAATACTAACAAAGAAAGAAATTTTAGCTGCGAGAAAGAACGAAGTAGACATTCACCAAAACACATTGAAGGAGCTCGATGAGGCAATTGAGCAACTTGTTGGGAAAATCAACGAACCTGAACAGTTACTTAATGGTGTTAAAGAAAGAATTTCTTCTCTAGATGAGGAGATAAACAAAATTCAAAATGACATTGAGAGAGTGAAGACCAAATATGAAGCATACCAATTGGATACGCTTCAGAAACGGAAACACGAGCTTCTTCTTAAAGAGAAGGAATTGGAAAGTAATATCTCAAAGATCAGAGTAAGAATAGAAGCTTCGAAAATCGATACAAGCAGAAGACAGAACAAAAACAAGATGAATCAAGCTCTAGGCGCTGCGGCAAAGAATGGTGTCTTATCTGGTTTGCTTGGTCGTTTAGCAGACTTGGGAACGGTAGATGAAAAGTACGACCTTGCCACAGGTGCAGCCATCGGAACTGCTGCGGAGCATTTGGTAGTACGAACTGCCGAGGAAGCTGAAAGGTGTATTGCTTTCTTGAAGTCGAACTCGCTTGGGAGAACCACGTTTATCATTTTGGAAAAGTTGCAGTATCTTCAAGAGAAGTTGAAATCTCCTCAGATACCAAAAGGCAGTAAACGGCTCATAGATTTGGTACAAGTGGAAAATGAAGAAGCCCGATTAGCTTTCTACTTTGTAGTAAGAGATACTTTGGTTGCTCCCAACTTAGACGAGGCAACAAGACTCGCTTATCAACCAACTAAACGGAACCGTGTCGTAACACTTGCTGGACAACTCATTGAACCTGCGGGCACTATCAGCGGAGGAGGCAGTAGCAAGGTTTCTTTCAGGCAATTTCAGGCAAATGAACTTCTTGATGGGGATAAGCTGAGATGTCTCGAAGACTCTTTGAAAGAAGCCTTTGAAGAGTTGGAGAGAGTTCGTGTTGAGATCCGGGATTTGAGTTCTCATGAACAAAATGAATTGACCGAGTTGGAACAGTTAACTAATGAGAAGGATAGATACGAGTCGTCAAAGAAATCCCTACTGGAACAGAGAAAGGAACTCCAAAAACGACTAGCACAGTTAGAACGCGATCTCGGAGACGGAACAACTTCCACCTGGAAAAAGCACCGAGAAGCCTTAGTCGGCAAACGAGAAGAAACGTTGAAGCTTTTGGAACAGTCAAAAGAAGAAATTGCGAAGCTAGAAGAAGATTTAGATGTACTTGATGAACGCATGAATGAAGTTGGGGGTGAGCAACTAAGAGACGCAAAGTCTAAAGTTGCCGCGTCAGAATCCAAAATGCAACAAGTTGTTACAGATAGAGCCAATACACGTTTTGAGTTAGAAAAGGCAACGAAAACTATTGAGGAGGCAGAGTCGAACATAGCTGAATTAAAGGAAGAACTTTCGTCAGTTGATGAGCAGATTCAGTCCAGGAAGAAGCATCTCGAAGTTCTTGAAAATGAAGCACTCTCTGTTATGGAGAACTATAAGCTCTGCGAAGAGGAGCAGAAAGTAAAGGAAGAGAAACTATCAAAGGTCAAAAGAGAGTACGAGTCTTATAAGATGCAGACTGCATCCTCTCGTAAAGAAGAGTCCCGCCTTGAAAACCAAATCGATGATGTAAAGAAGAAGATTCAAGACATGGACTCGAAGATTACTTACTGGACTAAAGAAGAACATTCCCTGAAAGTTGAGGCAGAAGAGCACATCGTGGATTTGCAAAACGCAGGAATTCCTGTCACTGATGGTATAGATGGTTTCTTTTTGGAAGTCGACGCATATGAAACTCCCAAAAATTGGGAAGACTCGATCGACAAGAAAATTCTGAAGCTGCAAGAAGAAATGAAAAGGTTGAATCCTGATATGACGGCAATTGCCACTTATCAAGTGAAAGAGACGGAATACAACAAGTACGTATCAGAGTTAGATAAAATTTCGAATGAACGAGATGCTCTTCGTCGAAAACACGACTCACTACGAAAGGAAAGACTTGAGACATTTATGAAGGGATTTTCCATTATCTCGAAGAAGCTCAAAGAGCTCTATCAAATGATTACTCTTGGAGGTGATGCGGAATTAGAACTAGTTGATGCCTTAGACCCATTTTCTGAAGGAGTGGTACTATCCATTCGTCCTCCAAAGAAAAGTTGGAAAAATGTTTCAAACCTTAGTGGAGGAGAGAAGACCTTGTCATCTCTGGCGCTTGTCTTTGCCTTACATCACTTTCGACCTGCAGCCTTGTATTTCATGGATGAAATTGACGCAGCGTTGGATTTTCGCAATGTTTCTATTATCGCAAATTATATCAAAGAACGTACAACTGATGCTCAATTTATCATCGTATCTTTGCGAAACAATATGTTCGAACTCGCAAACAGATTGATTGGTATCTATAAACCCAAAAATGAAACAAAGAGCGTAGCACTAAATCCTCATTCATTCGGAGGCGTTAAAGTGCACTAATGCTTGTACTACGGAAGACCAAATCACTGCTTTCGCCACCTCGAGCGATACAGTGTTGAAGATATGAGTAAATAAAAGAACAAAAGCCCTGTGCTGTTATTTATGTCCTGTATACAGTTTGGATACCTAACAGAATTCCGTTTGGTTTGAGGTCTCTTGCTTTTGGATTGATGCATGTCACCGAATCTGGATGTAGCGTCCTTCTTCATGAAGAAATGGATTCGTATCAGATAAACTAAACTTCGATGATTTCTTGTGAGAGTGTCATAGATTTTTATCCACGCCAAAAAGAACTTAAAGATTCTTTTTGCGGTTGTGAACTACTATGATTCCTCAACAAATAATGTTGAGCAAACTGGTTGAAAATAAGGGATTTCAAAAACAGTCCGGAACACCTCGATATTAAGTTGCTTGAAGTGTCTTTCTCATGAAGAAACTGCCGTATCTTTAAAAAACTTGCTTAGGACGCTGCGTCCGATACGGACAAGAGCTTGTTCAATACCTAGGCAAAGAATCGGACTCTTTCAATTGCATAACAAAGCAGTTTTCTTGGGCATCTTGTAAAGTTCAAAGGCAATTAATATCACCATCTTCTTATGACTGACACAGGAAAATAAAAAGCTGGGGCAACTATGATCTCATCCCTATGTAGAGTTGTCTCGAGAAAGGAGACGCGTACCCCGGAATTCAAAAATACGTGGCTAAGGACATTCCAACATTCAAAAGAATGTCCGCGCTTTGGGCCATTCAAATTTTCATTGCCGTTTGTTATTGAACTATTGTTGGTGTTTTCAAAGTTGTCTATAACAACATGTCAGACAAACCAGCCATTGTTTTGGACAACGGTTCAGGAAACTGTAAATGTGGTATAGCAGGAGAGGACTCTCCAAAGGCAGTATTTCCGGCTATTATAGGGAAACCCAAGCAAGCCGGAGTTATGGTTGGAATGGGGCAAAAGGAAGAATATGTTGGAGACGCTGCCATGTCTAGGAGAGGCATTCTCACAATCAAATATCCAATCGAGCATGGAATTGTAACTAACTGGGACGACATGGCTAAAATTTGGCATCATGCCTTTTACAATGAACTTCGAGTAAACCCAGAAGAGCATCCAGTGCTTTTGACAGAAGCCCCTTTGAATCCAAAAGCAAACAGAGAACGAATGACTCAGATAATGTTCGAGGACTTCAATGTCCCGGCTTTATACGTAGCGATTCAAGCAGTTCTCTCACTTTATGCATCAGGTCGAACATCAGGAATCGTCATTGACTCTGGAGACGGTGTTACACATACAGTTCCTATTTACGAGGGCTATTCCTTGCCTCATGCTGTTCTTAGAATAGATCTCGCTGGACGTGACCTCACACAACACATGGCCAAACTTCTAATGGAGCGAGGCTACAGCTTCACTACAACAGCAGAGTTGGAGATAGTCCGCGACATTAAACAGCAGCTTTGTTACGTTGCGGAGGATTATGAGAAGGAATTAGAAAATGCAGCAACGAATTCTTCACTTGAGAAGCCATATGAATTACCAGATGGACAGGTTATCAATGTTGGAAAGGAGAGATTTATGTGTCCCGAAGCCTTGTTCAAGCCTGACATGTTAGGTCGCGAAGCGGATGGAATTCATAAAACTTCTTACAATTCCATTATGAAGTGTGACATTGATATACGTAAGGATCTCTACTCGAACATTGTAATGTCGGGAGGAACTACTATGTATCCTGGAATTGCTGCTCGTGTTCAGAAGGAAATAGAAGGATTGGCTCCTTCTTCAATGAAAATTAAAGTAATCGCACCTCCAGAGAGAAAATACTCTGTATGGATCGGTGGTTCCATCCTGGCAAGTCTTAGTACTTTCCAACAAATGTGGGTAACCAGAGAAGAATATGACGAGCACGGTCCATCCATTGTGCATCGAAAATGCTTCTAATTCTATTTTTTCGCAAGTAGCCCGCACATTGTGACGGTGCTTTTCTAGCAACGAACCTTTGTTAGTGATTCTTTTGAAATAAAGAGATGTCTCATGAAATATACTTGCACAGTGCATCTATTCAGTATCGTCAAATTCGTTCCACGAACCGAGTGCTTTGTGAATGGATTACTGCATGCTACAAGACCAAAAAATTTGCGGACATTTGAAGATGGAAAGGAAACTTTACTTGGAGGCCGTAAAGAAACGAAAACCAATCAGAAAGAATACAATGGAACACATAATCCTTAGCATTCGCTCCGAAACGGACAATGCTATATTGCCTAGAATAATAGATAGTAAACGAAGATACCACTCTTCAAAGTTACCTGCCTACTTCCCACGAATGCTCCGAAAATGATGCCCGCAATGACACCAGGAAGCAACTTTCTGTCCACATTTTGCTGCGACCAATGCACAAAACTTCCAGAGAATGATGGAACGAGCATGCCAAACAATGCAGTTCCTTGAGCAAAATGTTGAGGTACACCCAGAACTCCAGCCAGGAACGGCACAAGTATAATCCCACCTCCTATACCTAACAAACCTGACAAAAATCCTGCAATAGTTCCTGCAAACATATACAGAGTAACGCATAAGAAACTGAACTTGTTTTGCGCTGGCAAGGAGACACTTTTTAAAGATGCCTGCAGATGATAACGCAAAGGAAGAAACAAAGATAATAAAATCAGCAATAAACCAAAATATCTCCGCAACGACGTATTTTCGATTTTCATGGTAGCTTTGGCTCCTACACGAGCTGTGAAGATTGCAGTTAACGTAATCAACATAGAAGGAACTAATAGGACTCTTCTACCAAAAAGATACGTTAGTGACGCAACAAGACTGCTGAAACTAACGGCAACGAGAGAAGTACCCTGTGCTTCTCTTTGCTTTAGTCCATAGAACTGACACATGCAATTAACGTGAGGGACTCAGAAAGGAAGATGTCTGATACCGTTACAAAAAAAGGTGTCAACAAAACTCCTCCTCCAGCTCCTACAAGCGAGGCGATACAACCAGCAGAAAAGCCCATTAATAAGTTGTTAAAAAAATTAGGCTGTAATTTGCAAGTTACAGTATTGGTGCTTTTCCAAAGCGAGGTTGAATCTGCATGGAACTTCCTTTTCACTCCAAACAAAAGACTGGTGTTAACTTTGAGACCTTGGAAAATTGTTTTTTTCTGTGCGTTGTTGAAAAACAAATGTTGCATAGGAAAAGATCTGAAGCAAGCTTGGCAGAAGAATATTGCAGCCATAGAAAACAAATTGACCTGGAACTCTTCAAATCGTTTCCGTGGTCAATGCCACCAAGACCGAATATCAACACGCAATATATCGTAAAATCTTCTTCATACCTCAGGTTCTTCACAACCATTTGCTTTCTATTCAATTTTTTTGGTCTATTTTACCATATTTTGCAACAAATCATTTGTTCCAAAAACCAACAAGAACGAGTATTTATTCTGGTAAGTAGCGACAAACATCACTGGATGGAAAACAATTTTTACAACCTGGAGAATAATGCCAAATGTTAAACGTCTCTTAGCAGAAATGTTTGTCTATCCATACTAACTTTTGATTTCAATTTACACAATTTACAATAAACTTTACAGTCTCCACTAGTTGGTGTAAAATTCCATTGGCTACAGGAGAAAATTGCTGCAACGTATGCGAAGGCGAAATTTCGAGTTTTGTTGGGTTGGGCAAATGCATGCTTTCATAGAGGTTTTAGGTTTCTCGTCGCAGCTCTTATAGAGATGTCGAATGAACCGTTCCAGAACGGCTACGAGCAGAATGTATCCTCCGTTTTTCAAAAAAGCGTTATTGAACTATTTGAAAGACATTTGAAGGCTGGTTCTGCGTATGCCCCTGCTGCTGCTTCTGTATTGACGGAGGTTATAAAGTCCTCAGAAGAAGAGACTATCATGGGCCTGGAAGTACAGCTAAAACAAGCTGCTGACGCAATACTGAAAACTGCTCCTATGACCGCTTTTGTTTCTCTCAAGGCTTCAACTGAACTTTTCCTTCGCTTCGTGATTCGGACTTCGCTTGAATTCTCCGACTTTGAAGAGTGTAAAAGAAGACTCATCGAAAGGGGTGAATATTTCAAGGGACGCACGGAAGCTTCAAGAGATAAAATTGCACAAGTTGGTGAACGGTTTATTCAAGATGGTTCAGTAATATTAACTCACGGTAACTCACGAGTAGTTGCTGCAGTTTTTGAAAGAGCAGCGAAAACGAAAAGATTCCGCGTTTATGTGACAGAAAGTCGTCCAGACGGCAGTGGCTATTCTTTTGCAGAACGTCTTTTGTCGGCAGGTGTTTCAGTCACTATTATATTGGATTCTTCCGTAGGTGAGCGTGTCTATCTCTTTTCTTAAAGGCCGTTTATCCAACTTACGGAAAGGTTTCATAATGGATCAAGTGGACTCTGTTTTAGTTGGAGCAGAAGGTGTAGCAGAAAATGGAGGTATCGTAAATAGAATTGGTTCATTACAAGTTGCACTAGTTGCAAGTTCTTACAATAAGCCAGTTTTCGTTGCAGTTGAGTCGTACAAATTTTCCAGGATTTACCCTTTGAGACAGCGCGACCTGCCATGTTCTGACAAATATAAAGAGCCGTGGCATCCTTTATTACCAGAGGTTACTGTATCGAAAGGCATTCAGTTTGAGAATCCAGCTAGTGATTTCACGCCACCATCGTTAATATCTTTGCTATTTACAGACCTTGGAGTTTTGACGCCAGCGGCTGTGAGTGATGAGTTAATTCGACTATATCAGTGATAAACAAAACTCGTCCCCAATTTAGAAAGTTTTGTAGAACAGGTTTTCATTATTTTTTGGATGCTAAACGACGAGAAATAATATTGCAGTTTTCGAAGAATGAAGGCACAAGTCGAAACTTGATCGTTACAACCGCAAAGCGCTCATTTGTCCTTATCATTCCACGCAATCTCCTTTGATTTGTGCAGATTGGATGGAATATCGTTTATAAAGTGCGAACATTCGTAGTTTATTCTTTTTTTTTTATAGACACAATGGTAATACAAGAAAATAACGTCCCGAACGGAGATTCCGTGTACCATATTCTAGTAACAGAAAAACTCTCAGAAGAGGGCATCAAGATTTTGAGGAAAAGTTTTGAGGTTCACTTGAAGTATAACTTGTCGGCCGAGGAACTGCTACAAATCATCGAAAACTATGACGCTCTCATAGTAAGGTCCGGTACAAAGGTAAGGAGTAAAACAACTGGGGTTGTACTTACAATAAAAAGGTAAACAAAGAACTGTTATCTGCGGGGAAAAGGTTGAAGGTAGTCGGACGTGCAGGCGTCGGAGTAGATAACATCGACTTGAAGACAGCGACGGAAAGAGGAATTTTAGTTGTTAACGCCCCGACAGGAAATTGTGTTGCAGCAGCTGAACATACCATTGCCCACATATGTGCACTTTCACGGTTAGTTCATCGTTCAAACTCATATTTTACATCCTCACGATTTCCTTAGATTTATTGCTCAGGCAGACGCAAGCTTGAAGGAAGGAAAATGGGAGAGAAATACTCTGGTTGGCTCCTCTTTGGAAGGAAAAACTTTGGGAGTCGTTGGTCTTGGTCGTATTGGAAGAGAGGTCGCTCGAAGGGCAAAGGGACTCGGAATGAAAATACTTGCTCACGATCCTTATACTTCAGAGGAAACTGCAAAGAGTCTTGGTATAAAATTAGAACCACTGCATAGTGTGGTTTCAAAAGGAGACTTTGTGACTCTGCACGTTCCTTTGATCGATAGCACAAAGAATCTCTTAAACCGCGAGCTGATATCCAAAATGAAACCTGGAGCGCGACTTTTGAATGTTGCCAGAGGAGGTCTTATAGATGAAGAGGCTTTACTAGAAGCCCTCGATGAAGGAAGGCTACTCGGAGCTGGTATCGACTGTTTTGTTACAGAACCTCCTTCGAAAGTTCCCAATAGCTCTTCGGATAGATTGGCGAAACATCCCAAAGTTTTAGCCACTCCTCATCTTGGAGCATCAACTGTAGAGGTACTTTGTATGAAACAAATTTTTATGAAGATTTTTACATAGTCTGTAGGCACAGCTGGATGTTTCTTTGGAAATTGCTGAAGCTGTTTCTGCTGCCTTACATGGCGAACTTGTTCCTACGATGGTGAATGCTCCTGTCGTGTCTTCAGAAGCCTTATCTCATCTCAAACCAAGAGCTTTATTGGCGGAACGTTTAGGTTATTATTGTTTTTTTTAGAGTCGTTCGTTATTTACCTTTTGGATCTAGGCCGCTTAGCATACTCGCTAGCCAATGGTAACGTTTCAGGTGAAGTGACAATACATTTCAGTTCGAGCGGGAATGAAGGCGAAAATCGTCTCATTCGTGCCGGTTTGGTGAAGGGACTTATGGAGCCTGGCTGCGATCACGTCATTAACGTTGTAAATGCCGACAATATAGCCAAATCACATGGTCTCCAGATTACTGAAGTAAATCGTTTTTCTAGTAGAGATGAGGTAAGTTTTCTATTTCATCTGTTTTTTATCCGACTAAAGTTTTTAAGGATGCAATTATGCTTGAGATGAAGGGTTCACCATCTATTGAAGGTCGAGTTATTGGCTCAAGACCTCATGTAACGCGCATTGGAGACTTTGAGTTAGACCTTCTCTTGGAAGGACTAGTTCTTGCTTATTATCAAACAGATATGCCTGGACAAATTGGAAAGGTATATGAAGACTGTTTCGTATGGTTCGAAAATAACGATTAGTGTAGGTTGGTTCGATTCTTGGACAAGCAAACGTGAATATATCGTTTATGACGCTCGGAAGACACTTACCTTCAAAGATGGCAATGGTATTGCTTGGTCTTGATAATGAACCAGATTCTTCTACTATTGAAAGGATAAGAGTTGAGCTGAGTCTTGAAAGAAAACCGATACTTTTAGATCTGGATGGTCAACATGACTGACATTTCTTCTGTGTTGACATAAAAGCCGTTAGTTGTAGCATAGCTGTTATTTTATTTCAGACAAGAACAAATGTTGTTCACCCACAAAACAAACACAAAACGCACGTTCTACTCTTGGAACATGCGACCTGGACGACCCCAATATTCCACACACTTTATTTTGCTCGTACCAAAGTCCGAAGCGTTGGAGAAGACTCCGACACCTTCCTCAGGTCCACAAGTAGGACGTCCTTGTTTGGGCGTCTTCTTCTGATCTTCCAAACGTCGCAAACTCTCTCTTCGTTCCATAGCTAAATCTCTCTGCAAACGTGAGAAAGCTTCTGATGACTCCGGAGGAACCACTACTTCCTCAAGAAAACTCGTTGATATGGGACGCTCCCAAGCACCACTTGTAGATAACTAACAATCTGATTAGGTATCTACTGCAATGATCAAAACAGTGGTTCCTTACCTCTCCTGACCACGTTTTCTGTAAAGGGTGTGCAAAATTTCTGTTCTGGTAGCTTTCTGAAGGACGAAAGGTCACTTTCTGCATATCAGGCTCATCGAAGGCAGAAATACTGTTGGAAGCCATAATCTTTGTACAAGCAACTTGAAGAATATTCAATATAGGATAAAGTATCATACCTTGGTTCTGTGTGAAGTATGTTTCGCATTATTGTGTTTCGGTTTTTTTACAGTGAAGCCAGTGCAGGTTACAAATGCCATTCTCGTCATCTCGAGGGAGATGCAAAGAAATCCACACAAGTTCTGACAATCTCGAATTTGCCTTTGGTGGCCATTCATTCCTTTCTTCATCCATTCTTGTCTTAGGGAAATGATTATGGCTACAGGAAATACATAACTTCGAGTTCAATATAATTTTAAATCATACTTGAAATACGGTGCAGATGATGACAAGGACAATCTTTGAGACGGAAAAGAGCGAAAATAGTACCAATCACACAAGGCATCTCTTTGTAGATAAAATCATTCTCCTGTTCTTTCACGAATATAATCTACACGGCATAGCACTGCCATTCGTTTTCTCTATTGAAAAAGCTTCCAAATATCTTTCATGCCCAAGTCTCCAATAGTCGAAACGTTATTATTTGAGTTATTCTGTTGTCCCATGAGACTTCACACGCTCTCGCAATACCTGCATGTTCATTGCTTCTAGATTATCCAAGTCTCGACAAGCAAAGTCCATCTGTGTTTCAGAAACAAACGAATTTATATATGCAGCGCGCTCCTTAGAAATAATAGATTGTAAAATTGCAGAATTTTTACTGGCTGGGTCTTGGGATACGTTTGTCGAATTTCCTCGATATTCCGTGGAATAGAACGAAACAAAAGGCTTCGGAGAAACAAAATAACTAGTATCATCTTCGGAATCACACTGAGGTTTGAAGCAAGAGTCTCTCTCAAGGATATTCTCCCAGTCAATATCAGCGAATATTGGATGTTGCTTCACCTCCGCAGGACCTTTGGCTCCTAGTCGTTGAAGGGGATCTGGATCAAGTAGTCTCTTAATAAAGTCTTTCATCGTGTCACTAATAGGGAGCTCGGGCCAAGTTAATCGATGATTCAAAATATTTGCAAAAATCTTAGAAGGAGTATCATCATGAAAAGGAGGATAGCCAACTAAAAGTTCGTAGCCAACTATTCCTAAACACCACCAATCCACAGTAAAACTATGACCAGCGCCAAGTAAAATTTCAGGAGCGAGATAGTCTGGAGTGCCTACCGGCTGCGCCGCTTTTCCATTGTCCATCTCACTTGTCAAGTTGTATTGGTTAGAGTCTTTGACAACATGAACATTTGAAAATGGATTTCGTACTCCTATATTGCTACTTCCTTCTAAAAGACCCAGCCTTGACAATCCAAAGTCTGTGAGTTTCAAATGACCTTCCTTCGTAATAAGCATATTATCGGGTTTCAAGTCTCTGTGAATAACACCAACATTGTGAAGTTCTTCCAACGCTAAAACTGTTTCAGCAAGGTACTGCTTCACAACAGGTTCTTCAAGATAACCGACGTTACGCAATAACGAGTAAAAATCACCTCCAGGAACATATTCCATGACAATAAAGAACTTGTCATTTGTTTCAAACGACCAAAAGAATTTTACGACGAACGAAGTATGCACACCAGCTAAAATATCCCGTTCGGCTAATACTTGGTTCACAAGATTCTTTCTAATCATTTCCGACTTGCTAATTGCCTTCAAGGCATATATATCACCAGTTTTCTTCTTTCTTACCAAATAAACCCGTCCAAAAGCACCCCTCGATATTGCCTTCAGAATATAAAAGTCATTAATTGAAGGGACGGTACCGAAACTTGAAGAATCGCCGGCAAACTTATCACAGGGACGAAAGCTGTTTGAAACCTCATTTGAAACATTCTCCACAGTTTCTGAGCAGCTATCGTTCTCCGAACCAGTCGAACATTTCAGCGAGAGCTTCTTAAGCAAGCTTTTATACAAGTTTTCTTCATATTTCCCGATTTTCTTAGGAAATAAGTCTTCACGAGAATCTTCACTGCAGACATCTGTCAAGGTGCTTATGACGGATGACCCGCATTCCGAGCCGTCTGCTGAACAACTATCTTGCACTGAGTCATGTTCAACATGTGAATCTTTTACGCTGCATCTTAGTTCAAGAGCCTCTTGTATTGCATCTAAAATTTCATCCAACAAAGACCTTAAATCGCCGGCAAAACCTTTCAAGGAGTTCTTTAGCGATTCGTTCAATTTCAGCCCATGTTCGATAATACAACCGTCCCTGTCCAAGAGTGAACTCTCGTAACATGGAAAGAACAGACGGTAAGTATTTCTATATACTTGTAGCATTTCACTTCCGTTTGCGTCAATATCTGTTTCGGACATCGCCAGAGTTCTCTCTAACTTAGTATACGAAGACTCCAGACCGGTCAAAAGAATACAAACTGAAGAAAGATATGCGACAAATTTGAAAAGCATCTCTTTTTCGACTTGTGTCAATGAGAAAACACTGTGCGCAACCTTTTCATTTAAGGAACTTAAAAGTGCTCTTAGTCTCTTATTGACATCCTCATACTTCATCCAAAATCTGGCTTCCGCTGCACAAGCAATCGTGTGCTGCTCAAAAGTACTCAGCGAAAAATACCTTTCACAGATTCTACAAAGTTCAAGTTCTTCCGGTGTTGTTCTCTCAACTGAAGAAGAGGGATATTGTTGACCTGAAGACTCTGAAGATTGCCAAGGCTGCTCTTCCGATACATCTTCTAAAATGGCAAAGGGTTTTTGAAAATTCGACCTCGATAGACAAGTCGTTGAGCTATATTGATACTGTAATTGTGTTGATAATGAAAAGTCTGACGTAGACAAAGAGTTCCTTGTCAACTCAGTCATATAATCTTCCACCTCTGATATTTCAAATTCGACCTCTTCTAAAACGCACGAAATCTTCGATAATATAAATAACAATTTGATGACGGGAGATATATTGAACTGATTTTGTGACCACTGCAATTTTGTGGTTTCCTGCCGCAAACGTTCCAAGCACAATATTCGTTCCTTGAAAAAACGCACAACAGTCACCAAGTCGACAGAAACTACCCTGAAATTTCGAATTGAAGAGGAGACCTGAATAAGCGTAACATAGATTTTTCGCTCTTCCTGGTCATCGTCTTTCAGATTGCTTTTCGCGTGTTCACAGACTTGCTCAAAAGTACCAAGGTCCGCATCCACTCGCCTTTTAATATTGGCAAGCAAACGTCTATAATCTACTTCTGGAGCGCCAGTCCAGTTACTACGATAACCCGAAACAACTGGTAGAATCTGGCTTGACGAGCGAGTTAGGCCCGACGAACAGAGTTCATGGGAGGGACATACGAGTTTATTCCGTCCCAAAGTCAACTCGGAAAACGGTCGTTGATATATTTTACTACCAAAAAGCGGGTCCTGACCGTACCATGCTTTCTTGGCGTCCTCGTACGTGTCTGTTCCGTCTAGAACGTGCTGTCTTTCTTCGACACTATCCCCAAGTGTCAGAAAACTCAACGAACCCACGTTTTCCAAACTTCGGGACCTTGCGAGTCCCTTTTGCTCTCTTTCCTTTTTCATAAGCTTGGTGCTTGTACCGTCCATTTCTATCTACACGGTGCAAAGAAACAAAAACTTGGAACGAGCTTGCAAGGATTTCGCATCTCCAAGGAATCCGCGCAGCGTTGGCCGCAACAACGTTGTCACCGTAGGATTTTAAATTTCCTTGCAAGGATTTGATTGAAAGAGGAGTTGAAGACGAAAGAGATTCATTTCACGCATCTGAAAGAACAATGTTTCAAAAAACATAATATTGTTCAAAGTGGATAAGGGCGCAATCACACGGAAAATCGACTTTATTCTTGTTTCATCGACACCAATAAATATTGAGACTTCAGAAACACGCCAGATGATATACAAAGTTACTAAATAAAATTACTGCCGCAAACAAAAACAATAAGGCAACTCCAACAAACAGCTTATAAAACGCTTTGAAAATATAGCTCGTGTCATTCTCGGGAATACCTTTACAGTCCAAACCGTCCTTTTTAAACGTCGATAAGGAGAAATTACATTGTCTGCAGTGAAACTTCAGAGATGCACGAGCCAAGCGTCTCTGAACTTGAGGGTCACACTGGAGAGCTCCAACTCCTTCTGCCTATTTGAAACTCAATAATACTCGATGAAAGTGAATTTCAACACACCTTGCAAGGAAAAAGGGAACGAAGGCCTAACAGAATGGAGTAAATACTCCAAGAAGGTTGCCATGTCTCTTCGTGGAAGGAGCTAACACTCAGGCAGATACGTTGTCCTGTTTCAAAACGCCCATTCGGTGTTAGCAAGACGATATCAGGTGGCTTAATAAAATATGTTGATACAGTTTACATATAAAGGTCTAAAGCGACCAACCTTGAAGGGATATTCAGGTGGCAACAGTATTTTTCCGTGATAAAAACCACCCTCGAACGGAGTACCTTCTGGTCCCTTTATAGTAAAGTGCCACTCAAATAGGTCTTCCTGTAAAGGATAAGCTCTAAACCAACTATCAGGTTTTTGTTGTTCCTTTTCAAGCTCTCGATACTCGCGAAGCAATCGTTTCACTCCCAAGCCACCAACAGCACCTTGCGACATTCTCAACTTTGTCGATGGAGAATGCGAAATGTTGTTATCCAGGAAGCTCCCTTGCGGAGTTTGATCCGTTGCCTTTGTCTACCAGTTTTTCGCGAACTCTAGAGTTGCAAAGTGCTACACAGAAATACAAAGGAATAGAATTGGAAGAATATGTGCGAAAACAGGTTTCAAGGTTTGTCATTCAACTAAACGTTCTTGCCTGTTATCTCGGAGAAGTTTGCACTTATAGTTCGTGTCCGCAGATGACCGCTACGAAAGATGTTCTGTACCTTTGTGCGGCTCATGAAGTAGCAAAGGAGTGTTGTGCAATTGATTATATATCACACTGTTTGGATGGTGCCACAAGTCTGTTGACGTCGGAAGATGTTATGTCACATAGTAGTTTGGGGAAAAACCAAGAAGTGAACTTGCAGCCTTTTCGTGTAATAATGCGTCGACTGTATCGCTTATTTGCTCACGCATATTTTCATCACATAGATACTTTTAAAAGGTTTGAACAGGAGACTGAGTTGTTTGACCACTTTTGTACTTTTGCAACCTCTTTCAATTTGATATCTTCCGCCGATATGTTGGTTCCTATTGATTTTGCCAGTGTGAAAGGAAACTCGGTAGATAGTGGTAATGGTGGTGGAGGACAAGGATAGACGAGGCAATCTTTGATGCTTTGCTTCGATGAGATAGTATCTTCCAAGTGATGTGTTTACCTCGATGCAACACAAGAAACATGTCTTGCCGTGTGTTAGACGCATGACCGGAACAATGGGCAAGTTAGAATTTATGTCAATAAATTTCATTTTTTCGAAATAATTTTCGTTTTGCACATGGCAAAGAAGAATCGATGGAAACAACCAAATAACCGAGATCTTGTTTGGTTTGTTCCACGAAAGTGTTTCTATCAATTCTTTCGACCTAAGCTTCTTGTGTTTCTTTTGTTTTTATGCTTTACCTTTTCTTATTTTCAGACCTATAAAACCGCGAAATCAAATGGAGTGCAACTATGGGACGAAGAGAAATATTCCACTTTTCTCTTTATCGCAGTAATTTCTAGAGCTTCCGATTCTTTTGTGAGAAGTGCTATTCGCAGTTCGTGGTTAAAAGAAAAGAACAGTCAAATACAGCACAAGTTCTTTTTAGGAGCAGAGAATCTGACGGAATCACAACTGGGCAAACTAAGAATGGAGGGTAAAGAATATGGTGATATAGTTGTACTTGATGTGGACGACAGTAAGTAGTGCTGAACAAAATTATTCTGTTCTTTTTATCTCTTTCCAGCTTATTTGAACCTAACCTTAAAAACCATACTTGCGTTCGAGTGGATATCCAAACATGTCAATGCATCTTTTGTCCTCAAGTCAGATTCTGACGTTTACATAAACTTGGATAAACTAGTGGAAAGTTTGAAGAACGAGGCAACCACAAAAAATTTCTATATGGGAACTCTTGTGCAGTTTGGGTCCTCGAGACCTTTGAAACTTGATGGCTGGAAGAACCACCGTTGGTATACTTCATCAGAAGAGTATCCTTTTCACTTCTGGCCGCCTTATGTTTTCGGGTTTGCGTATGTTGTAAGTACAGATCTTGTACATGTGATTGCCCAGTGTCGTCCGCACAACTTGGCTTGTTCAACTAATGGAAGTTATCACTTGTGTGTTAATCACGACTGCCCGTTCCAACTGGTAAAGTTTGAAGATGTTACTGTAGGCGGCATTATATTCTTTCATTCGAACAAAGACTTGCCACATTCTTTGCTCAATTGCCGCGAAAGTATCTGTCTACTCGCTGGCAGACAACTAACCATTGCAAAGGATAATGAAAATTTCATTAATGAACCTTATTATTATGGAAAGAGAAAGTGTAAAGAATCATTTGTAGCCATGCACCGAGTACGACCGGAGAAAATGCTTGCGTACAGTTCGAATCTATCAGCAAAACAAACCGCAATAATGTGCGACGAGGACTTTATAAGATATTTCTAAGCTTGTTCGTTTTCCGGTTGCGACTTGTTCCAGTCTATAGGAAACCACCGAGTGTTGCCTCTCTTTCGGTTTTTAAGAGGCAACCTGAAAATAAGTTTTCTCTTCAACTCGAACAGATAGTCTTCCAACGACTTGCTTCTTGGACTAAAAGAAAAGCTTTGGAACGAGTGAACTAAAGTTTGTTTTCAGACAAAAGACAAACTTACAACGTGTTAAAGCCTGCGAGAATCACAGAGTTTCCTACGCCTGAAAGTAGTCCAGCTCCGAAACCAATACCACAAACTGTTCCTATGTAGCTCTTAGAGTTAACTTACTTAGAGTTGTCTACTAACCAATACCAGCTCCAGCTCCGAAAGTAACGCCTTGGAAGATGTTGTATCCAACCCCGATTCCAAAGAAAGGACCACAACAACTTTGTCATAGTTTGACAACTCTTATAAAAAGTAAAAAGTTATCCTACCAACCAAAACCAAAACTCCAACCAATTCCTCCTGAAATATTCACCTTTGGAGGACTAGGTTGTGCATAAATAGAGCTTCGAGCTTCATTGCCGTTACAAACAAGTTGTACCATAAAACGTTCCAAGTTTATTCGATAGTTCGACTCAGTTCTGTGTTACATAAAACAATGGAGCGTATTACGTGAAGATGGCGAATCCTTTACAGCCAACCAGCACATTCCACAAAAGAATAAATTAGGTTGGTGACAACCTTGAAATATCTCACTCTGATTCCTTCGATATCGTAATGTTTCACAATCACAAGTAGATATACAATTGTATTGTGCCTAGAAAGTTTGTTCTTTTGGAACATTTGGACAACGCAATACTCCATGAGGAAACAGTTTCTATGAAAATGCCAAATGGAAGACAACTCGTTTGTGGGATGCGTTTCTTGCGGTGGACAGCGCAATATGTAAAAGAAATATTGCTCCAAGTATTTTTGTTTGTTGACAGTAATGTGGACAGAACGCTAAGGAAGTCGGGTCCGCTGTATGTATTTGTCTGCTCGGGCCTAACGTTTTCAGTAGCAGCTGCATACTTTTTGTTTCTTTTGCCAGTTATGTTGAACAAACTTTCGAGGCCCTTAGTCGTAGTGCACGTTACTCTTTCTTTATTGTTACTGTTTAATATTCTTTTCAACTACATAATGTGTATGCTTACTCCTCCTGGGGACCCTCCAACACATAAGTTGATTGCAGGGACAGAATATGCTGGCTTGCACTTACGCTTTTGTAGAAAGTGCGGCTGTATTAAACCACCAAGAGCTCATCACTGTAGTGTCTGTCAGAAATGCGTCTTGAGAATGGACCATCACTGTCCTTGGATTAACGGTTGTGTTGGTTTCCGTAACTATAGATATTTTCTCCTTTTCCTCTTTTATTTGTTTCTTGGTGCAGTCTATGCTACTGCAACAGTCTCGTACATGCTAGTTGTTCCTGGTTTTTTTATTCCTTCCTTTTCAAGAGAGGCAAAAATAGCTGTGTATATCTTCGTTCTCTGCCTTTCCGTCTGTAAGTTCTCCGACTGATTTCTTCTATTATTGTTTTCTTAAGCAACATAGCAATTTCCTTGTTTCTTTTGCTCGGTTGGCACTTGTATTTAGTTTGGACATCTCAAACCACTATCGAATTCTATGAAAACAGGGAGAAGAAGAGAACTGCTGCAATGAATGGAAGAAAATTTATCCATGAATATGATGTTGGTGTTTACAAAAACCTGAAAACTATTTTTGGACCTTATCAACACATATGGCAGTTGCTGTTGCCTTCGTGGCGTCCATTGCCTTTCGATGTAAGTGCTTTGTCACTTTCCTTGTCATATGTTAAAAGCTAGCGTTAGGGATGCATGTGGCAGACGGCAGATTCACATATGGACGTCTCCATAGTTTAGGCAAAATACTGCAACTTTGATACGAAACATGTGACAAATGTGGACAGCTTTTTTAATAAGGCTTAAACTCTAGAATACGCTTAAACTCGACAGTGAAAAAAGTAGTATCATCTTCTAACTTGTCAAGGAGCGTCGATAACTTCCAAGAACTCTAATAAAGGGTCTATCGTCGTAATAAATGAACTCAGTTTCTAACTCAATGAAGAATTCTCGCTACTTACGCTATTTCACTTAAATGTCGAAGCGCATTCTTGGCAGACTCATCGGCAAGGCTGGCAGCAAAGTCCAAATAAAAGAGATATTTCCATCTTCGAGCAGACTTTAGAATCTCGGGTACTTTATCGTCACGTAAGCTATAAAGATGGCGACTTTCCATCTTTGTCAAGTCAATGTCTCTTAGTGCGAAGACCGATAAGGCCTTGAACAACGCCCCAGCTGTGTTTTTCAGAGAGAATGCTATGGAAGTTTTACTTTGACTGTCCGCAGGTGGTAGATAAGACTGCTTGGAAAGAACCAGAAATCGAGTATAGTTCTCTGGTTCGTCTTCGATATCTGCAGCCAGAATATTAAGAGCGTATAATTCTGCCGCACGCTCACTGGCGACCGCAGCTGCGTCTCTGAGGTTCTTTTCCCTCAAGATCTTTGCACTACCAGCGGTGTCGTAGGTAACTTCACGGATAAAGTTATGCTCTTCTAGATATTTATTACACTGCGCCAAAGCCATGGGATGACTCAGAACACGTTTTACGTCTCCCAACTCGACTCCTTCGAGCCCTATCAAGCAGTGGCGTATCCGTAGATCAATTTCTCCAACGATATGCAGTTTTTCGTGCTCAAGCAATAAATCATAATTCTTATGAATAGTTCCAGCCAGAGAATTCTCGATTGGGATGACAGCTCTATCTGCATAACCGTTTTCTAGGGCATCAAAGGCACTTTCAAACGAGGAACAAGGAAGCAATGCTACGTTCCTTCCGAAAAATTCAAGTGCTGCACTTTCAGAATATGCACCTGGCTCCCCCTGATAAGAAACTTTCAACATAGGGTTTCCAGACCAAGAAGGTGGCGAACAGCCATCAGCGTTGACAACCCACTCTTCCATGCAGAAGAAGAAAATGTGCGTAATGACGAGAAAAGGATGCGACACTTTTGTTTGCAAAACATGACGAGAACTTTGAGCACTTTTTTTCTTTCATCTTAATCGAATGGTACAGAAGAAGCAACCAGCCGTGAGAGAAAGCCTGCAACTTGCAATAAGTTTGGCACCAGAAGAATTCTAGTCTATTTCTTATTTAATTTATAGACAGTGGAATTAGTCCTCTAGGTACATACAAATAATGGAATAAGTGAAGTTTAGTAACTGAGTTTGTTGTGTCGTCACTTGAGAGATCTTTGAAATGTTGCAGAAACGGAAGAAATACATCTTTCCCGCGTTTCCGAAGAATGATGCGGTAGCAGGAAAGAGGTTCTTATGGAAGTATGGCACTGTTCATTTATGCAGGGACTTTGAGTTGTGTCGTATATTCTAGACGTGGCAACCATTATACGTGTAATAAGTCTACTGGAAATCTCTTGTCCTTATCTGCAACCCAACCACGTTCGATGTTACGGAGTCTGTATTATAAGTTTTGGTATCCTGCAACAGTTTCAAGTGCGTATCGTGGTGCACAACTAAAGGAAACTGTGATGACTGCGAAAAGTCACAAAAGTTTCCATTCCGCAAACAAGAAAGAACCCACTAATGTGAAGAAAACAACTATAGAAGGAACAGTGGAGCAAGTCCTTTTCGAATCGAAAGATACTCAGTATTCAGTTCTGAAGGTTCTCGTACAGCGAAGTTCACGCAAAGAGCTTGAAGGTACAACACTTCAAGTCGTGGGTCGTTTGGGTGCCCAAGAAAACCAAAAGTTGATATCCATCGAAGGTACCTTGACAGAGTCAGACAAATATGGTAAGCAGTTTCGAGTGAAAGAAAAGAGATTACGGAGGAACAACCCTGTCATTAAAGTGCAAGATGAGATGTTGCCTGTAAACAGTAAAACTGATGCTGAAACTATAGAAGTAGGTGCAATTTTGTACTGAAGAATTTTAAATAACGTGAGCAGATCAAGGTGGAAAAGGTCCTTTATACATCAAAAGACTCTTCACAATACGCAGTAATGCAATGCGTTAAAAAAGATTCGCTGCACGAGTCAGCAACTGACTTGCCGACCAGTTTTACTGTCGTTAGTCACTTTGGTGCTCTGAACTCGGGTGCAGAGGTAGTCCTAAGTGGAAAGTGGGTTCATCATAAAAAGTATGGCCTGCAGTTTCGCGCGGATAATTGTCTTAAAGGACTAAGTTCCTTGGAAGACGAGGTTAGTTTGCGTTTCTTTGATATCGTACTTCACATGATCATCTTTTAGCCTGTAAGAGATGAATGGTTACTACAGACAATTGAAACCTATCTATGTTCTCACACTGTTCCAGGAATAGGCCCAGGTATTATGTGCCGCATATTGTTTGCTCATTCTCTCATTCTGTTCGATAGTTTTGGCAAAGAGACTTTGTAATCACTTTGGAACACGAATCGAAGAGGTCTTAGAAGAAGGAAATATAGAAAATTTGTTGAAAATTCAAGGTCGTAAGTTGATGCTGATTAGCTTGTTGTATGTTTACGTTCTATTCAGTAAGACAGAAAAGTGCTCGCGCTTTGATAGATCACTTTCAGGAGAAGGGCGCCTTAAGGAAAGCTACGCTAGGTTTGATGAAGTTAGGATTCCCGTTATCTTTGGTTTCTCGAATCTTAAAAAGGTAAGGTCTTCCCACATCATGCCTATTTACCTGCTCATGGCTTTAGTTACGGAATCAAACGCTCGCTATTTCTTATAGAAAATGATCCATATTTCCTAGTTGAGGATTTAAAGGGTGTCGGTTTTAAGAAAATAGATAGAATAGCCCGTTCGATGAATCCAAACTTTGCTATTGGTCGTTATCGTGCAGCCATCAAACTTGCCTTGCGTGCTGCTGTCAAGGAAGGACACTGTTTTCTGTACTTAGGGAAACATGTGCAAAATAGTTCGAAGCAGTCTGAAGCGGAGCTTTCTTTATCCTATCAAGTGAAGCAGGTTGGATTCTCTGTTTCTTTTTCATCTCATTGAACTAAGTAATAGTAGCTCATAAATGATGACTTTGAAGGAGAAGAGTTGCAGTTCAATCAGGAACAATTTCTTGCAGCACTGGAAGAACTAAAAAAGTCCAGTGATATCGTGATATACTCTGCAGCAGAGGAAACCTGCGTGTATTTGAGGCAAATGTACGACTACGAGTTTAGTTTAGGAACATTGTTGAAAAAGTATCGAGTTGGTCCTAATTATATTTTGTCGAATTCTCCCACTTTGGCTCGAGAAGGCTTGTCTTTAGAACAATTAAAGGCAGTAGAGGAAGCGGTTTTCTCCGATTCTCGGTTATGTGTTATTACTGGTGGTCCAGGTTCAGGAAAGACTTTTACTGCACGTCGCATTGTCGAGTTATGGAAAGCAAAATATGGCCCTAGTAAGATAGCTCTTGCTGCACCTACTGGAAGAGCAGCTGCCAGACTTGCGGAATGTACAGGTTTAGCTGCACAAACTATTCACCGTCTTTTAGAGTATCAACCAAGAGGAGAACAAGGCGGAGTGTTTAAAAGAAATAAGAAAAGACCGCTAGATGTTGAAGCAGTTTTGATTGACGAGTTTAGTATGGTCGATATAGAAATGGCTTTTTCGTTGTTGAGTGCATTGAAGTCTCATACCAAGTTGGTTTTGATTGGAGATATGTTTCAGTTGCCTAGTGTAGGACCTGGTCAGGTTCTAAAAGACATCTGCTTATCTAGTCAGTATTGTGTTATTCATCTCACTACCAATTTTCGTCAACAAATGCAACGAAGCTCACTCATAGAAGCAGCATTGAAAGTAAGAAGAGGTGTGGTTCCCAACTTGACGACATATTCTTCTTCCCATATATGGGATTTGTATCAGTCGAATGTTCTGTCTTCGTAAGTTATTTTCCCCCTTTTTTTAAATTTCTTAACCTCTGCTTGCAGTTTCTTCTCTGAGTTACAGACGGACTTTATTATGATTGAAGAAGAAGATCCTTCGAAAGCTGTATCTTTGTTGCATCAGTTATTGCACAAGGATATTTGGACTCAGTCTAATATTGTGCCATATCATGATATACAGATCATATCTCCTGGAACAAAAGGCGCTATTGGAACTATTCAGTTGAACCGAAGTTTGAAACAGCAGTTAAATCCCAAGGCTCTTCATCATGAGGAACACTGTTTTGTGAGCGGTAGCAATTCACTAACTTTGCAGTTGGGAGATAAAGTATTTCAAAAAGTGAATGATTATAATCGAGACGTAGGTTTTACTCTCTGGTCTACATGTCGTTATGATGACGAATTCTTTCATGTTCAGGTCTTTAATGGAGATATTGGCGTCGTTGAAAAATTTGAAAAGAAACACTCGCAATCGTCACAATTAGTTGTCCATGTCCGTTTCATGGATCGCATCGTTACTTACTCTTCCGAAGATGTTGTCTTTAACTTGTCGCATGCTTATGCTTTGACCGTGCATAAATCTCAGGTATGTTTGACTAGCTTTCATTATGAGTAATATTTTCTAAGAAATCTCCTGTTGTAGGGTTCGGAGTTTCCCGTGGTTTTCATTTTCCTTTTCCCTATGCACTACACATTATTTAGTCGAAGTTTATTATACACAGCAATTACTAGGTAAGAGAAAATATTACATGTGTCTCATTTCTCAGCCTCAGTTTGTAGAGCGAAAAAGCTTTGTGTCATTATTGGAACAAAAAAGTCTCTAGCTATTTGTGTAAAACAGTCCAAGGAGTTTCGGAGAAATAGTTTGTTGCCTCATTTGCTAGAAGCTTGAAAAGGAAATCGAAGAGCGACGAGAAGATTTACGGTTTTTTGGATGGCGACCAACGCTTCCTTTGACCCGGCTCCGATAGGGAACCAGGTTTTTGCTTTTGAAAAGATAAACAAGTTTGACAAGCAAATTGAAGAAGACCTTCAATCTCCTGGAACAAGTACTGACCTTTGTCCTTTATTTTTCTCAAAGAGTGGGTGCAAAAAAGGTTTTTGGTGTCAGTACCGCCATGCGAGGAACGACCGACTGATAGTTTGCAAGCACTGGTTGAGGGGACTCTGCAAGAAAGCAGAGTATTGCGAATACTTACATGAATATGATATGTCAAAAATGCCTGAGTGCTACTTTTTTTCCAAGTTTGGTGAGTGCAGTAACACGGAATGTTTGTATAGGCACATAGACCCTGAATCTAGAAGAAACGAGTGCCCATATTATGCTCGGGGATTTTGTCGACATGGTGCCAAGTGTAGATATCGTCATATTAAGAAAGTTGCTTGTCCTGCTTATCTTCGAGGTTTTTGCAAAGATGGCCCCAACTGCAAGTTTGGTCACGCCAAGTTCGAAATACCCAGACTGGACGACGAAGATTCAGACCCTTATGGTTTTGGAAGACCTAGAGGAAAAGGTCCTGTCCCTTTCTTTAACCTAGATTTACACAAATGGTCGAGTAGCGGAAGTGGAACCGACTCCAATTCAAATCAGGCTAAAACCTCGCAAGATCATAAGAGACAACCACAGCCTGAAGAAGAGGAGAACAAAAAGAATAGCAAGCCTTCAGGTCAAATTGTTTGTCATTTGTGCGGTACTCCGGGACATATTAAGCCACGTTGTCCACTTCGTAATATGTTGCAACGCAAATAGGTTACTAACAAGTTACTTGAAAATTACGCTCAAGTTTTATTTGAGTTTTCAGTCGATTCGGTGAAACTGTCATCAATAACTTGTATTTTGTTGTTTCCTTCGAAGTGGAGACTTTCATTATTACAAATAGCGGATATTTCCCCTGCATCATATATACCCTCTCGAGGAAAGATAGCGTCAAGCTGTATTTTTCGTTGCCTTCCAGGAGGAATAGACAGTAAATTGGCAGTAACGTGACCTCTCCATCGTCTTCCCCTACTTGCTTCTGCTATGGAAGCTGATAGGGCACGCACATGAATGTCGATGGCAGTATCTCTGAAAAGATTTCGGAATACTGCAGTAACAGGAACGACGACTGGCTGCATTTGATGTTTGAAGTTGTAAGTAACGGTGGATGGAAATTCTAGATGACAGCGTATCAAGTTATTTTCTGTATTTGTATCCTCCCCTCCATTATATTGATGGCCAGTTGTTCCTGTAGAAATATATTCTGCTGGAGACAAACATTTCCGCAACGACAAATTGTTGTCCAATAAAATTCCTCGTTGATTTCTTGTCTTCCACTGTAGACAAATGATGATATGGTCGCCAGGTAATGCAGCATGGTGACTACATTCTTCAGCAAACAATGACTCTAAAGACTTTGCATCCTCTTCTGAATAGTCCTCTTGTGAATCCAAATCAAGGAAACTGTATGTACTTCCTTGGACAGCAATTTTTTGCACATAGAAAAAGAAACTCGCAGTTTCTTTAGGTTTCAAAAGTATTTGACGTTCACTCTTTAACAGGCTCTTTTTCACTGAAAAGCAACGATAATCTCCTCTAGAAAGAATGCCCACTTTCACTACTTGAAAATGCTCTTCATTCGAGGGATCCGCATGCTCTATTTCAACGCCTACCAAACAGGCATTCGCATGATGTCTAGATACACGAAGAAACCGTGAGTAGTGCAATAAAGAAGGCATGATATGAACATTCCATGGACAGCGACATATTCTCCAACGATGTGTTGCTCTGTCTTTACCCACTTGAATGCAAAATGCCAAGTGATAAACCTTTGGTGTTCCTGCTTTTGGCACTTCAGCAAGTTCTGCTGCTCTCAAATAACATTTCAATGTCGTGCTTTCTCCACAGTCCAAACGAAGAGGAATACGTCCTGCATTTACTGACGAGATTCCTTCCCTACTCGGACCATTGATATCGAGAATAAACCAACTAAACGAGTCTGCCTCATAAAAGATAAAGTCTAAAGGTTTCCGTCCACAATTTACCAACTCGATGGCTCCCTGTACAGTCTGACCATGATACAAAGAAACAGGAGCGTCTAAGAACCTACATGCGAGACTTGGAGATGATGGAAAAACTATAAGCTCCAGACTATGATTCTTTTCATATAATGGTACACTTGAGGTACGATGCTCCTTGGTTTCATTCTGTCTTGGGCCTTTTAAGTGAAACATATGTCTACAATAACAAAATGCTTGCGAGTCCAATGCCGAGTTTGCTTGAGAAGCAGACATGTTATTAAGAGCCTCTTCTACAATAGTATCATATAGAATCCGGAAACACCAACTGATACCTTGGATACTCAAAAAGCCTTCACAGAGGGGCTTCAGTTTCACCCTTATTTGTTGAACCGAGTCAGGTAAGACTTCAAGAGCAGCATCAGAGAGTTCAAGAAACTGGCGCCCTGACTCTTGTTTTGTATGAAGATGAAGCATACTGTCACCCTTTTTGGTAAACTGAAAAATGACATCCCAGTCAAATAAAAGCAAAGGAATTTGAAGAGGATTGTGGACTTCTATAGTAAGATAAAAACTTTCTTCTGCTATACAAGGCACTGGTTGTCTCCAGGACTCTTTCTGGCACAAAGGCGTCATCGTCAAACGCCTTACCTTTTGTCTTATTCTCCTGGGTGAAGATGGCAGTGAACCCGTTTTACTCGAATCTTGGATCGACTTATCCCATCGTTCAGCCAGTTCGACTAGCGAGCACTCGAGACTACTCCATTTGGAATATTCTTCGCTGGAAGCACAAGAAGAATAGTCAAAAGTCTCAATGTAAGTTCTCTTATCGATTATCAATGGAAAATTTATCAGGAAATCCTCCTCAAAATTTGCTTCCGACTGTAGCAATTGACGCGAGACACTAAACAGATCCACCAAATGCGCCAATTGCTTGTCAAACTTTTCCTTTACAAAAAGATGCAACTGAGAAAAGTAATAAAAGGCATCTCTAAACTGTCCGAGTTGAAAATAAATATGGCCAATTATTGTGCATAAGTGGCTTTCTATCCTCAGCCATCCGAGAGCTGGTACCAAAACTTATTAATATTCTTACGGCCTTACCAAATAATAACCACGTACCTTTATAACTCTCATAAGCATCCAGATACACTCGCAGTGCATGTCGATACATATTTGCCTGTCGATAACGAAAACCCGCTCGCACCAACTGAAAAGCGTGACGCCTCCATCTGCCACAAATCAAATAACACAAAGCGGCTCTCTCATACAACACCGCTGCACGAATATGTACACTCTTAAACTGCGATGGAAGACAGACCATACTACAAGTCTTAAGCAACATCGTAGCAAAATCATCCCTCAATTCAGCTGCTAAGAAATAATCGGAAGCATATAAACAAGTTCTAGTTACTTCGTTCGAAACTTTCGCGAGCAAAAAATTTTCAATCGCTGTGTGAAAGTGTCGCATGACTTCCTTTGATGAGCCATCCAACATGATAAGACACAATGCAGTCATTTCCTCTGACTTTGCAAAATATGGAAAGGACTGGTCCGCTTTAAAATCATGCGACGCTAAACGATAGTATTCAACAGCATCTTCATAGTTTCCCAACGAAAATAACATATCTGCCAGCTGTCGAACTCTACTTTCTGCTGAAAAGGCCAAGTAAGTAAGAGATGAATGAAGGCCTCCGCCAACAACGCCTTCTCTCGGTCCACGTTCAGTACGGAACAATGCCTTTAACTGATTGCGTACACCTTTACGAAGACGTTCCACGAGGCGATATAGGGTTAACAGACGCTGTTCGATAGAAACTACAATAAAGCTTCGTACTAAGTCTCCTATCAAAGAAGATACATGAGGATCTAAGCCAAGCGCAGCGATGCTAAGAAATTTATCTGTCCCAGTGTATTCTGTATTTGATGGACTATAGTGATTATCTAAAGCCGAATTCTGCGATAAGTAAGATTGTTGCTGTTCATTATCATTTGAGGTAAGTCGGATATCTATTTCTGGAATGGACAATATTTTACCAACGCTTGGACCATATATCTTTCGAAGTTGTGTTAAAGCTCTCGGTGTGGCTGCAGAGTCGATGGAACCCCTTTCAAGTAAAAGAAAAGACTGTGGGGCATCTAACTCTAATATCTCCTTTTCATAAACTGGAGATATAGAAGAAGCTTTTGGTAATATTTCCTCAATGTTCTTTCCCAGTTCTTCACCTAAAGCACTTGCTCCTTGAGTGGAACATATAGAGAATCCGAAACCAATTTACCTTCTCCAACCCAACCCACAACAATAACGGCTACAGGCTGTCCAAAGGAATGATATTCTGAAGTTAACAAAAGTGATTCCAAAAAATCCCTATACAGTGTGTACCAAACAGGTTCTTTACAACAGAAAGATCTACCGTTTTGCTTGTAATATTCATATGTCGTTCTGTAACTCTCTTCTTTGGTTTCGATGTGGTCAAGCCTTTCTTCCTCCAACGAGTTAATCAAAGCACCGTCAAATTCGTCTCCTTCTTGTTTGCAAAGGTCATCAACGGAGACAAACCGTACCTTGAAGTCTTCAAAGACCTTTTCAGTTTGTTTTTGAGGAATTGATACGTTGACGGGGATACACTGAACATTTGCAAGTTGTGATAAAAGAGCCGCACAGTTCCAACCAGAAACGTTGCAGCTCCGCAGTACCTGCATCGCAATATGATCTGCTGCACTCGTTGCACATACCAAAACTGTAGGCTTGTGACGAATTCGTATTTCATCTTTAAGAAGGTCCATTGCGCTGACTGCACCCTCTTTCCACCGCTCTTTAGCTGTTGTATCGTTCGTTACTGAAGACTTGTCTTTGCTCAAAGTAGGTTCCATTGAAGTTCCACTTTCAAGTGGAAGGGTGCGGCTAATCGAAGTTGTGAAAATTTTTTTGGTGAGGATTTGTTGGACAAACAAGCGTGGATGAACAAAAACTTTACAAAATTTATTTTGAAAAAAATATAAAGAATGATAGCACGCATAGGATTGGAAAAGTTATCTATTGTATTATTGATATTCTGGCTTCTACAACGTGCTTACTTTCCATATAGAGTTTTCTCAGTCAATGAACAATCCAGAAAGGTTGCCAACGTGAAGAAAAGTTAAGGATGAAATATATTCACAAGCTGCCGGGTTTGCTCATTCGGAGGCTTTCCAGTGTTCTGACATGCCAGCCATGGCACTTTTGTGTTTACGACACTGAAAGAAGGACATTTGCGCAGAAATAGTCCGCATATAGAAATTCCTCTTCTTGTGTGACTTGGTTGATTATATGAGAGTATATATAATAGCTAACAAACCGCTTTAACTTGACCATATAGATAAGAAAACGGACAAAGGTAGAATATTTCTACGAGAAAGTTCTCCAAAGCGAATGCAGTAAGATGAATTGAAAGCTTTCAACTTTTTCTGCAAAACATAAATGCCTGTTGTATATATGAAGAATGAAAAAATTAAAAGAATGGAAAGCTTTGCCGGAATGTGAATAGACTGGAAACAAACTAGCTCGATAAAATTTTAGCGTCAAAGAAGATCTTTTGCAGCACTTTATTCTAAAACGGCGTCAAGAACACACTTTATGTGACGTGTGCTCTAAAAGCCTTACAAAGCCTTTTTAATCATGAACGGCAGCATATTGACTGCGACGATATTCAATTTTTTGGAATTTGGCAAGGGACATTCTCCCTTGGCACGCTTGGCAATGAACCGCGTAGCTCGTGAAAACAGCAACGCGATGACAAGTATGGGAAACGACATGTCTCCTATGGATACTCTAAGACGACGGAAGACTCCAACTACCACGCAAGTGAATAGACCTGCTTGGAAACTGCGCAATTTGTATCTTTCCCTTTCTTCAAAGAGAAGAGCCAAAGGCATATTTTCCGTTTTCATCTTTTTGCTCGTGTTCTACACTTTATTGGTGTTAAAGAATGGAAGTTTAAAACTGGCATTTAACTCTAACGACTCTTCAGAGACTGAACCTTGGTCCCTAGAAAGTGCCAAAGCGTGGTTTGGTGAAACTGCGTCGTTGCAGAATAAACAACATCATCCGTCAGAAATGCAAAGTAAATGGAGTATGGAGCAAAAAGAATATGAAGCTCCCAAAGATGTTGACGAAATCCAAGAACAACAACTTCCGTTTATCCAAGTGTGGAAACATGGCCACTCAGATATAACTGTTTGTAGAATATTCGGAGTGTGTATTGGCTCAAAAGGTCTCCGTGTATTCCAGAATACTAGTAAGGCAAAAAAACAACTTGAATACTGTGGAATCAAACCTCATCTTTATGAAAGCAGTGGAGTTGAAGAGTGGTTAAAAATATCAGCAATGTCTAACTATTCAATTCAACTTGACAAAGACCTCGTTTCCTATTTGCCTTTAAGAACACATATGCCTCATTTCATTGAAGATGTAACCCCCTTTATAGCCATTAGGGATATAATAGAAGGGAGAAAGACGGCTCTCCATGGCATTCCGTTTCAAAGAAAATGTTCTTTTGAAGGCAACTTTCCTCCCGAAGGCTGCGAAAAAGTAGATCACATCTTCAATCCATTCTTCTTATTTGACAAGTCCGGCTTTCATCGTTTCAATGGGAGTTGGACGCAAGATTTTCTCGCTCTACTTTTGAGAAAGGTCGATTTGTCTGCATTCGTGGGAAGTGTTCATAGTAACAGCACCAATGTATGCTTCAGAAGCGTCGTGACTGGCAAAGGTGCAGATTTAAAATATCTTTTAAATCATGAAAACTCGTTATATACCAACAATAAGATAAGGAAACGAGCATTGCCGTTATCGCACTGGTGTGGGGACCCAATTCAAGTCACAATATTGTCAAGGAAACCGAATAATGCCCGTTCTCTGTTACACGCCGAAAGTTTTGCGGAAAATATTAAAAAACTCCAATTCACAAAGGAGTCGAAAAAGGAAAGGAAGGTTTGTTTCATAAGATTCCGTTGTCAGATAGTTTACTTTGAGGAAATGACGTTTTTGGAGCAAATGTCGGTGATGCAGAAAACAGACATTCTCATAGCTGTGCATGGAGCAGGGAATACAAACATTGTATTTCTTCCTGAAAACTCTGTGTTTATTGAAATTTATCCTTTTGCTTATAAAGCAAATATTTTCGAAGAGTTAGCCAGAAAATATCTCCTAAAATATGCATTCCTCATTGCAGAGCCAGATTCAAAGTCATTCCTACAATGCTTACAGAAAATTGAACGGTCGCATCCGGAGTTGGAGAAGAATGTGAATAAACTTCGCAGTCAGTGGGATGCAGCAGTATCAAAATTTGTACAAGGTGACCATTCCCATCAGCTAAAGATGGAGAATCCTAAAGTAAGCGATTTCGTGCCGTCAAGTAGAGTCTGCGCTAGGAACCAAACTTTGAAAATATCTTGGAAAGATCTATGTAACTTAATTGAGAAACAAGTTTCTCAAATGTTATGAATAATGCTCGAGTTGTATTAGAAGTTATGTTTAAGCATCCTTTGGTGTTTCTTCAGTTTAACCTTTGTTTCGACAAAGATCAAGTGCAAGCAGTTTCAGATTGAGTGGATTTGCCTGTGTGGAGGTCGAGCTTTCAAAGTTCCGCAAGATTCCACGATTTCATTTGTCTTTTTCTTAGAACTCATGTTCAAAAAGACGAATGATTGGCAAATTATTAGAATTTCTTTTAAGTGTAGCCACTTCATTTGAATATGCTTGACAGTTCGCTTCATATTTTTAGGTTGAGATCAATATTGACTCAAAATGTATATGGAAAGCAATCATTCCAACTTGAATATTAACTTGATGGAACTTGTTCTTTACATAAATGTACAGCTGGGATTTCTACAGCATGAATTTGTCAGTTAGGATCGAGAGTGAAGGATTTCTTGCGAGTCGAATAGCTTTTGCAGATCTGTACTACTCTGCTCTCACTACTATAATACTAAGTGCTTGCAATTTGCACGAATTTTCAGACATGAACAACAAGACTTCACGGATGTGAGCTAGTACTGAGCCTTAACAGGTATTTGATTTCTGCTTCCCTTTCACGTATTGTTTCCACCGTCTTTCGGTATTCCAAAGCAATAGACTTCATGTCATTTCGATTTTGCAAGTATTTTTGCAAAGTTGACTGAATTCTATCGCGCTCGCTCAAAAGCTTTCTAAAAGTCAGTAGCTCTGTCGGAATTGTAATACTTACTTTTTTATATTTACTACAAAGGTACTGCTTATTTTCGTTCAGTTTTTTCTGGCTGGTCGGGTTGTATGTCTCCTTCAAGAGTTTTCCTTGGAGCAATCGAAGCTTGTTGAAACAAATTTCCACTTGAATACAAAGTTTTCGTATTTTCAGGATCATCGAGTCTCCACAAGATATAGCATCCTTATCCCACTTCGTTAGTAATTTGTTGAGCTCCCTTAAAATACCAGCGAGAATGTACAGTGATTTTAAAAATGTCCTTGACGAATGTGTTGTAGTGCTTTGATATGTAGCCAGGTTTTCTTTGATACGTTGTTCTATATTTTCAGGTTTTTGCAAAGATTTTCCCTTATCATCTTGGGGTGTGCGAATAAGCAAGAGATCTTCAAGTTTCTCCCGTAGAGTTCCAGTTGTGTTGACGACTCCCTGTTTTAAAGACTCTGATAGCTGTTTTGTCAAGTTGAGTCGAGAGACGCAAGTATTTGTTTCTTGTAGTAGGAAGCTAACGCTCGCTTGCATAAGGTTCAAAGTAGTAGTTTGATCCTCTTCGTAAAGAACTCTACATTGTTCGACAAGTTCCTCAGCCACTATTTTGTTTTGAAAATAGGGAATTGCCCTTTCAATAAGCCTTTTTCTGGCCTTTTCATCTTAGTTTAGGATTTTTAGAGATGAAAAAGTGGCTTATCTTACCAAGAATAAGTCCATTTCAGCGTCCGCAGTACTAAGGTCGGAGCTAAGGTGGTCACTTACGAAAGTCTCTAATTCTGAAAGACTCCTTGAAGCAACTTTATCGTTTCCTGTAAGCATAGCCAGCCTCTTTTCTACATTTTTTTGTTGGTTCGAATGCGAAAGATGTTGTGTAAAGTCCTCAATGACAGCGTCGTACACCGAAGACGGAAGGTTCATCTCTATTTGAAATTCAAATTGTAAAAGGCAGAGACATTCTGATGATGTAGCAGAAATTTCTTCGTGCTCCATCGTTTTAAACTTGAACCTCGAAGTTTTGCTCGCAGTCCATGTAATAAAGGAAGGAAAAGTTTTGGAAAAAACGGGAATTTATCAGTGAAGAGCATAAAGTATATGGGTACCGTCTATTTATATTAACTATGGTGGAGAAAGTGACAATATCTCTTTCATACTTGTTGAGCTTAACGTTGACACAAGAGACTTTTCTAATGAGTGTCTGCTGCATAAGATACCACTGTTTCAACCTTGTGCACCTATATCACAAATAGTTTCATGCAATTTGAAAAAGCCGTTTATGCCAAAATACCTTAGTTGTAAAAGAACGAAGTTTCACTTCCTTCTGGTTGATAATTATTTTTGGATCGGATTCTTCCCAGGTTTCTGGTACTTGTACATCAATATCTGTATAAATTAACATGTCAAAAGTACAAGGTTCATCCAACAGCGGCAGAAATGTAACACTTGCAGTAATTTGTCTGATGACAGCCTGGATCTGGGAAACAACTTGCTTTTCGTCGCTATCGCTATTACTAATGAAGAGATTAAAACACGTTCCGGATCAACAGTAACAAACTTACCTATTATCATTTTCTTTGTTGCTTTCTATTTCTATATTGAACTGCCAACGCTCCAACACTTTTCCAGTTTCTACGCTGCAGATGACCAAAACCAGCTTTTGTACTTTACACTGCAAGGTCCACTCTATCAACAAGTAAAGTTTAAGATGTAATCGAAAATTCAAGTACTTGATACCTTTTAACTGGCCCAAAACGGAGTGCAAATATTTGTTGAGCTCATCGTCCGTAGTCACCAGGATAGTAAGTCCATACTTGTTGACCCTTGAAAACTGCTCGGCAGGATATATGCCACGTTGGTAAAGTATACTATTTACGCTGTATACAAAAAAGTCAGAAACTACCTCAGTTGAGCCCCTTAGAGTAACAGAAGGCTGACTTTCTTTTAGAGACATTGCGGCAATTCAAAATTCAATTGGGCTGTGCTCCAGTTTCCAACGTCTGAACATCAAAGCGGCATTTCCATGGCTGCTCGTACTGTTTTCCTGGAGAACTTTAAACACCTGAAAATAGTTTTTAAAAATACCGTAGAAGCAACCAAAAGGTTGCAACAGGCCATCGAGTAGAAACAGACAAAGCATTGATAGTCATTTCTTTGACTCTATGTGGAATCTCCTGCTGAATCCACAAGTCATGACTCTTAATGAATTTGTACTTTCTATTAGACAGCGGATAGATAAAATGGACATTCATGACACTCGAGTGAGTTTTTCCTGTGCCATGGTTATACAAATGATATAAATTTCAGGCCGATACTTTCAATTTTACATGCTTTTCTTCTGTGCAACAGAAGCAATGTTAATCATCGAGATCAGTTCTCCTCTCTATTCTCTGCTTGTCTCTCAAATTTGTAAGATTCGCTCATGTCCGCTATTGACTTGAGCCCTTTTTATCCTCATTGTGTTAGCTCGTTATTCGAAATAGCCTTATTGCAATGTTTAAATGCTTCAAAGCGGAATGAATATGTATGATAGTGCTTTTGGGATGAAGTTTTTTCGTCTTGCTGGAGTGAGGAGAGGGGTAGTTCTATTGTTGATGTTTTTATGAAACGTTATTGACACTAAATTTTGTTCTTAAGCAAAATTAGTTGACACGTATCGAAATATATGCATTTTCTGTTTCATTTTGCTAGTTAGACTCGGCTTCATAACAACAAAGTCTCGGGTGCGAATTGGATAGCGATAATTTCAGTCGCAGTCGAGGTGCGTGGAAGGGTTTCTGCGTCATGGCTGTTTCGTCGTCTATGAACCTTTTCCGAATAACTGGAGACCTCGTCCACTGCGTCAGCATTTTTATTCTAATTCATAAGATGAGAAAAACACGCTCGTGTACAGGTAACTGCACCGACAGAGTTTTTACGCTAAAGTGTTTCAGGAATTTCAAGGAAGACTCTGGAGCTTTATGCTCTCGTTTTCGTAACGAGATACCTTGACTTGCTTACAGGAGGCTATTTTGAGAGTATCTTGACAATATACAACACCGTGTTGAAGTTGCTGTTCCTTGCAAGTACTTTTTACTGTGTTTATCTTTTGCGGGTGAAATATAGACACACATATGATCGTTCACACGACACGGTTCGTGTTTCTATTCTTTTGGGAGCATCAGCGTTGTTGGCGTTGATTTTCCCTCAACGCTACAGTGTTCTTGAGGTGAGTAGAAGAGGGAAGGTTCTGATTGTCTTTAACTTTTGGAAGATCCTTTGGTCTTTTTCTCAGTTTCTTGAAGCAGTTGCCATTTTTCCTCAGTTATGGTTGCTTCGAAGAACTGGTGAAGTAGAGAACCTAACATCACACTATATATTTTGTCTTGGAGGTAGGACGAGCTTGCTTGTTTGGTGTCGTTTGCTCATGTCCTTTAGCCTACCGGGCGTGTTACGTCCTAAACTGGATATGGCGTTTCGTGACGGATAATACTTATCGTGGACAGTATGTTACTTGGACTGCAGGCCTGCTACAAACATCCCTTTATGTCGACTTCTTTTATTACTATTTGAAATAGTGAGTCCGTTGCCGACCTCCAATTTGGTTTGCTTACAGAAATACTACTTTAGTAAGAAGCAAGGAAGAGCGCTGAAGCTTCCTCCATAAATATTCAAGCGACCAGTGTGAAGATTTCCAACGAGCTGTTTATTTCTTCCGTTTGCAAGTTGTTCGAATGTATCCTTTGTAGCTTTGCATCATTGGAAGTTGATGAGGTCTCCATACATAAACGAGATGTGACTTCAGAGGAAATAAAGGAAGCCTTTCACTGGAATGTTAGATACTGCTAGTCGAGGTTCGACATAATTTTCTAGTCGTTGGAGTCCTTTGAGTCGATAGCTTCTCTGAGACCCCTTAGCGAACGCTCATTTTCCTCTTCCAACTTCTTAATAACTAATTCCAACTTTGTCAACGCAACTTGTGGGTTTTCCTGCTTCCTTGCTTCCCTTTCCCTCTGTAAAAGTTCCTCTAAACTATCTCTCACATAGCCTCCAACACAAGCCAAAGAACCGCCCAAACCTGCAGCAGCTAGTCCTGTGATATTATCGTATTTCAATGCTCCAAAGATGAAACTGGTTAAACTGCCTGCTATTGTAGTATTGATGAAATCCTCCTTTCCGTCACGAAACGAGCTGCAAAATATATCAGTCAGGGTAAAAATACCAGTAAAAACTGAAAATCGCACACCGTAGGCCATGATACCTCTAGTTACAAAGTAAGTTGCTCTAGCGTGAGGGTTTCTTGGTAGGTCTGGAGGAGAAGGTATTTTCACATTTTTCGTATCTTTCCAACCAAAGACAGCACCGGTGACCATACCCGCAGTCATACCATAGCCTAGTGACTTGAAGAACTTTTCTAGTTGTTTTGGTAGAGGTGGTGGTTCTTCCGGAGTTCCCAAGTTTTCCCAAAACTCCCGAAGAAACGACCTGTTCGCGTCAGCGCTCATGCTTGAGAACTCCGAAAATTACAACTCAATGTCATGCGGATAATTTGTTTCGTCGATACTAAGCAAATGTCGGGAAAAGTAAACCAATGCTAGCAAAAAGTATGTTAGAAATTCAAGAAAAAGTGATCGTAAACACATTGCTGTATTTTATAATAAAACAGAATTTTTACAAAACGTCCGTTCTGTATGTTGGAAATAGTAACAATGTTGAAGTAAAATTTATTCAACTAATCTATGAAACCACCAAAAACAAATCAGTATTCATACACTTGAATACACTTTGTATGAACAACTATCGCGTCTACGTGAAGATGCTCCATAGGCAACGCCAATTAAACACCCCCAAAAGAGAGGCAGGAAGGCGGTCGTTGCGTCGATAGCTACTACTTTTATGGAACCAATAATTTGGCTCCTTTAATACCTAGAAAATTACAAGTTTCAGACTCTACGGATATCCACGCTTTGGTCTAGAGCACATCCCTTGATCTCCACGTTGGATACATATTTAGAACCTTTCTTTATTCGCATGGAAACTTTGCTAGTTTGCGTGACAATTGCAGGCCAATACGAGTTCCAGGCTCCATTTCTATCCAAGCTCTTTGTGGTACAGAGTGGATAACTTGGAACTTTCATCATTCGCATGAAACCCTCTTGATATCACGTGATTTATGAGCAATTGAATGCCTTGGACAAAAAGACGTAAGCTTCGCAGGCTCAATATGAATATTGACGGACAAATCACCCTACCATTCTGACCATATAATTTTGCAGTGCCATTCCTGCAGAAAATTTCAAATTTTCATGTTGTTTCTGATAACAGAGCTGTCTTAGAGGAGAAAAAGATCGCAGACGCGGGCTGTCAGACATAACACTGAATGACTGCTGCTTCTACCTATCTTGCATTCCTATTTTACTCCTTTCATAAGACATTTATGGTGTCTATTCCTCCCTTTCATATGTTCATCATCATGACGCTCGAGGGTTGCTTCCAACCAACCAAGGTACTCTACGAGAAAATTTGCTAATGCTTTTTTGGAAAATGATCGTGTGGAGTAGGTTGGACAATCAAATCCACGTTAGAAGGAAACAGGATATACTATTCTTCGCTTTGTAAGAAGCAACGTGATCGAGATGTGAACGAAGCGCCTAGCATCCTCTGCGCTGTTTAACAGAAAGACTTAAAATTCTTCCTTGTTTCCCCAAGTATGGAATAAAGTTGGACGTTTATGCAGCAAAGCCATAGTCTTAGTGTTTGTATTTTTCATGGATTTTGTTTTTATCGGGGAGTTATAATGCTCCTTTAAGGTGACGTTTAAGTAGCTCACAGTTTTACCAAGGCTCTACTAGTTTCTTGCTATATATAAAAAATAGTGCAATTTTTCTTATATGGGCATGGTACAGAATACGTGTCGAAAAAGTATGCTCACACAGCTTCTTCTCAAACAAGGTTTCATTATGTTTACTCCATATTTCAAAAAGACTGCACCTAAAATACAATTTTGGATTTAAGAGAGAGAGACAGGCCGTGTAAAAAATAAATATTACTTAGTGAAACAACAAAACTACGAAAGGACCAAAGACAGCATTGTATTGTATTTATTTGGGGCTTGGGCAAGGCTCTTTTACGCCAATCTCCTTCGAATCTCTCCTTGAGAATCAGGTCGAGATTGTTTGGCAGCCATGTTGACCCAAGTTGCCTTCTCCCCGAACATTTACTCTTCTCCTTTTAAACTTAATAGCTTTTATTCGCGCATAATCTCTCGACCACTTTCTTCACACAGGACTACTGTTGTTAAAACTTTTCGCATAATAGCAGGTAGCTCTAGCACGAGCGGAAGGCAAAGTCGAGCAATACCCTTTTTAAAGGCACCACCTTCCCTGGATGGCTCGATGGTGGGCGATGTTGGGTAAGCTATTCATGTTTTGTCTATATTATTGTGTGTAATCCTGCAAAGCTTTGATCCTTTAGGATTTTCAAGTATTATCGATCTCCGATATCTTCGAGAATCAGAGCTGAAACATTGCAGGATAGCAATGTTGGCAGTTGTTGGCTTTATCGTCCAAGGTAAATAGCTTGTTTTTCTTTGTTTTAATCGTTTTAAGTATTTGTAGAGTTTATTCATTTACCTGGCGATGTGTTTTCCAATCCGCATCCAATGCAGGCTATAGGACAAGTTCCTGTTGCTGGCTGGGTACAAATATTTCTTCTTGTTGCCATTCTTGAGATGATAGACATAGCAGCTATTAAGGAAACCCTCCAGGGAAATAGAGAGCCAGGGTATTTCGGCTTTGATCCTCTGGGTTTGGCAAAGGACAAACAGGCTCATGATCGATATCTTTTGTCAGAACTGAAGAATGGAAGGCTTGCAATGATCGCAAGTATTGCATTCATGGTTCAGAGCTCTCGTTCTAACGAAGGGATTATCGCACAACTAACACATTTCAAGCTGCCATTTTAAAGCGACTCATAAGAAACAGGGTTCTTTCTAATAAACTTGGGTTTGTTCAGCAAATTCCCTTGAGCTTTTTTTTATTGTTAGAAACCTTTCCCCTGATAAACATCGAGAACTCAGAACAACTTGAGCGTTTCAAGTTGCTCCACAACACTTTTACCAGTAACTAGCTCCTGTACTATAAAAGCTATAATAGCAACCATAGCAAGACGACCATTGCGTATCTCCGATTCCTGATATCTGCATAACGGTTCAAAACGGAACACGGTAGTAATTTAACTCCTTTACCTTCTGCGTAACTGTGGAGATTTACCGAGTCCCAAAGGATCAAATCCAAAGTCACCTGGTTCACGATCAAAAGAAAAAGTAGTACGAAATGTCGCTATTTCAATCAGACTGATGAAAAGGATAATTTGTATCCAACCCTCCAAGGGAACCTTGTGAATGGCTGCCAAGGCATGCCTCTCGCTAAAGACATCTCCAGGAAGATGAATAAATTCTTGAGCTACATAACCGAGGGCAGCAAGCATGGCTACTCGACAGTGTTTTATTTCCTATTCGCATTTAGTACAAGACTGGCAAAACAGCAATTCACCTACGGAAGCTCGAAGATAGTCCAGGTTCATATTATCGGAAATATACAGTGGATCAAAGCTAACAATTCATATTCACTAGCAACAGTACTATCAGACTCCTTACCCTGCATCTCCTGGAATCGTTCCGTCAAGCTTTTTTGGGGCTTCCAGAAATGGAAGCGCTCTAGACTTTGCAGCCATATGTATAGATAGGCAATTTCTGTATCCTTTAGCGTGCTGCGATATGATGAATTTGGTAATAGTGTTTCTTCCAGTAAAGACTTGGCATGAGTTTGTAATGAAGGCAAACATGGACGCAGATTCACGGAGGTGATTTACTCAGATTACGAATTTGTGGCGGTCGTTTGGCCTCTCACCTTCAATCCATGGAGAGAATGCAGCTTGCATTGTCTCTGCAACTATCTTCTCGTTACTTTCTCGAAAAGCAACCAACTATTGCAATATTTTCTTCAATAGAAATCTTTTTGTACATATATTTTGTAAAAGAGCATACATTCAAATGGCAAGGTCTTCACGCACAATTTCCTCCAAAATTCCAAGTTCCTTTTTTACTCTTCTAATCCTGTTTTTGTCTTTGCAAGCTATACAAAAAAAATAAAATCCTTCAACTATTTTATAGAGACCGATGTGTCCAGCTGTCACCAAATCCAGTCGCCAAGAATCTCCTACAAGCATCTAGAAATTTCCTCTCTTTGAATTTAAATACGTGCATTTGGGGAATTGAGGGAACGAAACATTCTTCGAAAAATGAGTTCGCTGCTTCCATTGGTGGATTTTCTCGATCCCTGGAATGTGTTGGAACGTGCAAGTTGGGCATTTGACAGCGATACTGAAAGGTCCGAGCAGACAGAAGGAAGGGGCGAGTCTAACAGGAAACGTGGCGGAAGAAAGGGTTGGGTTCCTAGAGTGGAGGTGAACGAGGATGAACAAGGAAACCTCAAAATAGATGCAGAAGTGCCTGGAGTTAGTTCGGAAAACCTGCAGCTAGACGTGCGAGAGAATTCCCTCATCATATCGGGAGTCAAGAGACGTCAGAATGAGACTTCTCAAAACCAGGAAGAGAACGACAAAGACGAGACGAAAAAGCCCCCTGCAAAGAGATCCAAAAAGGAGCACCCTTATGTTTATTCAGAACGTCAATATGGAAAATTCCGAAGGGTGATAAAGCTCCCCAAAGAAGCAGACGTGTCCAAAATAACAGCTTCCTGTAAAGACGGGGTTCTTCATGTGTTCGTACCTGTACAGGAGGAAGCTTCAAAGATAAATGTTCCTATCGAATTTACTTAAAATGGTGCGAATAAATAGATGCTATTTCGCATTGAGTTTTCAAAACTCCAATAAGTAAGCCTCTTCAGGAACCTTCTGACACCACACTTCTAAACAACGAAATGCCAGTTCCCTGCAAGAATTGTCCGGATCTTGACGAGAGCCTTCCACCCAGTAATCAATAAGACCGCAAAAAAATGATGTGCGATAATGCTGCTCTATTTCCTTCGCTTCTCTTGCACTGGCAATTTGTAAAGAAACGAGGAGTGCGATTAACGCAGAACGACGGAGATTGCAATTGCCATGTTGAAGATACAGGAAGGCTTCAACACACTATTTTAGATACTATACGGAAATCATTCATAAATACTTACCAATTTGGGTAAGGGCTTGCAACATCTCTCCATACGATGGACAGGACTTACCCGCACAGAAAATGAAAACGGAAAGAGTAGAAATAGACTGAGCCAAAAGAATGTCACGAATTTCCGGGAAGACTTCCTTCTTTCGAATTAGTTTGGCAACTTCATTCCATACAGAGAAGAACACTTCCATACAAATGGGGGCAAATCTACGTAGCGTTAGAAACTCTACCTTCTTCACTTCCACTTACCGATTCTTTTTCAGACGAGCATCCTGCTGTTTAACGTTAGATAAAGAATAATGGAGCATTTTTAGAACCGTTCCGACGAAACGTTCCTGAACTTCAGCACTTTGATGGACTCTTTCTATCGATCTTTCTGCTGAACTTGAATCTTTGGCAACCTCAGGGCAATTTCCAGACAATTGCTGACAAGCATCCACTAGAAGAGCTAGAACACGGCACTTATCAGTTAAATGAGCGTTATCTGATTGAAAGATCTTCGAAATTAGGCTTCTGAAAAAATACAAAGGGGAAAGCTCTGCAAGTGCAAGTAAACAACACCGACGCAGCTCTGCCAGTTTGGACGATTCTTTACAAGGGCTTACTGCATCAGGATCCATAAGAAATAAAGCGATAACTAGTTCTGATATGAAACCTTTCACGGCGTGTGAACGACGACTTATCATTGACTGTAGTTGCTCCAATCCCTTTACAAACAACGATAGACTCCAAGATTCCTCCGTTTCCTGTTTTTGAAATTTTCGAAAGAGGTTTAGTAATTCCGTTACTGAAGAAGGTGCCCTTTCTGTATTCTTTGAAAGATCTGCGTCCTCATTATCAGAATCAATATCGCTTTCTTCATCACTAACACTATAGGCTTCCAGAAAGGTGGACTTGTCAGCGTTCTTGTCATATTCTACAGATGACTTGGAACAAGTTGTTTCCATATTATCTTTAATGCAAGTGTTGGTTTTGCTACCAGCATTGTTGATATAAGCAACATTTGTGTCTTTCGTGTGTGAAGAATTCGACTGCAACTTGTGGTTAAAAATTCCACTTGGATGTAGACACTCTAAGTTCTCCAGGTCTTGCGATGGCTGAAAATTCTCCACTCCTTCAGCCAATACAGAATCATCCACGCCAAATGAACGTCCCAACTGCTTTCCAACGACCCATCCCATATATCTAATATCTGCATTTGTATTTCCAAGACGATACTGCACGCCGCTTGTAAGTAGCTGAAGTGTTTTGGGCGATTGAAGATATTCCAAATCGATGTCTCTAAGGAATAATAACAAAATGCGCGTTATCTGAAACTGATAAGGTATGTTTTGCGACGAAATAAACTGAAAAGACGACCAAAACTGCAGATATTCGTCTAAAGTTGTATGCCGTTCGGATTCTTCGCAAACTTGTAAAAATATCTCAAGCAATATGGAAATGCTAGATGTACTTATCAGTTGTCTTCTAGGAACAAAAAGCACCAAATGCTTCCGCGAAAAGGCATTCTTTCTCGATATTTCCACACAACAAAATCTAACAAATGAGAAACTCTCTTCACTGGAATCTACGGAGGCCATCAAGTCTAAAAGCATCGTTTCCATGAAAGCTGGAGACATGCTCGCCAGCAAACTTGTCAACTTTGTTGGATTTGAAATATGATTATTAACGCAAAATGAAATGCAGCAACGAACAAAGTCCTTAAAAAGACCGATTGCACAAATGCGACTGAGGAGAGTCGAAAATAAAATATCTGCATTTTCAGTCGTAGAACTAATCCGTCCAGACAACTGTCCAACTTGCAAGGTCAAAATAGCATTGAATAAATTTTCATAATAATCTTTTGAAGAGAATGAAATACTTTCCTTCTTGACACAGTTGAAAATTCTATCAGGAAGTGATACTACGAGACTTATGTCACGGGTAGTTTGACTAGTAGATATGTTATCTAACAAATCTATTAGTCCCCCTTTTGAGACAATTCTTCTTAGACACGTCAAAAACATTGAAGTAGAAACTTTCCCCTGCTTGAGGGAATCCAATAAAACCTCCAGCGATAACAAAGGAGGACCAGAACCTACGAACGACTCAAGGACAACGAAAACATCAGGACGTCCAAAGATTTCATCCAGTCTTTTGGTTGCATCCGATAGGAAAATCGCTTTTAGGGAGGCTTCAAATAGTTTACACTGCTGAGTCGTTAGTTTTCCACCGACACTGGAGAAGAGTTGACGTAGTTCTTCAACTGCAGTTAAAACGTTTTCGTCGCAAAGCGAATCTCTTTCAGGCTTTAGATTTTGTTTCAGCGAAAGTAGAGCATTTGCTCCTTTTTCAAATACTGTTTCTTTGCGTGACATTTCTTTCACACAACACAATTCAAAAACAAAACTTTTTGATTTTCACGATGCGTGTCAGACGAAAAGGGACAAACTCGTGGTTTACTCGAACAATTTATTATCGCAAGTATTCAGAAATAGACTCCTAAAAGACGATCTTTCGTTAATATTTGAAACAGGTCGTTTAAACACGAGCTTAGGATACAAAAGTATTCTTGTAGCCTTGTTCGAAGCATTTAGATAAACTCGGTTCATACGTGGAATAGTTGCACTCAAAACCAAGCCAACAACTCTTTAGCAAGCGACATAGAGAACCCCTTTTCAAACAACAACCGAAGGCGGAATGTTGCCTTCCAAAGAAGTTTCTGCGACTGGCAAAACACTTTTAACTCACTCCTTTACGAAACAAATCTCGTGAAACACTCACTTCTCGAACTTACAGTCGACTCTTCTTTTGAGTATCTTCAAAGAAGGAGTCACCCAGTTGCCACCTAGAAAAACTTTGTAAAGAAATGTGCAAGACTGGACGGAACAGCGTACATGAGCACTTTTCACCATACCACGTATAACTTCCTACTCTACATCTGCACTTGGGACAGGCTAATTTTCCTTCATCACTCGAGAGATCCTGCGACCATGGCACCTGTTCAAGAAAAAAAAAGCTACAAGCCGATTCCTCAGCTTCGTATTCTTGAACTCGACAATTCTGTGACACTTTTTCAGTCTTAATATAATTATGCTCCTTAAGGTCTGCGTCAGAAAAAAGAACAAAGCTACAGCGACGGCAGCTATATAGAGCTCTTCCCAAGTTCTGCAGTTTGGCTTGCTGGGTTCCAGAATTTATAGGAACAGTAGCCAAACGTTTCTCTGATTGATTACTTGTGCTATTGTGTTCTTCAGGAGCATTCATAAAAGCAATCTTTTCCAGTTGCTCTGTCGTTATCGGCATAGAGTGAACTGAACAGTCGTAACTTGGCCACCTTCTTCGACGGAAAATGAAACTTGTGCTGCAGTAACCTACAAAATTATACCGTGGAAAATTTTCGTTTGTTTGATTGCAGTGCGCACAAGTATCTTTAGAAGCCTTTCATAAAACACATGGGTGCAGAGATTACTATTAGACTCAAACATAGTCTATGTAATTTAACAACAATCTAGAATAATAAAGTAAGCGAAAAGCCAGCGACAAAAGGGGATTTGTGGAGGTGATAAAGGAATATATCAGAGAAAAAATTTTTATGGAACTGCTGTTTGGAGAGAACAAAAGTTATCCTAGTGCAGCTCCGACTACTAATGTACGCAAAAACACAGGTGTTATAAGTGCATTCTTTACATTCTTCGCTACCAATTCCATTAGTCTTACTGCTTCGTTCCACCCAGTGCGACACGTCAGAAAGGCCAACTGTGTTTAACGACGAGTACAGGCGCAAGAATTGATATAAACCGCATATGAACAGAATGAGGCTAAGGGAGAAAAAGACTAAAGTCAGGGCGGAACCGAACATTTCATTTGGACCTGGTATGGACCAAATATGTGTGGAGTATAAACAAAGAACGACCAAGTGAAACAAACTGAGCAGAGCAGCTGCTCTTACGTCACGAACTTTTGTTTAAACTAAGGTTTGGAGGACTAGAATAGAAAGGGGGAAGACGAGGAAAATATTCAAAGATTCACAAAGTCCATAACATTGCTCAAAGACAGTTAGATACATAACGCAAGCCTTTTAGAGCGCATTAGTCGTTTCTTATACGTCTTGTTCAGAAGCGCTTATTCGTTCCAATCTGCGTTTCTAATTGGGTGGAAAGTACTTTGACCCGCCATCCCACAAAAGGCGGGTCGGTACATTTTACCCCGCCCGGGTCAATCCGAGTAGTAAAATACGAAGAATGTCTAGCACTTTTGTACCTATCCAATTTGAACGACGCTGTTCCATTGTCTTGGAAAAACTGACTTTAGCCTATGATGAAAACTTATTGTACTCTGAGCACTTTGTTTGCACGAGAGCTAGAGAGACTCTCAAGACAAGAATACGATGACTTATATAGAAAGAAAACACATGAACTTTTAAAAACCTTGTGGACTTCTAGGCGTCACTCGTGTGAGTTTGTGAACGATGAATACTATCCAGTACCTCTGTTTGCGGTTGAATTTTCAAGAATAGCAGGCGGAGGTCAAATAATGGCTACCTGCGACGAAGATGGATATCTAACATTGATTGATGCCTCAAAAAACTCTTCCTTCGGAAAATATGAAAGTGGTTGTTGCAGTGCTGACTTTCGGCGTAACACTTCAGAAAATGAAGTAAGCCTAGGGATCAACAAAAGAAGATGTACCTCTGGTGAACGAATGCTTTCTTTCCGAGTACACGAAAACGCCATCTTCTCCCTATGTTGGTTAGGACTTGAAGACCAGTGCATTGCAACCGCATCCGGAGACCAGAAAGTGAAAATCTTCGATGTCAACAAACATTTGATTTTGAACACATTAGTTGGACATTCGGGGTCAGTTAAGGCAATTAAGGAAAAGAATCTGACAGACGGCAAAATTCTGGGAAGTGCCTCTCGTGATGGCAGTGTTATGATATGGGATACAAGATGTCATGGAACGCATAACCAAGAAACTGGCAGTTACGTTCTACGCCCTGTCTTGATTCTAAACGACATCCATAGAAGAGAGATCGACTCGCCCTCCAAGCGACAGCACGTAGCCAAGAGACTTCGATATTCGCTCTATCCCAAGAAAAAGTCTATGAAGCCAAATGTCCCACACGGGGTTACTGCATTAGCGTTCGCACCATTTAACGAAACATTCTTTTTATACACTTCGGGAGCGGTAGATGGTGCTGTGAAATTGTGGGATCTAAGAAGGGCTGGTGCCGTAAGCCTTCCCGCCAAACCTATAAGCAAAATCTACCCTGGATGTCAAGAAGGACTAACTGACAGACCACATGGAATTTCCTCTCTAGATGTTGCTGCGGATGGCAGCACACTTTGTGTAGCTTCCACCGACTCCAACATATACTTGTACAAAACTGGACTTTTGGATAGAGGTTCCTTTACAAGATTATGCGGGCACAGAACTTCCTCATTCTATATCAAAGCATGTTTCAGTCCAGAGGGTAACTTTGTATTGAGTGGTTCTGCTGATTCTTACGCTTATATTTGGGATGTAAAGCAACTGGGTTGGAATTCCACAAAGAACAACTTTCCACTATTAAGACTACCGGCGCATAACAACGAAGTGACAGATGTTGCTTGGTGCATGACAGATACGACAAAGCTGGCGACTGTAGGAGATGACTGCCTTTTGAAACTCTGGCAAACAAGAAACAGCGATGAAGAACCAGAAACCGTACAAGATGGCCAGCGTGTACAGGCAGAGTTTAAACTAGAAAGCCTCCAACAAGAGAATTTTTGGACTTCCAACGTACAAAGGACAGTTAACCTAGAGTTTCCCACAAGCAGAACGGAGAATACAAACACACTTCTATCTTACTTCCACAAACCAATTTCTAGAATGTGTACTGCGTCTCATTAAAGCATTTCAGGAATAATGAGAACCATTCGCTTCCAATTCCGATCGATCTTTCAGGCGATTTGTTGGCCACACACGCGTCGATATAGTTTTTGGGGGAGATCGCGTTCCAAGTAGGCTAAGGGTGCGTGGTATTAGCGGCATGGTTCTTTTCGAGTTTGACGAAGAAGACTTGCTGTCAGCAGATGACACTATTTTTAACGTGGGAAGGTCTGGAGATGAGTGGTGGAAGGAGTTGAGTTGGGAAGAAAGCAACCTTTTTCGAGTAGCGTCGGAACAGAGCTTGAGCGGCTTGGCAAGTACTTCTGGAATTGCCGAGTTTGACTCGAGGAAGCTTTTTTCTGGAGTGCCTAAGAAGGAATTTAAAGAAGGTGGCGAGACGACAGTGATTGATTATTTGTCAAACGAGTTTTATCCAACCTCCGCCCCTAGAATATCCGAACCTTGTGCGTCGTCTAGCTATTCACACGCAATGCCTCCAACAGAAGCGTCGTTGAATTCCTGTTTGAAGACAGACGTTCAAGGCCGAAAGCATTATCACGGCCTATATGCTCTGGATATGGTTGAAAAGGGCTTCAATTTGTCGCCGCCTGCCGGTTTGTGGACCCACGCCACCCATCCAAGAATCCCTGAGCAAGACAATTTTCTTTATGCTGGCACGTTCACGGGTAGCAATCGTCAGACGACGGAAGAGACTCTAGTTGCAACTCCACTAGACTCTCGAGAGTTCTCCAGCATGATTCTGAATCCTCCATTACTTTCCTCCCCGCCTTCCAAACGCTTGAAGAGCGCAAAAAGTCTTTCGCCCGTGTTATCCAGTGTTGGTACCTCGAAGCTATCTACTGTTCCAAGCTCGAGTTCTTGTGAAAGTTCTCAGAAGGGATTTTCTGCCGCTGAAGCGGATTCAAATTTGGGATCTCTTTCAGTTTATTCGGACCCAATGAATTATTTTGGAAAAAATCGGAAGTTTCGAGTTCCAGACCCAATCCTGAGTCCATCTTTGGAGTCTCAGATTAAACGACGGCCTCAAAAGAAAAAACAGTATTCACGTGCGTCTCCCGCGAAGTTTTGTCACCTTTGTGCTCGTGCTGCCAGTAAGAATATCAGAATGGTGGTTTGTTCGAATATACGAATTGGCATGTGTCTCAAAGTTACCTGTGAAAAGTGCTTTCGGCAGAACAGTTGGAATTTTGAAGAAGCCTTTGAAAATCCAGACTCGTGGATATGCACTCATTGTCGTGGTTCGTGTCCTTATCGTGCACAATGTTCTATCTATCAACGTACTAATCATCGAAGACGAGTTAGCCGTTTTCTCATGAAAAAGCAGAAAGAATTGAACGATGAGTACGTTGAGACAAGAAGCTGACGATAAAAGACGACATTGTTTATATTTCAGTTTTGAGGGTTATTAGCTGAGAAGATGTAGCGGGTTGGTTTTCAGTAGGGTGTCGCAGTTGCCTTTTGGAATAAAGTCCATATTGATATACGTAACGTAATCTGAATACCTTAGGAGAACAACTTCGACAGTCTGGCCAAGTTTTGAAAGTGAATATCATTATGGCGCTACATCGGACTGTCAATACTCTAAAGGATCCTCACGGTTCGGAAAAAAGACCAAGTATTCAAACGACGCCCTGCAACAAGGACATATAGCACGCTTGCAAAGCCATCTGCATATTTCACTTGAGTGAAAAGTATGATTGCAGGGTAAAGTTCTCACAAGGGCACCAAGTTCCAAGTCTTCAAGACAGATTGAGCACGAGGCAGCCTTCACGTCTGACTCCTCCTTAGTGTTCACTTCGGAGGCTTGTCCTTCCGAAGATTGAAAAGTTTTCCATTCTTGATGGTCATTCTTAATGACACCTTCATACGTATATTCTTTACAAACAAGGTCAATATCCTTCTGAAATAGCCCTTGACCCTCTGACGACCCTATAACGTAAGAAACAAGTGGAGGGACACGAAGCAAATCCGACTCAGTTTGCAAATGAACTACTCCAGATCTTCTCGAAATGTCCATCCTCCTCCTTACAATTGCAACAACGACTGCAAAAGTTGAAGTAAGTACAATGGAACCCACGATGGCGATGGCAGTTGTGGTAGAACTCATCCCTTGTCGACCAAAATGTTTTGGAATTTCTACAGACACTATCCTTCGTGCTCTCCGTATCAATTCTTTTTTATCATGTCAAAAGCAAAGAAAAGATTCAAAAATAAAGCTAACATAAATATGATTGTATAAACACACAAATAAATCGTGGCAATCTTCATACAATTTGAAACAATGTATTCTACCAGGAGGAGAAAAAAATATGAATGCTGAAAGTATCGACAACTATCGCAAAGCTTTCAAAATTTGCCGTTAATGATGACAGACATGCAAAACTCATTTCCATCACAAGGACTATCACTGTATGCATCAGTAAAACTAGAAACAATATCAACAGGCTGCTTTTCATCGTCCGAACTCTCTGCTTTATCTTTCAAGATGCCATCAATAAAGTCAAATTCATCTTCTCTTTCAACATACTCTTCATTCTCTTCGAGTTCCGTAAATTCAGGAGCAAACGCACTCCAATTTTCCGTATAGTCCTTGGTCCATACATAGAGGGACCCTGAGCCGCCACAAGAAACTATAGTATTCCTTCGCGGATTCCAAGCTAAATCCAGAATAGACTCTTTCGGTCCCTCTAAGGTCTTTTCTAGTTGGCCATCCTCAATTCTCCATACTAGTATTTTATGTTCAGACCCTTTCAGACCACACAAGAGGTATTCATAGTGGCCACTGAAACACGCACAACTCCACTGGCTTCTACCAACAATATCAGTGAACTGAGCTACCGGAGTAACAGGTTTGTCACTATCTCCAAGAAGAGAGGCAAAACTAAACACACGTATATATCTATCGTGACTTATAACTGCAAACATATTTCTCCGTCTTTCCATTACAACCTGCCGAATACCTTTGCCAGGTAACGAATAAACTCGAAGAGGCTGAAGGCCTTCAAAAGAAAAACAAGTAATGGTACCTGAAGTATCGAACCGAACTATTTCTTCTCCGTCCTTAGCAAAAAAGCAAAAGTGCTCTTGCGGACTCTTCGACACAGTACCCATTTGCTTCCTTGAGTCATCCAATGAATCTTTCAGCTTTCGTTCTTCGTCTTCCACCTCCTTCGGAGCACCAATCTTTACTACACTCGTCAGTTCATCCACTGACATATCACCCTGTAAACCTTGAATGTTCACTAACAGTGATAAATGCTGACTCAAATCTATAATACAATACTCTGTATTTTTTGGATGAAACTCTACGTGGCAAGGTACCGAGGGCGTTCGCAAGCATAACAACTCTTTTTGGTCTGGCAGATACCATAACCTCACTGTTCGGTCTTTCCCACAGCTCAAAACACTGAAGCTATTAAACGACCAACAAAGAGATAAAATAACTTCTTCGTGACCTTGAAGCTGCACAACAGGTCCATAAGTATCGAAGTCTACAATTACAACGATACCATAGAAGCTACCAACAGCCAGGAGATTTCCCGTTCTATTAAACGCCAGACAGTTTCCGTAGCACTCTGAAATCCTCTCAGTCATTACTTCAGGAACTGTTTGGCTTTCAAAAGGATTTAAGAGCAGTTTGTTCATCTTCAGTATACAGACAGCCAACGGAGCGAGGATCCCCGAGTTCCAATTCAAGATGACTTTTGAGGTTGCATAGGGCTGCATCCTAACGAACTTTGGTCACGAAACTATTATTGAAAAGTTGTGCCCTACCAAAAAATACAATTATATTTTTGTGTGAGTAAAATAAACCCCAAGAATTATACTTTTTTGGGGAAAACGGACACCGACAATCATACCGTTGCGAGCATGCACTGGAGAAGCAAACTATGAGTAGCATAAGACTCTCCGAAATCGGAGGGGACTGTTTTAGTGCTGAATAGAAGAGTGTATAGAACAAAATATGAAATTTAGATATGTCGAAAGCACTTTCAGTTTATCTGTGGTTCCAAATACATTCTCTCTGCTAATGAACTTCAATGACTGTCCAAAGTTGGGAAGGAACTCTATAAAATTCTCATCTCCTGTAACTCTATCAACTGAAGCCTCGCTTTCTCTCGGGCAAAGGCTTTTCAAGGCTCGTCTGCCTGCATCATCTGAGATTTCCGATTCAAATACAGGTAATTCATTGCCGAACCGGCCAAATCCCAAGAAAGACCGGGAATTTTTCAAATTTAAACCGCCACAACATTGTCTCTCCCTTATGGAAAACGAAAGTTTTGAAATAGTTCAAGACTCGAGTTATTTTAAAGACAATTCTTTTCTATCCCCACCAAACGAGGCACTGCGTATCCAGGAAAATGAAATACAGAAACTAAAAAAGTTAAACTTCAACCTGAAACTGCGGATTTGTCAGTTGGAAGAACAACTAGGCTTGGAGCTGACTGGAAACGAAGATGTCAACTGTACAAGACGACATTCAGCTTACTCTGATTCAGAAGAGAAGGACTCCCCTTATCCGTCTAGAACAAGTATTTTAAAAGAGCTCGAAGAGGAAATATATCGGAGAGACATCTTGTTAACGAAGGCCAGAACTGTTATACTCTCTCTACAAAAACAACTTTCTCATCAGGACAAAAGATGTAAAAACGATAAAACCAGTGGCTGTCAACAAATGAGCGACTCTAGTAAAAGCTTTGAAGCAGACGCTCAGAAGAGTAAGGAAAACTTGATTATCCCGCAACTAGAGGAAATTTCACAAAGAATTCTTGCGAAGCTCCAGGGTCAACAGTGGGACTCCTGTCAAGTCGAAAATGTTCAAACTAATGCGAACCTCAATAATGTGTTGAAGAACCTCACTCTAATAGAAGAAAAGATGGACAGGCTTTGTGAAACACCATGTGATACCAAGGAAACGCCAAACTCAGTTGTGGCCAAAATCGGAAGTTCCCTTCGAGAATCCTTAAGCACAAGCTATGAAACGGATAAAGAGAATGTGAAAAGTCCTAATTGTGAAAATCAGCAACATTCCATAGTGCAAGTTTTTCGAAGCAGCTCACCATTTCTCAAACAAAATGACAGTATGGAGAAATATCAGCACCAACCCATGTTGGAACGACTACTAGATTCTATTCGTGAACTTGGTGAACTGACTTTTGAATGCGAAAAACTGCTGGATAAAGAGGACCAAATAACACCTTTGCCATCACTCCGACCAGAAGGAACTCCTTGCAGTACATCAGAATATCTCCAGAATGCCGTGAGCTATGTAACATATTTACAACGTTATCTTAGCGATATCAGAGCGAAACTACAATTAAACTCATCAGGGCTCTGTCCAAGAACTAAGCAGATGATGGAGAGGCTCGTAACTCTTGAAGACTCGATGAAAAATTCCGATACTACTCCAGTGAAGGCTGGAGTTCACTTCAACTTCTGTATGCCCAAGACTCCTCAGTCCTGTCAAAAGAGTTGTTCCGAGATAAATTTCCAAAAGCCAGATGTGTCATATTCAGACAAATCTTGTACTGCTACGATATTTGACATAGCGAGTTCCGAAACAAGCAAGTTTCATGCTCAGTGGAAAGTTGACGAGGAAAACACATTTCTTTCTACACTGAAAGAGTTGACCCAGTTCAGTGAGTCGGCATACATCGAAAAGCTTCAGAAGATTCTTATCGAAATGGAAACACTCAACAGAAAAGTTCAACAAACGCAGAAGAAGATGACAAGGATTCAACAACAGCGTTCGGTGCCACTTGCTTTTGACAGGAGCTTGTTCAACTCTCCATCAAACAAGGAACTTGCAAGTTATAAACGTGGCAGTGAAGAAGAGTCATTTTCTGATAGCACTGATAATTTAAACGTTGTGACGATGTATCAGGAAAGCTTTTCCAACCTCGTTTCTTTTGTTTCTGGTGCCTTTACTATTTTTGAAGAAATAGACTTTGATCAACAGTTGGCAATTCCTAAGGAGGCAAGTTTCATCACAACTGCACTGAATCGGTTGTTTACATGGGGACAGAGTACTCTTGCTCCTTCGCCCTTTTCTCCTGGCTCAAGTAGAGAAAAAGAATATGTTTTGACTACGTGGAGCAAGGAGAAAACAGCACATGAAGGGCTGGACTTATTACGAAAGACAGTAGAGCAAATAGCACAATACAAAGATTACGAAAAAAGCCAAGTCAACCAAAACCTGAAGATTACAAGAGCGTGTGAAAAGTCGCTGGCTGCCTTGGACAACTTTGTGCAACATCTTGCTCAAAAAGTTGCGGCAAAACAAACTCTTTCAATACAAAGGTTAGGTGACCTGGAAAGGCGCTTGAATGCGTTCAAAAACAGAAGAAATATATCAAGTTCCGCGAAAAGCAGCGAGGTCTCTCTACTCTTGAGTACGGAGACAAAGCCTAGGTCACTTAGTGGAAAGTTAAGCAACCACAAGGCACTGAAAAAGTGGGTTTTGGAGCAAATTTCCGAGACACAACGAACTATTCAGCAAACACAAAAAAGTCTTGACAACGAAAGAAAGCATTTGCTTTACAATTGGCTCTCTACTTCAAAATGAATAAGTTACTTATAAAGCTTTAAAACCTATACCTAATTCCATTAAAAGTAATCAACGGCAATGTTGTTTTCTTCCAACTTGTCCTATTTGCTTCTCCACAAGTATTTGACGCCATAAAAGCTTCCTAAAGCTGTTAAACACATACCACAAACGAGATATTTACGTAAAGTTGCGTGTCCTTGTTCCGCAATACATGTCGCGTCCTTATAAGGAATATTGGTGAAGGAAACCAGTCGATACAGCGAAGGAAACGTATTAGGAAACCATTCGCTCAGGATGATCTGAATCCTTTTCCAAAATAGAAACAAGCGACTTGAAGTCTTTTCGGCCATCTCCAAATAATTTTCCAAGGCAAGACGCGCAATAACATCTGCGTTGGGCTTTCTACTTTTAGAAAAATGTTGCAAGATCTCTGACCACTTTCCACTATGCAATTCAATTAGTTCGTCGAGAATACGACAATCTTCAAATGCCAAGTTACAACCCTGTCCATAGAAAGGTACTAGTAAATGATAAGATTAAGTACACATCATTATATCGCTCTTACCAATTGCATGTGCTGCATCTCCAATAAGCACAACACGGTCCTTGAAATGGTAAGGTTCACATTGAGTATACATAAGAAACGACAACGGCGACTGGAAATACTGTTTGGCAAGATCTGGTATAAGGGGAATGACATCTTTAAAATACGTGGAGAAGAGTTTCAACAAATGTTCGCTTGTTTCAATCTTCTTGAAGCTATCGGAAAGCTTAGTCTCAGATAGCTGACGAAATTTCTTATATACCTTACTGCAGATCCCTCTTCATCCATGAACAGAGTACAAGTAAACGAACCATCAGAATTGGGAAGAGCGATCAACATAAATCTTCCTCGGGGCCATATATGAAGACAGTTTGGATACATAACATACGAACCAGATGGACTCGGACTAATCGTCAACTCTTTGTAACAAGTTGGAAGATATACTTGACTGTAATGAAACTTGGATTGCGCGCTATTTTCTAAAACTTGTCGCACTTTTGAAAATACGCCATCTGCTCCAACTATTATATCTGCCTTTATCATATTTACATTATAAGCAACATCGCCCGTAACTTGCAAGTCTAAATCTGTGAATCTGGATGAAAAGCTATCGAATTCTCCACCAAGGACCTGCTCAGTTGAGTCGACACTGCGGTCAAGATTGAATACTTCCGCTTCTTCAAAATAAAGAACGTTGTTTGTCAAATCAATAGAGGAGCAAGCTTTTCTAAAATATATCAAGACACCTGCACGTTCACAAGCATTCAGTAAAATGCAGTTGAGCAGATGTCTAGATATGGAAGTCAAAAACTCTCCTTTCTTTGATATACCGTAGGGTTGTATTTCAAATCGACCGTTCATATGGTGAATACCTCTTCCATACATAGGAACTCCAGAAGCCAACACCTCTTTGGCTAAGCCTACTTTTTCTAAAGCGGTCAAACCTCTCGTGGAAAGAGCAAGATTGATGGATCGTCCTGAGCTTTCAGCTTGCAGTCTTGGATCTTCTCTTTTCTCATAGACTCTTATTTCATAGGCATTGCCCAATCTCTTTGCCAAAAAGAGTGCTTCTAGAGTACCAGCCAGACCGCCTCCAACAACAACGATACGTTTTGGTGAAAAAGAGAGTTGCTGCTGCTGCTGCTGCTCCATTCCACAAGAAGAAATAATTTCCACTCGTGTCGGCAATGAATGAAGAGAAAAGCTTGTGGACGAAAGAGGCCTTTTTAATATCAACTTGTATTAAACTAGTAAAACTTTGCTCCGAACAATTTTCGTTTCAGTTTTATATGAAAGGACAAAGAGAAATCCATAGAGTTAACAAACAAAACGGTTAATCTGACCCTCAAGTTCTGCCGAGATATACTTTCCTCTGTTCTGCTACCTTCGTCACTCCTTCTTCTTCTCCTCTTGTTTTCGATACGAATTGCGATAAAAGTCCATAAAAAGTTTGTAAAAGGAAGCACCAACAAGTTGACCAAATAACCAGGCGCGCAGGGAACCAGAACACCCACCACGAGAAAAGTATAGAAAAGGAAAAGGCCAAGTAGCCGTAAGGTCAATAACAAACTGGACAATTTGAGCTTGGGTAATATATTTTTTCCACCATACAGTTTTACCAAAGGAAGAAAGCGCATAATAGTAATACATAAACACGTGAACGAGAGAATTGGCGACCTAGAAAAGCTTAACAAACACTTGCAGAAAGTTGTCTTACTTACCACCAAAATCCAATGTATGACCATAGCTGTTTGCATATAGACCCAAAAGAGAGGCATCACAACGCAGTGATGATACACGTGTAAAAAGTTTAACGGGCGTTTCTTCAACACCATGATGACAGTATCGAATAACTCGTAGTATTTGCTACAGTAGAACAAATACATCCAAAACAACAATCTTCCACGCATAGCTTTGTGTTCTCGGTCACAAACAACAGAGAAGAAACCAAGATCCTACCGACTTTATTCCATCAGCCAGCAAATCCTAGAAAAACCTACCTTTACTCGAAGTATCAGTTCTACGATGGTGCCAACACACATAACAAGCGAAAGAAGACACAAAACTATGTTATGAAAAGCTGTTACCCTCTTCAACTTTAAAGGCGGTCGGTCCTTCATATAACGGTGTAACGCCCATATAATTAGGAGATATAGGATGACAGCTACGAAGGGGTACTGTATTCCAGAGAAGGGTGAATTTCTCCACTCAAAGCTTCTTACATAGTTGTCAAAAAACTCAAAAAGGTTGCGAGTCAACATCCAACCAACACGTGCAACCACCGCAAAAGGATACGACAAGAAGATGCGACGAGAATTTTGGCCTCGCGCTGCGTCCATTCGACGCTTTCAGGGCTTGTTCTAATTCACATAGAAATATATATCGTACAATTCATAATATACATGTGCTCGTAGGAAATGATATTTTCCTACTAGTCGACTATGATGAATAGTTTTCCTGTCCAAGTTTTGGTTTTTTTACCAGCGGAAAGGATCCAGAAGCCAATTGTCATTTCTTTCTTGGCGTCGCTATTGGCAAATTTCTGCCATGAATCTCGCCTTTGCGATGCCTTGTGCCTGGAGTCCACGAAAAGAAAGGAATAAAGGAAATACATATTATTGGAAAGGTTACAAAATTTTCAACTGTATTGCTCATACAAAACGTATTTCAGTGTGTTGTTCACTCGATGAAAATGTATCCAAGTTAGAGACCAGAATCCTTGAGTGGCTACAAGATTCCAACAATAAGGACAACAAACGTTTGATGATTGGTTTAGTAGGAGTTCCAGGTTCTGGCAAGACAACGTTGGCATCTCACACTGCTGCCCGTCTTAATGCGTCAAGAACAGGTACCTGTATAGTAGTGCCGATGGACGGATTTCACTATTCAAAGCAAACCCTCGCCGAAATGGACAATCCAGCCGAAGCACATGCCCGTAGAGGTGCACCTTGGACGTTTGATAGTCTTGGCTTTATCAAGGCATTGGAGAAAATTCGGAAAAAGGAAACAGTATGCCTGCCTTGGTTTGATCATCACAAGGGAGATCCAGAAGAAGGCGCAGTGTATGTGGACAATCTAGTTCCCGTTGTCATAGTGGAAGGAAACTATCTTTTGCTTCCAGACAAGCCTTGGAATACTTTGCCTCATATTCTAGATGAAATATGGTATCTGGATTGTGAAATTTCAGAGGCTATGTACAGAGTCTTTCAAAGAATGGTGAATGACGTCGGTGGGTCAATACTTTCTGTTCTTCCGCAAGGTGATAACTTTCTTGTAGGACTTTCACCAGGAGAAGCAAGTTTTCGTGTTTCCTATAATGACAGTAAAAATGCTGAGATAATTTCAAGCTGCAAATGTAGAGCTGACGTTATTTTAGACTCTAATTCGAGGTGATAGGCAAATAACAAAAACATTTATATGTACATGGAAATCAAACGTTACAAGGTGCCTTTTGTCTCTATTATCTCGTTTGGAAGCAAAGAAGTGTACTCCATATCAAAATTAGTTATCAAATTGTCATCGTTCTCTATCGTATCTCTCGAATATAAATCCTGACTATCCGATGAGAAAACGTCTCCAACAGTTTCCGAGTGTTCAATGCAGCTTCTTTCGAGAAAGAAAAACGGGTCATCACTATATATACTTTCCGTAAACTTGTCGTCGAAGAAGTCATCTGATGTGTTGAGTTTCTGAAAAGTTCAGCTTAAAAACCGCAAAATAAATGCAAAACCTACCGAAACAGGAAAAGAAGATACGGAGGAGTAAGAGTTAATTCCTAAAGGTTCATCAGAACTAGTGTTCACAGAAATAAATTTCTTGTCCTGAGCTTCTTCACTGCCGTCTCTTGAGTACATTTCTTGCGAAAACAAATACTCTTCAGATACGAAATTCCAAGAATAAGTCCAACCTAGTGCTTTGCGACTCTGTTGACGTGACTGACAAACTAGGCATTCCTTTTTGGAATATCTGTCATTATTGTCGCAATATACTGTATTTTTCTCCTGTAGAGAGTCGTTGGATGGGAACAAAAGACCTGGATGATGTATCCACTTCACATCTCTAAAACAATGACAGAAACGTTGCAACTCTCTCTTTCTAAGACTGTCAGCAAACTTGATGCTAGTAACTGTGACGATATAAGGCAATATGCAGTCAACCAAGCCTTCAAGAGTTTCAGGATCGTAACTGGTCCAACGACAAGTTCCACCAAAAATTCCAAGAATACTTTGAAGTGTGCGCTGAAAACTCGGTACTGAGCTCAGTTCTTCCTCCACATACGAGGGCAACTGAAAGCTTCCCACTGAACGGAAACAATCTTCATCATATGTTCTTTCAGAAATAATCTCCACACTATGCAATAATTTGTAGGGCAGTTTGCCCAATTCAGGCGCTTCAAAGAGAATAAAATATCTTATTCGATGGTCACTTGTGGGGAACTAGGAATAGCAATCACTCAACAAAAGTCACAAACCAACGTGAACACCAACCTTCATCCAGTTTACAAGAACGGTGTTATTGTGCACATACCAGTGAAACTAATTCAACAGTTTATGATATGGTAAATAGTGTGAACCGTATCTTACCTCCAAAAATTGTCCTGTATCCAAATCAAATATAAATCTTCGACAGGCTGGATGCACCATTGGGCCCCAGAACCTTGGAAGAGCAAAGTAATAGGGATCTCCTAACACCTGATAAAGGTGAACCAGATAGAACAGTAGACAAACTCCAACGACGTACGTAACCAATCAATACTCTGTTGACAACACCAACTGGTTTGACTAGCAATTCCAAGGATGAAAGGTGCTGATCCACTTGTACCTCCGCCTTTAACGCATATGCACTTTCGATGGTTGAAGGTTGTATACTATCCTCTGTTCTACAAAGCAACCACTCTCTGGCTGTATCATTCTCCAACAATGCAGACAACGAAAATAGTGACATTTTCGACAAGAGTCATTTCATTCCTTCACTTTTTGGTGGATGTGGCTGCCTTTCAACGTGCGAAGTAACGGATTTTCCGTTGGTTAATCTTTGGAAGATTTTTTGGTTGGTGATGGGAAGAGGCATGAGGAAATATCATCGCCTGCTATTTATACGATGAAAGCGTTTTCCAAACGCACTTTTCATTGAAATTTCTATGTATGAAAAGGATTTCCAAACAATGTTTGGCAACTATCTCAATAAGCGCTTGGTTGGAAGCGTTCTCTTGGCGAGGGTTACCGTGGTTCGAGAAATAACACTACATAGCATTGAAAGTAGCAGTCCTACAATATCAGTCCTCACAGGTCCGGCTGCAACCTATTTCAACTGCTAGGATAGTTCTATTCGGACACTAGTAAATGCTCTTACCATTGCAAAGAACCTATCTTTGGATGGACGTTGCTATGGCTCAGAACTATAAGCTTGCTGAGTTTATTTTGAGAACAATTTTTGCCGATGCAACCCATTTGGCCAGTATAGGGATGCAAATAATGAGTACATAGACACATTGGTATTTCCCCAGTCGTTTATTTGCATATGTCACGAGGTGCAGGGAAGTTTAGAAGCGAGTAGTGATAGTTTCTAGTTAGAAGCGAGCTTTATATTAAAACTTGGGAAAATACTGGAAACGGAATTCACGCTTTATTGGAAATTAGCTCTTTGAGTTGGCTTTTTTTGGGCTAGCAAAATAGTGTCCCATTTGGGACGTTTTCATGAATGAAAGATTTCTTTTCTTCTCTTGCATACGTGAGATATTCTTTCACAAATAAGAGTAGCAACTAGATAATGAAATACAAAGCTTCTGAAATAAGTACCTTTGTATATTGCATGAAACAGAGTTTTTCTACACAACCATAAAGATCGCTGTACAGCGAGGGCGAGACAGAACAATGAGTGGTGGAGTTCGACTCTGAGAGAAATTGTCTTTTGTGGATTGGGAAAAGGGGAGAAGATGGCAGGTATTTGGGCCAAGTACAACGCAGCACTTACCGCAAACCCTTTGAAGGTGAAAACCTTAACAGTAGGTTTCGTCTATTTTTCAGTCTTTTTGTTGAAATGAGCTAGTCCTTTTTTGGTTTTACTCTAGGAGATTTGATAGCCCAGTCCCCCGACATGTTGTCAGGGAAGCCTTGGGATTATATGAGAACTGCCCGGTTTTCAGCTTTTGGTTTGTGCATACACGGTCCGATCGGGCACTATTGGTATCAGTTTTTAGATAGGGTTAGTAGTGTTCTTTTTGGCTTCTAAGGTCCCTTAGCCTCGTTTTAGACGGTTATGACCAACGCGCCCAAGTCCGGGATCGCAGTTGCCACTAAGACAGCAATAGATCAGCTTCTTTGGGCGCCAATATTTACTTCCATATTTTTCTCCTTTATGAAAACTGTGGAGGGCCACCCTGATCAGGTAGTAGATGAAGTGAAGACAAAGTTGTGGCCAACCATGAAGGTCAATTGGGGAGTGTGGCCTCTTGCGCACCTAATCAACTTTAGATTTGTTCCATCTTCTCAGAGAATTCTTTATATTAACTCTGTCCAAATTGGGTACAACACTTTTCTGTCAACCATGGCTGCAGCAAAGACGAAAGAAGAATCACCAGCCGCTTAAGACGACCGTCGTTAATAAAGGTTCAAGGTGTTTCCTGGTTTTATGTATTGATAATTTTTTATTGAAACACGGCATAGAGCATTGGATAGTAATTGAGCACTTTGATCAGTCATTTGCATTTCTATTGTGTTGTGCGCAACGTTTTGTCGTTGCTGCAAGTATTTAGGGGTTAAGGAACAGTTGATAGCTTTTTGAACGGTTTCAAGTGCTACTGGAAAGTTGAGCACAGCTTGGAAGAGGCCTTGAAGCCTTTTCAAAGCTGCCATTAGAAACACCATTGAGATTTCGAGATCTTGCCTCCATTTCGAGGTTAACTTGCTCTTAGTCTTGTGTGTATGTCTCGACTTGTCGTTGTGCGACTCGTTTTCTCTACTTTGTCTTGTTCTTTGATTCTTATTCCAAAGCGGAGGAAACGTCTATCATATTTATTTATGCAGCAAGTAAACCTTCTATTCACTCAAGAGACGCTGTAAAAGTTTCAGGTGGACGCCTGCTTTCTCGCAAAGGAAGATAACTGATAAAGGTTATTTTCTACAAGTTGCAGGCCATACGAACTTCGTCATCCAAGGGTCAGTTCTCAGCGGTTCAGGAGTTCTGCCTAAAAGCCTGACGAGACAAAACCTAGTATCTAAGGAACTTGTATCAACTTTTTGGTTGCTATAGTTGCAACATGTGCAGAAAGACATATCTCAGCAATTTTCCTTGAGGAATGCGTTATTAGACTATATACAACGCCTTCATTACGGATTCTTCCAACGCGGTGTAAGTAACTGGTTGTAGTCTTCGGAAAGTCGAACATGATAATTCCACCAATAGATGGAATATCTAAGCCGCGCGCACCTAAATCTGTACAAACTAGAAATCCAGCATCTTTCTCACAGAATCTTATCCAACTTGCACGCCTTTCTTTTGGAGGCATTTCTCCGTGATAACAAGCAGATGGCAAACATTCACCTTTCTCATTTAAACCAGATAATACATGATCGACAAATCGGCAGGAGTCTACAGTATTGCAGAAAATAATGGTCTTAGATTCTTCGTTCTTTGAGATTTCTTTGACTAGTTTTTCAAGGGCTGCTCGTTTCTCAGCTGCCGTCTTTAAATAAAGAGGTTCAGACCTGACTCTTTTTTCCAATGGTAACTGGTGTAGTTTATCGGACAGCACGAAGCTCACTGAGGGACAATAATAACGAAAGAAAGAGTCGACTTCCAATGTTTTCAACGCGGCAGTGCCTATTATTTGCGGCTTTCTGTCTTTCAAGACAACGTGTCTTTCAATGTTCATGACCAACTTTTTCGTTTCTTCACGAAAACCGAGACGTGAAAACAAGTAGTCAGCTTCGTCAAAAACAACGTGGCGAAGTTCGCTCAGCATTATTGCTTTCTTGCTGTGATGCTCCATAAAGCGTCCTAGAGTTGCCACTACAATATCCCTTGGTACAGATAAGCTATCTTCTTCTGCCTTTCTCGAACGACCGCCAACTATTTCAGTACAGCTAAATTTTGCTCGGTGACTTAGCTTTTTTGCAACTTTACAAATCTGTTCACCAAGCTCCCTTGTTGGCGCCAGAATAAGGCATCGAGGTCGATTAGGAGACCGTTCTATTTTGCCCTCCTTCTCCTGACGTGTAAGAAGTTCAATAATAGGAAGCAAAAAAGTAAGCGTTTTCCCTGAACCAGTTTCTGCACCAATGAAAACGTTGTTTCCGGCAAGTATTTTGGGAATACCTCTGTTCTGTATCTGAGTTGGCACGTGGATGCCTTGTTCATCTAGAGAAGCAATCAACTCTTTTCCTATTCCCAGTGACGCGAAAGGGCTAGAGTTGTTCTTAGCTTCTGAGCTAGAATGGAAAGAAAGTTTCGTCTTCAACAAAGCTGTTCTACGAGACGATAGTCGACAGGCGCCAAAACGACCAGGAAACAACGTGGCATGACGCAATGCCATTATTACTCCATCCTGGTTTTGCCGATTCAACGCGTTTGTAGTACTCATTGTTCGTTGTGAAGGTTACGAAACTTGATAACAGAGTCCGTTGCAGGACTTCTTCGAAAGTTGCCGTGTAAGAAGACCTGTCTTTAGCTGAATTGATGGAATGGTTTTCACAAGCATTCTACAGTCACATGCTGACTCAAAGAATTTCATAAGATATGCCGTGAATAAACTCCATTTCGCAAGGCAAATGAGGATAGCCTATCCTTTCAAAACAAAGAAACAACTATCTTGAAAACTTGTCGCCATTTTGGACTTTGATTGCAAGTGGCTGCGATGGATGATGAGGACAACCCAACGACGTCTACTCTGTACTCTTGGGAAAAAGACATAGTACGTTCTTGGGAAACACTTGAAGAAGATGAAACAGGGAAAATAAAAGATTCGAGCTCTTTTGAACAAGACCAAACCAGAAGAAGGCGTAAAAAGACACAGCCGAAAGTACGAAGAGGACTCATACGCTTCCTTGTGCTAGTTTTGGACTTGTCTCGTGAAGCCAGAGACTCTGACTTGAAGCCTTCACGCGGTGAGGTTTGCTTGTCTCTTTCACAAAATTTTTTGCGCAGCTATTTCGATGAAAATCCTATTTCTCAACTGGCTATTGTGGCTTTACGCGATGGAGTGGCAGAGAAGCTCAGTTCGATGGGAAGCAATCCTAGACAACACTTGGAAGTACTGAAGAACGCTGCTCAAAAAGGATTTTATGGCAGTTGTTCTCTACAGAATGGGTTGGACATGGCTTTGAGTCTGTTGCGCTCCATTCCTTCGTACGGGTCTCGCGAAGTGCTGTTACTTTACAACTCCATATCTTCATGCGATCCTGGTGACATCAGACAGACCATAGAAAATGTTGAGAAAGAGAAAATCCGCTGCAGTGTTATTGGAATGGCAGCAGAGTTATATATATTGAAATACTTGTCTATCAAGACACACGGTTCGTATTTTGTTTGTATGAACGAAAGTCACTTGTGGGACCTGTTGGAAAATTTCGTAACTCCATCTGCAGCAGCAATAGAAGACAAGACGAGGGGTACTTTAGTTCATATGGGATTTCCAAGTTTGAAGACGTTCAAGGAACCAAAAATTTGTCTTAATGACAGGATTCTGAGAAGTCAAGTATTCGTTTGTCCTCGATGCGAAGTAAGTAACAACGTCACTTGTTTCGGATTCTTTTAACGTGCAAAGTGCTGTTATGGAGAGATTCCTATTGAGTGCATTCTTTGTGGCCTTGTTTTAGTTTCAAGTTCGCAGCTTGCTAGATCTTATCATCACATATTTCCAGTAGCGAACTTTTCTGAATGTAATAATAATATCCAAAGGTGAGTTTACGAAGAAATGCATAGAACGCAGTCATTTAGAATATTGTAGTCGAGCACAAGTTTGCTTTGGATGCAAAGCGGCGTTTCCTCGTGAAAGCTCTGAATATTTTGTTTGTCCCAATTGTCAAAATATGTTTTGTGGTATCTGCGATATCTTTATTCACGACAGTTTGAATAACTGTCCTGGATGTGAAACTAACTCAAACAAACGAACTGCCCCTTTGACGCAAGTCAGTTGAGTTATGAAGGAAACTGTTCACAACTGCACAAAATTTTTCTGGTGCCTCAACGGTTAACCAGTGTCCTGCTCCTTCAATTGTTTCAATGACTGCTTTTGGGAAAAAAGTCCGAATAGCCTTTTCAGCGGACGGATTCATAACATAAATTGATCTTTCTCCTCGGATAAATAGCGTCGGGCGAGAGTATGTTTTCCCTTCTTTCACAGGAAATTCGAGTATTCTATTCATAGAATTCAATAAAGCAGAAACGTTCACGCGCCATTTAAAGTGCTTAGGATGAACATCATCCGTGGTTAAATTTTCTAAAATGAATTCTCTTACACGCTTATTCTGGATTCCATTTTGTTCCAATAAATCCTCTACTTGCCTATCGCAAACTCATATAAATCTATGGCGACAAGATATTGGACTTACCAGCGTTCCGTACAACGCTCCAGATTAACTTTGGACATTGCAACTATAGCATCGGTAGGTAAATTCTTCTCAAAGGTAGGATCGCTGTAGTCGATTGGTGCCAAATCAACCACTATTAGCTCTGACACTAATTGCGGATATTCCAAAGCAACGGCCATTCCAACCTAAATAAGTTACAATTTATCCAAGCGTCTTGCGAGTGAAATCTACCTTCCCACCCATGCTATGGCCGATTATGACACTTTCGGAAATGTTGTGATCTTTCAAAAAACGCTTTACATCTTCTGCTAGGACTCCATAGTTCATATGTGGAGAGTGTGGACTGGAACCGTGGTTCCGGAGATCCAAAGCATATTTTCTCCGGTCGGGAACTGAGCAAAAGTTACTCGTACATAAATTAAAGATAACTAACATATTGCATACCAAAATCGTCTCTGGCAAGCAATGAAGAGTAAGTAGCTCCAGAGGCCAAGACTCCGTGAAGGAGTATAACAGGCGGCTTCCGTTGCGAAGTTGCGCACTTTTCTGGTATCTCAATATAGGAGAGAGGTAAACTGCCCAAACAACTTTCAGAAGACTGTGTCCCCATACACAACGAACGAAAAGTATGGCGGAACTTGGACTGGTATGAATATAGAATGCTCAGCAACCATTTTCGACGCTGCATAGAATCATGGATGTTGGAAAGAAATTGTTCCAACGCTATTGGAGTTCATTACGCTATGAGCTTCTTACTTCATCTGCTAGCTTTTCTCTTGGACTGGTACCAGTACTTCTTCCGTATCGAAACATATGCGCTTGATTTTATAGAGAAACACTACCATTAAAACGCCCTATTTGAAGCATTTCTGCAACATCCTTCACGAGAGAGAGATGGCATCAGAGCCAACAGCCACAGACTCTTTGCAGAACCAATGACTGCGGGTCTTCCGAGAAGTACCAAATACGAATTCCGAACTCTAGGGATATCCATGTTTTGGTATAGATCTGGTTCTTACTTCACGTTGGATGGACAACTAGAACTCGTCCTCGCTCGAACACTCGAGTATGTCGCGTGAGTTGTGCAGCCGAATGAGTCGAACGACATTTGTGTTTCGTGCTCATTATTGTAGTTGGAGCACAAATCACCCCCCATTCTTGCCATACAAGTGGCACTGCTATCCTTGTAGAAAGTTCCAATTGTTCATTTTGTACCGAATGGAAGAGCAGTCTTAAAAGGAGAAAAAGATTGAAGACGTGGCTTGTGGGAAGTGACATGGAATGATTGCTCTACTGCTGCGACTACGCATGTAGCCTTCCAGTACCACTTAGCTTTATATTCCTTCTCAACTGTAAAAATTGTATCCTTTACTAAAACAGATATGCTCTCTGTTCCTCCGCGTAACTATCATCTCACTCATGCTTTCTCGTCAGGACTGCTTTTTGCTTCTAAAAAATCCAAGTACTCCATGAGAAATGTTGCAAGTGTTTTTTTGGGTAATACTATTTGCTGATTTGTCTTTTATAGACATGACCATTGCGAAACGTTTGGCGCCAAAATCCACCAATCCAAATCATCGACCTCCGCAGGAAAAAAGCACTTGCCTGGGCGCAGTATCCACGCGACAAAATTCAAATAATAAAGATGTACATTTATTATGCTAGTGTCTAGATATTTCTCGCTTTTGAGACTTTTATTATGAGCAAATTTGATACTTGAAGATTATGACGAAAATGGCTCCTCGTCCCATTTACTCAACTTCATTGCTCCACTCATTTTCATATTGAAACTCTCTTCTCTGCAATAAAATGACTTGTCAATAATTTTGATAGATAAACCTACGTGTGAATAATGAGATTCTCCCTCTACAACAGAGTACTTTATAGAATATTATGCTTACGTCCGTTTCGAAAGTCTCTAGGCTCCCAATGTCTCCGTGATTGTTTACACTTGGCCATCACACGATGGACAACCTTGGATGGAGGCGGCAAAGGAAAACAAGCCATGGATGATATATCTGCAGTACTGAAGCGAGTTGAAGAGGAAAAGATTTTGGAGTGTTCCTCAACAGAAGAGTTTTACGACCGATTGTTAAATATCGGATGTCGCTCGCGAGCAGCAGACCATCCCCTGTTTCAAAGAATGAAAGATGGAACACTACCAAATGTGTTACTAGCCATTTGTGATTATGCGTTCCAAAAGGCCGAGCTTCACAGCCACTTCAAGGAAGCTAGGGGATATACTGAGGAGGAACCAGCACCGACCCAAACTTTTCGTGCTATCAGAATGGAAACCCCGAAAGCAGCCCCTGTGCTCATTAACCTTGAGCAACGGAGCATTTCTGTTGTAGACGCAAAGTACGAAGAATTATTTGGAAGGTTTTTGAAGGCACTGGAGCGAGAAGCAGGAACCGAAGGGCTTGCGATGCTACCTCAAGTGAAAGTGGGCAGATATTTTGGGGAAGAATTTAGCAAACTTCTAGTATCGGAGAACCTTTTCTTCCTGTTAGGTGTTTTGAGTATTCGGACTTTTCCCATTGTCCATAAAATATATCGTTGTATTCTTGAAGCACTGAAGAAGTATACAAATCTTTTACCCAGGGAGTATTTTTTTTATCAGCTTGGCTCGGAGCTGGAAACTCCTTTGTATGGATATTTGAAAGAAAGAATTTGTACAGTTTGTAACGCTAGAGAAGATCGTTGGGAAGTTTCTAAGGGTTTCGCCCATGCTGCGGCTTGTCAAGCTGAATACTGGGATCGTCTGTACAAAAGAGCTCTTTGTTTTCCAAGAAACAGATGGAAAGATAGTGATAGACTCGAAGTACCAGTTTCTCCTATAGGCAAATTCAATATGCTTAAGTTGCGGATTCTTCACAAGTTTAACCATAGCGATCTTGAAATTTTGCCTGAAGAGTCGCAGGAGCATTTGTAATTGGAGCACAAATCAACCCGATCCTTCTTATACAAGTTAACTGCCATCCTTGCAAAAAGTCGTAAATGTTCATTTTGTACCTAATAGTAGAACTATCTGAAAAAGAGAAGCGGATTACAGATGCGCCTTTTGGGACGTGACGTAGAACGCCTGCTGCTACTGGTACGATTAACGCTCTTGCTTTCCGGTGCCACTTAGCTCTAGGTTCCTTCTCAGTTGTAAATGGTGTGCGTTACTAAGATAGATATACTCTCTATTCGTCCCTGAACTATCTTCTCACTCATGATGTTCTTGTCAGGACAGCTTTTAGGGTTGCTTGTTAAGGATGCAAGTACTCGATGAGAAAATTTGCAAATGTTTTTAAAGAATGAAATTTGTTGATTTAGACTACCATTTATAGACATTACCATTCCAAAGATAAATATACCTTATGGCGCCTCACAGTCTCTCAATACACATTTCCTCCCATTTTTAGAATGGAGCATTTCGAATTATTTTTCTGTAACGGAAGATCAGGAGGAATTAGAAGTTTTACATTAGCAGTAACATCGCATGTATCAGCTACGAATGGTAGTAAATACCACCCGTTCTGGCACGCATTGAAAAAGGAGATATCGAATATTATGTGGTTGCCTACAGAAATGGAAAGGATTCGAGTGAATCTTTTAAAAGGTTAATGGAGCTTATGGTTTTCGATGCCCAAGTTTTCCCTACAAGAAATCTGTAGATGAGCTTCTCACTGTCTCCAGCATCTTTGTGGTCAAGTATGATGGACATGGTACAGAAGAACATTGTAGAAAACCAAATTCTCTATCACTACTTCGTTCCCGAGTGCGAAGAAGAAGAAGAGAAATTACCAGGAAGGAAAGCCTGCAGCCGGCTAAGCAAAGAAATTCGCCGCTATTCAACAAACGATGAACAGTCCAAGTTGCACGGATGCTTTGATTGCTCTCGTTTGATCTATAACGAATGTCTGTGTTTGATACAAGAGGAAAAGATCCTGAGGACGATTTAGACAATGAGAGCCGGTGTTCTGAATGAGAAAGCTATCCACAAGATGCAAGTGATTTCTTTGGTATTGCCCTTACTTTGTATAAGGAGCCTCTTTTTTCCCACTGTCTTTGGAAAGAGCGAAGACTTGAACATACAGAGTTACTCAAGTACGATATCAAAAATTCCCTCAAAGTTTATATCCATTTTTCCGTTAGACCAAGCAAGCATACAAGAACATTTGGAGAAAAACACTTTTTAGAACGCCCTTGTCGAGTTTTCTGTGTCACCAAAGTTTTTCTATCAAGGTTTTATATTAGAATATACCAGAGGTATTCCTGGTTTGCTAGTACAAGTTGTTGTTTAAAAGTACGCAGAGATATATTTCCAAATTTGACAAGAAAGATAGGTGGGACGATGCTTCTTGATGCGAAGAATGTTGAAGAATGTGTTGCTCCATATTTATTCCGCTTGGAAGGGCTTTTTGACAAAGCATTTGATAATGAAGAAGCTTATTTTATCGCCGACCGTTTAGCTTGGAAAATACTTTTACAGAGCGCAGAAAAGATAGTGCGCGCGTCTTTGATTTTGTAACAGACTTGTGTTTGTATCCATCGGGAATGTTCAAAGTTGGGTTACAAAGAAATGTACCAAGTGTCTGTTTTAAAGATATGGGCCTCTTTCTTGGAAATGCAGTTGAAAGGGGATACCTTATCTCTTTGAATTTTATCGTACAATTCGAGCCACAAACTTATAATTTCCCTTATTAATCTAGTTGCTTGGTTGCCACCTCCCATCACGATGAAAGTTCCTTTATTATGTACCCTTTCGCAGTTTTTTTCAGTGTGGAGTAGAATTAACCTGAAGTTTCCCACAATTCAGCTGCATTTCATCTTCTGTTATCTATACATTCTCAGGACATCTGAAGAACAAGCAAGTCCAAATAGGAAACGAACAGCGTTTGGTCACAATGAATGGGAAAGATTTGTAACTAGAGAATTGCTTTACAATCAGGTTCGTATTCCCATGCAAACGACATGCAACGGTCCAGATATTGTAGTCAAGCTAGATGGGCATAACAGTGACGAAACATTACTTTTAGGTATTGCTTGTAAAGGTAGCCCTTTTGGAGAGCACAAGTATAGATATATCATCCTGACCTTGTTGTAGGAAGCAAGGTACGAAATGAAGCTTGCTTCACCCGATTTTTGTCTATACCAGGGAACTCGGAAAATCATGGAACACACAGAAGTTACCTAATATCTTGTTCTCCGAGAAAACGATTCTACAAACTATTTCTTTCGTCAGTGGAGCATCAGAACTACTCCATAAGGAAGCAACTTCCATAAAACTACAGCGTATGTCGACGACAATTCACGCTGAGTTTATTCCACTGAGAATTAAATTTTTTCTATACTCGACGACAGATAAAAGAATTTCATTTTATTCGCTCCAAGAAGCATGGCAAGATATTGCTAGTGCCGCTGACATCTCGATACTGCACATCTTACATTGCGAGCAACAGAATGTTTTCCTTCTCCTAGTTTGGAATTTATTTGTCCATACACTCCACAGGTTTTGCTGGTATAAGCTTCATCGACTATAATTACTTGGCACCAAGGATGTCCTCTTGAATTATGTACAATCGTTGCACGAAAAGATAATGCGACCGCGTCGCCAATGCTCTCGCGGTTTTGCTTTTAAACTTGCGTTGACCGCCACGAATCATCTTGCTGCTCTCAAATTTTGGGAGTGACCGAAAAATCGTTGCAAAGAAGTGTAACCAAGTTTGGGTGCAAAACTCAAACAATTTGACGAATCTCGGAATTCTTGCATCAGCTTTTCTCATCGCCATCGCTTCTCATGTTTTATGTCTGAACTAGGCCATTTGGAATCTACGCGGTCCGGCGTATAAACAAGGGGATGCACCTTCTTTGCTACTTGACGCACTTCATCATAACAAGAGTTTCTAGGGATAAATGTCCGGATATCCGGATCCACGACAGTCATATCCCTTGACATGGGAGCCTGGTCCTCGCTGCATGGTCAAACACGATAGGAATTGATTCCTTATTCGCTCCAGAAAAATTAAAGAACCGTTGTGGATTGTCTAGGTTAACGGCTTTTCGGCTTTAATTCCCTTTATAAAGGCATAAATTTCAATTATTCTTTTCTAGTTCCTTGCATTAATAATGATGGTTTCTTGAGGAATGCGTTGTTTGCTTCTTTTTCTAACACGAAACTTTGGCGATCTTTTCTGTGTCGAGTCAGCGTCAAGTCAAAAGGTTTCCGCAAGTCCACCGTTATCTCGTTACGGATTTCATGTCAGTCTTGTTGATAGCTTCCTCACTCTGGCTCCAGGCGCCTTACTGGTCCTTGGAATCTTTTCTTCAGCCACCCGCAAACGGTCGTCACAGATCAACCAGGGAACACTCGAGCCAGTTTCGCAATTTCTGTTGTTCATCTTTGGAGCTTTTCAGTCTCGTTACTCTTCTTTTCATTCGGAATCGATAATAGTGATAGAGAATTTCGTTCTCTGCAATTTTCTGCAGTACAATGTACATGATGCTTGGCGAAAAATATGACGGAGACAGGGAGGAATTCGTCTGCAAATTTCTTGTCAGAACAAACTTGGTTACCGAACACCATGAGCTTAGACATCGACTCAAATGCCTCTCCATTTCTATAGGCAACCACAAAAGCTTGGATATCTCCATTGCTACTGCGTTCTAGAAAGGTTTACAGTCACCTGCATTTCTAATTGATAGATGGGACACTATCTGCTGTAGAAACTACTTGTACCTGATTTTCTACTATGGTAAATAATTTGAAATGCTTGATTCCAAAGATGAGAAGATGCGTATTTAAAGATTAGATCAGGCGCTAAAGTGTGCGCTTTTTCTATATGTAGAATTCTAATTGGTGGATTTTGCCGCCATTTTTTTTTACTCAATGCTCATGTCTATAAAAGGCTTACCTCGATCAAGAAATTTCAGTTTCAAAGAAACATTTGGAAGTATGGCACTGAGTTGGTTCGAAGCAACTCTCGAGTGATCATCGTGAGAAAGGGGATAGATGCCATACATTTATTGTCAAGAGATACTAGCTACTGGCGTTAGAAAGCTATAGGTGTAGTAGCAGCAGTAGTCATTCTATGTCATCCAATTCACGTCCGCAATCTTTTCCTCCGTTTAAGAAAGCTCAATTACGAGGTACAAAATGAACATTTGGAGCTTTCGGGATTTGACGGCAAGGGTGATCGAAATGTTTTGTGCGCCAATAGTAATACTGAGCTCGCGAGACACTACTGTCGTTGTTCGAGTCATTCAGTTGCACACAAGTCACGTGATATCATGACGGTTTAATGCGAATGAGAAAAGTTTGTAGTTATCCATTCTGTAACATAAAAAACATGGATAGAACTAGAGCCTGGAATTCGTATTGGATTGCATATGCTGTGATGTGTCCTGACAAAATTTCCTGGAAGACAGGCGAGATGCAAAACTATATAACAATTACATTTTCAATTTTAATTGAGAGCACCGTGGCGCAGCGGTTAGCGTGCTGGGCCCATAACCCAGCGGTCCCTGGATCGAAACCAGGCGGTGCTACATTTGCTTTTGAAAATTCGAACAGTTGTTGAGGCGTATTATATGCATTATCTGTTGCTTCGTAGTGTCATCATACAATGACACTAGAAGTTTTATTTTGTGGCCTTTTTATTTTAAAGATCACGCACATTCGAGGAGAACTTTTCCGAGAGTTTGCTGGTCGTTCTAGTGTTCTTACAAAATTGTGTATCTATAATTCTCTAGTTGATTTGCTGCTGAAAGTATGAGTACGTGTGTGCTGTGTGTGCTGCAAGGTATTATCGGTTTACTTGCATTTTCATGGTTTTTTATTATCAACATATATCTACTGTTACCACTGGTATTTCGACAAGTCCTGGTATTTGTCACAGACAATTCTGGCATACTTTTAGTGGGACAGAACGTAAGAATATAACATTTATGCCAAGTTTTATATAAAGGCTGGAGTGTTCCGTTGAGAGCAAAATGTCAACTCGTTGCTCGAATTGCTGAAAAAGCGTTGTTGCATTTGTGTTCCAAATGCCACCTCGGAAGAGAAGAGCTACCTCAAGCTCACAGAAAAAGTCGAACAAGGCCGTTTCTACGGAACGACACAGAGTACAGAATGAAAAGGACTCTTCTTCGCGTGGTCGCATATCTCAAGAACCAAGCACATCCTCGTTAAGAGCTGATGAGGAACTGAAGGAAGTGGAGAATATGGAAATTTTAGATCATATTCCTGCGCCACCGTTGAAAAGGAAGAATACAAACAAATCTCAAGAAAACTGTGCAAAACAAGAAGTGGCGAATGTTGATACACAGAAGGAAAGCGAACTTGAAAGACGAAGGAAAACTTTGGACAGCCTTTTACGGGAGACTGATCTGGCAAACTTTGCCTCAACAACTATTTTAGCCGCGCGGTTTACGCAAAAACTTGTCCGAAGAATCTCCTTAGAAGGTTTATTAAAGTTTCGTTGTAGGAAGGATAGCATTTCTGACGACTTGAAAAGGCATATTTTTGATGTTTCCTTCAATAAGGAAGCCGAAACAAACAAGTGCAACCTTGTGACATCGGAACAGATAGGAAAGCACTTGAACCAAGGATCTGTTCGAAGTGGTTCATCTAACCATAGTAATACGAGAAACCTTTCTTGCTCACATTGTGGAACGCTTGTTTCTTCGTCGCGATACGCTGCTCACTTAGAAAAGTGCCTCGGCAAAGGAGGCCGTTTGAGTAGCAGAGCTGCTTCATTGCGGTTGCGTAACTCTGCTTCTGAAGGTGACCAGAACACGACAGAAGACAGTATATAAGTGGAAGAAGTCTCACAAAATGCTTGTGGAATAGAAAATATCAACAGTGCACCTTTTAATACTGAACGAATACTTGCGAGATTGCCTACGGGTTTGCAACTTTGACGGAAACGCTTTCTCAGAGAGGGTTGGAGAAGGTCATTCATAGAGGCAATATGTATGGCAAATAATGAAGAGAAGGAATCCATGCATCACAAAAATCTACGCCCTCCTTTGAAGTTCTACCCACACCAACAACTCGCCATCCCAAGTTCTTTGCTGCTCGAAGGTTTCTAACGGAATCGTCAAAAAGTAACGCCTTTGAGGGTTCATCGACGTTTGCTATTGCCAGTGCAGTCGAAAAGGAGTCAAAATCTGGCTTGTTTTTAAAGCGGACAGCAACCACGTCAATAATGTCGTCAAAGATTTCTTCCGGAATATCCAGAGCCTGTAGACACTTCTGAGCGTGCGTCTTATCAGCATTTGTGAACAGAAATTTCTTCAACGGTAGTGATTGCAGAATATTTCGAAGTGAAGTATCTCTTTTTATAAGGGACTTGTAATCAAGGGACCAGTGAATGTCTATTAAAAAGTTCAGCAAATATTCCCTGGACGGTGAAAAGCTTACAAGACCAATATTCAAACGGGTCCACTTCATACAACAATTGTAAGCCTCTGAGGGTCGTTCCGTATTGTTCGAAAAGAGACTGCTGCAGTTCAACTACTTTGTCGAGTGGGATTTGGAGTTTTTCGTTCATATATTTTTGAATATTTTTCCTCACTTGCTCGGCGACTTTACAGGAAGGTGGATATAAAGTATCGTCACAGTCGAAAAATAAAGCTTCAACGTTTTGAAGCTGCGGTAGTTTCAAGGAAGTTGGAAAGTTTTTGTCTGCTGGTGAAACGGCGCAAGAGTCATTCAAGTCAACACTCTCCGACGACTGCTCTACTTGACTATTTTCTGTTCCAGTACCCATACAGAAAGAACTGGAGAAAAGTTAACAGAGAGCTTGATATTCAGTTCTTGAGCAAAACCACGTTGTGCCCAAGGTGACGAAAAACGCCAACGGAGAACTTGTCCATTTCAAGAGTGAATAATGGCCATTAGACACGAGACGACTTGTGAGAATGCTCCAAGTTGTGCAAAGTGAAAAATATTCCAACAGTTGCTTTTATTTCATCACAGGGTAGATAGAACAAAACATAACGATCAGGTTCCACCTACACACCAAGAAGCACCGGAAAGGCAGGGTCGACGTGTCCTCTCGACGTGGCTGCTTCCAAAGGAATTCCCGCCACCCGCAATGCAATGAATTCTCCGTCCTTGCGCGATTCAAATTCTTCATTTTGCGCTCGTATTCATTCATGTTGAAGAAGAGACTTGTAAGTCCACCGGCAGAATTTCATGATCCTTCAACATTCTCCAATCCAAGCATGTACTTTACTCGTCATATTTCACTCGAGCTAGATATCAATCCCTTTCTAAAACTCATACGAGGCATCGTTACTTTAGAAGTAGAGATCCTTCAGGTGGAGCAAGATCCTTATCTTGTGTTAGATATAAGAGGCCTCGAAATTTCAAAGGTACAAGACCCACGAACAGGAAAGGGATATTCGTACCAGATTGAGAACGGTAAACTCGGCAGTGCGTTGAAAATTAGTCTTGCAGGAATGTCGTTACATGAGCAGACTGTCCATGTCAGAGTCTCTTATAACACTCAAGGTGAAGGTGGTAGTCATCCTGTTGGAGGAGCATGCGGATGGTTAAGTCCGGAGCAAACTGCAGGAGGAAAGTTGCCCTATTTGTTCACTCAGAGCCAATCCATCCACGCACGTTCCATTTTTCCTTGTCAGGTATCTTTAATATTTCCTTTTTATCCAATGATAACTAGACATAAGTTTTTTTAGGATACACCGAGCGTCAAAGCTCCTTTCATGGCAACTATATCAGTTCCAGTCGAATTTCGAGCCGTTATGAGTGCTCTCTTAGTAGAAGAACGACGCAAACAAGTAAGAAACGATGGATCGTCATATAACTTATTTATGTGAGTACCATTCTATGTTCCTATACTGTCTTTGATATATTTCTTTAGTTTTGAACAAAATATTCCGGTGCCTTCCTACCTCATATCTCTTGTTGTAGGGGAGCTCGAGTCTCAGGAACTCTCGGAACGCTGTCGTGTATGGACAGAACCAGCAATGGTTGAGGCTGCTTGCTTCGAGTTTGGACAAACAGAACAGTTTGTTAAAGCAGTAGAGTCTTTATGCGGTGCGTATGTTTGGTCTCGTTGCGACATTCTATGTTTGCCTCCTTCCTTTCCGTATGGGTAGGTTTCCCGCTTGCAACAACGAACTGGAAACTTACGAATTGTAGGGCTATGGAAAACCCTTGCATAACCTTCGTAACTCCAACGCTTCTTGCTGGAGACCGTTCTTTGGTGTCAGTTATCATACTCGAAATTGTCCACTGCTGGTCAGGAAATCTTGTGACCTGTTCCAATTGGCAAGACTTTTGGCTAAATGAAGGAATCTCTCTCTATCTTGCCCGTAAAGTTACTGCAAAAGTTCGACATAAAGATAGCAGGATAAAAGGAACCCTGGAATCTTTGTTTGGACTCGAAACATACCTTGGAAGAGTATCCCTGAAGCAAGCCTTAGAGTCCCTGGGAAAGAACCATCCATACACTCGTCTAGTTCCTGACCTTTCCGACGGCGCGGACCCTGATGATGCCTTTGGTGCTTGTTCTTATGAGAAAGGTTTTAACCTGCTCTTGAAGCTTGAAACAATTCTCGGAGAGATGAGGATTTTGCGTTTTTTGCGAAATTATTTTGAACGCTTTCAATTTCAAAGTGTATCTACATCGAACTTCGTAGCCTATTTTTCAGAGTATTTTCGAACAAATCTGTCAAAACCTGAGTTTGATAGTGTTGGTCGCATTGTTTTTAAAGGTTTTAATTGGGATGACTGGCTCTTCTCAACTGGTGATCCTCCAGAATATCCACAAGTGGATCTTAGTCTCGTTCATGAGGCACAGACTTTGGCACAACGTTGTATTGAAAAAGAAGCGAAAGAGCTTTCTGCATCTGAATTTGAAGGATGGGACTCGAGTCAAGTAAGTAGGTCATATTTATCAGCACATAGCTAACTGTCAAACTTAGTTGATTGTATTCCTTGATGCCCTCCTGTCGCAAGATTGTTCTCAAGATTTGGTCAAGCGTTTAGATATGCTCTTGCGTCTGAATCGAGGACCTAAAGGACGAAATGCGGAAGTACGTTTCTTATGGCTAAGGCTTGCTCTGAAAGCACATTATGAACCAGCAGTAGAGAACGCAGTTGAGTTTGTGACTATCCAAGGACGGATGAAATATATTCGTCAAATTTACAAGGATCTTCAAACCGTGTTTCCCAAGGGTTCCTTAGCTGTAAATACTTTTACCAAAAACAGGAAAAGATATCATAACATTGCTGCCAAATTGTTGGCTAAGGACTTGAAATTGGAGTGAGACTTTCTTGTCGATTCAGGAACTACAGACAAGCTTAAATGACGATTCACTGTTCATGGCACATTTCTTCGTAGAAGACAGAATATACAACCGATGTTGAAAACCAATAAAATTCTTTTTACTTTTCAAATAGAAGACCACGAGAAATGGATCACAAATCAATTCCTTTCAACCAACGACGCTCCTTTATGTCCTCTTCGATCTCTTTCTTCAACTCTGGGAAAAGCTCGAGATACTCATCCACGGTAATGGTCTCAATATTGTCCTGAATGTACTGAATCTTTCGCTTCGTCTCACGTCTAAGGCGATTCCGTACTGCAATTTTCTATGGATCGAATTCAGTCGGCAAAGACCAAAAAAAAACAACAACACCCAAAAATACCTTGTCAATTTCCGCGGCCTCCGCTATGAGCTTTTGATAGTAATCATCAACTTCTCGAACAAGCTCTTTTATCAAGTTATCCAGAGGTGGCGGTTCAAAATTCTCATACATGGTTTGCAATTCATCCACAAGATAAGGAAGAAAACGCACTTTCTTCCTCAGCTCCTCAAAGTTCACCGGGACATGCTCTACTTGGAACGACGCTTCGAACTCTTCAAGTCTTCTTTGAAACTCCTTATACACTTCGGTGTCTTTTGGATGTCGACCTTTCACCAAGTTTGACAGGTCCAAAGGTGGAAGTTTCTGTTCCAGTGAGGTAGTTTCCCCGGAGCCACTTTCTTGCGCAGCTTCCGAAACTCCTTGACTTTGTGCCATCTCCGAGTGTTTGGCATCGGTTGCATTCTTTCCACTTCCCGCGTCAGTTGCAAAAAGTCTCCAAGGCCTTGAATACCAAAAAAGGCGCCGTGAAACCACACGAGCAGCGAGACTAAGCGCCATTTTTTGGTCCGAAGAGAATGTCAATGTCTTGAGGTGGTTGATGACTCCATTTGGATTGTTCTTTGCCACGTGTAACTTTGGCTTTCGAGTAGTATCCAAAACGTGTATAAAGTCTTATTGTAAACAGAAACGAAGCTCATCCTACCAGTGGACTCCATTCAGGTTGACAATGCAAGGATATAATGTTAGTGATATCGAGTCAAGGAGGTGTTCGAAGAAGACAGAACAAAAGCGACCTTTTGCAGAAGCTTTGAACAAGCCGGAAAAGTTTCTCCCTGCCAAAAAACATATCGAACTAGAAGCAAGAGAAGAAGAACTATTTCAGTTATTGCTTGACGCTGTGAGGACCATGGAAACAGGAACCACGCTACGAGTAGCAGGAGGCTGGGTTAGAGATAAGGTAAAAGGAGTGTCTTTTCAAGTTTCGCCCGTCTCAATTGTTTAAGCTCTTAAAAATTAGTAAGGAGGAACCTGACATTGACTTGGCGCTCGATAATATGATGGGGCGAGAGTTTGCAAATAAATTGCAGTCTTATTTGAAATCTCGAAATATACATTGTGGACATATTTCAGTTATTCAGCAGAATCCCGAACAATCGAAGCATCTGGAGACTGCTCGAGTGAAAGTTAACGGAATTTATCTAGATCTTGTCAACTTAAGAAAGGAAAGTTATGCCCAGGACAGCAGAATTCCACATATGGAGATTGGCACTCCGTTGGAAGATGCTATGAGACGTGACTTGACCATCAATTCGCTGTTTTATAACCTCAATGATGATATTATCGAGGATTTTAGTGGAAAGGGACTGAGTGATTTGAAGAAAGGAGTCATTCGAACTCCACTGGAACCCAGGATGACACTTCTAGATGATCCTTTGAGAGCTCTTAGGGCTATTCGTTTTGCATCGCGATTTGATTTTGAAATGGACTTGGAGCTTTACAATTGTTGCAGTTCGCATGAAGTGCATATTGCACTTGGTGAAAAAGTTAGCCGTGAGCGAATTGGAACTGAAATAGATTACATGCTTAGAACAGCAAGTTATGTTCGAGCGTTTGGAATTCTTTACGAAACTGGACTTTATAAGGCAGTGTTTAATCACGCTCCTGTGACGGACTCATCTTTTAGTCAAGAGAAAGCTTTCTACGAGGCATTAGTTTTGTTGTCCAAGTTGGACTGGATAAGACAGGGGAAAACATTCAGATACTCGCATTATTCCGAAGAAGATGTTATCATTGAAGAGCTTGCTGTTTTGTCAGTGGCTTTTCATCGTTATGAAGTGTATGAAGAGAAAGAGAAAGTCAATTTGGTGCAACATATTCTCCGACATTGCCTGAAGAGACGTAACAGAGATTGCGATTCTGTAATGACAGTTCTTCAGAGTTCAAATGATTTTATGGCGCATCTTAGTAGCGAAGTACCTTCAAACGATAGGATAATAGGTGTCGACGGAGAACCTGTCAGACTAAGCATTGGTCGAATATTGAGAAAGTCGGGAAGTCTATGGAATATGGCTTTTAAAGTTGCTTGTTGTAGAATGGTGAAAGGCGAACTTGAGTGGAATACATTTTCACGCGGTGGACAAAGTTACCTATTTCGTGAGAACCGAGAAGAGTCGGATATGTTCCTTCAGAGATGTAGAGATTGGGAGTCCTTTATTGTTCAACTAGGTATCGAAGATGTTTACAAGTGGAAACCGTTACTGAATGGCACTGAAGTCCTTTCTTTGCTACCAAAACTTCCTCGGGGTCCTAAAATTAGGCAAGTCCTTGATGCACAAGTAGAATGGATGCTTATGAATCCAAGTGGAACAAGAGAAGACTGTAAGAAGTGGTTACTTGAAGAATACAAATCATTTTCCAATCCTTGTCCATAAGAAGCTGAAGAAGAAAGGCCGACGACGAAAGAAGAAGAAGAAATAAAGAATAATTTTCACCCTTCAATATTCATTTCGATTATAAATGAGGATTGGTCAAATGTCGGTGATTGCTCTATTGGAAACGTGAAAGCATTTGCTGCGAAAGAAATTCCATTTTTGTTGTTTATTCTCCCGCCACACACAAATTTGAATGGAAACGAATTCCACCACAGACAGAGAAGAGTTTCATAGCCTCTTTAACAAGTTACTAAGTCTGTTAAACCTTCGGTTTGGATATGGAAACATTTGTCAGAACTGTTGTCAGACGTTGGAAAATATCTCTCAACAGCTGCAAATTCTGCAGGCTGATGTAAGAAAGTTGCAGCAAGTTGTGTCACAAGGATTCCAGGATATGCACTCTTCGGACTTTCACCAAGAGAGACACTATCCTTCTCAACGAGCCTTCAAAGAAGAAGAGGATAAAAGCTCTTCAACAGAGGACGAAATCACTGGCTTCTCCCAAGAGCAAACGGTCTTCAGCCCAAACGGTAGTTTTCCAAAGAGGTTCTCTGACGGCAAGCCGAAAAAAAGAGAAAGTATTGACACAGCTACTGAAATACAAGTTCTTGGGGAAACTAAGCCAAAGAACGATAGCAGTAATGTACAGAATTTCGGCTCTTCACTTTATGACAAAAAGGGTTCAAAGTTAACGCCATTAAACAATGAAAGAAATAGCTCGTCGAACAAAGAAAATAACAGTTTTCTTGCGGAACCAGCAAACTCAGAAAAACAACTTTTCAAACACTTGGCGGAAGAATCATCAAAAACTGATTCTAAAGGGGATATAGCCATAACAAAAACTGAAAGTTCGAAAACTAGGTTGAAGCATAAGACTAGGAAAACGGATTTTTCATACCAAAAGCAACGAAAAGTTGCAAGAGGACCTGTAAATTCTCAAAATTTTGGTAAAGTTTCCCGAGCTGTGAACGATCAAGACGACGACTGCGTTGTTTCATTTTCACAGACGCCTCCGCCTAAAGAAGAGATAAGGACGTATGAAATGAAGGAGAATACTGAAGAACCACTGGAACAACTACCGAAAGAAGATAAAATTCCTAAAATAGTCACAACTGAATATAAGGATGACAACGGAAATAACTTGTGCGCCAATCCTGTGATACGGTCGAGAGAAGAAAGAATGAAGATAAAAGGCAGCGCATGTCCTGACTGCCAAAAAACTTGGAGCTATTTGGCACAAAATGATCAAGTAATTCACCTTTTATACTTCAAGAAACGGACTAGTGACACTCTATTTAGGAACGATACAAAGAAATGGTACAAAAGTATTCTCGACATCGACATTGCTATACTCCACCGGAGACTCCTGAATTTTGGTTTGACATTTCGTTTCCTGAAACAGAAACTATACCACCTGAAAGTCCTCTAGTCTGATATTTTCCAAGTTTGTTCCACATGTGATATAATTCCGTGCAACATATTGGCTTCCTTGGGGGACATATTCAGTCGATTCAACATGGATCGAAACTTCAGCATTCGTTTCTTTTTGTTTTGTTCAGAAATAAACGAAATGCTGAGAAGAAATTTTTCCAACCGCTTATACAAACTTTCTTTTGTCTCAAAAGAAGCTTCTTCATGGGTGTTTTGTGAATGCGTAAGATTCATACTACCGTTGTTCCATAAATAAAGCTCATAGCAAACAATGCCTACAGCCAAGGCCAAGTTTAAAACAGGATACTCTTCGCTGGCAGGAATCTTTAAAAAACGATGCGCTAATTTTAGCTCATCGTTTGTAAGACCGCTAGATTCCCTTCCAAACACAATTGCGGCAGAATCTCCAACCACTGGGTGCAACAACCAGGGAACTATGTTTTTAGGAGTTTCCAATATCACTGTGCTCAACTTAGAAGGAGAAACTAAAGTTTTACACGAACCTACACTCTGCACAAGCGTCCCTCTGTCTACTAGTAGAAGCAACGACTCGTGAGCAGCCACTAAGGGCCTCTTCTAGTGACCTGACTACTCTGCAACTTGTCAAAACATCGATACCGCGCATAGCCCTTATACGACCTTCCAAATAATTACATTTAGGATTCACCAAAACTAATCTTGAGAGTTGAAAGTTCTTCATAACTCGAGAAACTGCTCCAACATTATCTGCGCCTTCAGGTTCGACAAGAACGATGGATATTCGTGAAAGTGAGGCTTTTATAAGTTGATTATTATTGTTCCAAAACCTATGATACTTATTCCTCACGCTACTTGTTGAGTAAAGTTTCTTTCTAATAAAGGTATTCTGACACTCCACAAACATCAGATTGCGAGATTGTTTCGTGCTGTGGCTGTCATGCGCTCGCCTTGTCTGTCGTTTTTGACAATATCAACTTATAGTTGTAGCTTTCTGAGTGATAATAGTGTAGGCCACCATAGTCGTATGTCTCGCAGTGTAACTTTTCAGACGTCGTTCCTACACTCTGCAAGTTGCTTGTCAAGAAAACAGAGGCAGTTATCCAAGTTGTTTCTCAAGGCAGTTGGAAAGGGCTTTGGGACACCCAAAAAGTTGAGCTTTCCATATACTGGAAGGCTTCGGCCTGGTCAGAAAAGTCCACCACGGAAAGTTCCGGCAAGTATACCGCGTCCTGACTATGCCAAGACTGGACTACCGCCTCTTAATTCTCGAGCTCCGTGGGATATTGAAGTTCATAGTGAAGAAGACTTGGAAATGATGAGAATATCATGCAGAGTAGCAAGAGAAGTGTTAGACTGTGCGGCACAGCATATTAGACCTGGAATAACAACAGATGAGATAGATGAGGTTGTTCATCAAGAAACTTTGAAGAGAGAAGCTTATCCTTCACCCCTTAATTATTACAACTATCCCAAGTCGTGTTGTACATCCGTTCGTTATTAACTTGATTTTTTTCTCTCTGTTGTTCATACTTTTTAGGTGAACGAAGTTATATGTCACGGTATTCCAGATAGTACCGTTTTAAAAGATGGTGATATTATCAATGTCGATGTAACTTGTTTTGTAAATGGTTTTCATGGAGATTGTTCCGCAACATTTCTGGTGGGAAACGTCGATGAAGAAGGCAAACGTCTCGTTCGCACTACTTACGAGTGTCTTTATAAAGCTATCAAAATATGCAAGGTTCGTTGATATATGATTTATTATGACGTTTTCATATATTTGTAGCCTGGTGTATCCTACAACAAGATTGGTGAAGTCATAGAAGATTATGCTACGAAGCAAGGATTTACGGTAGTTCGGAATTTTTGTGGACATGGAATAGGACGTATATTTCATACCTCTCCAAATGTTCTTCATCATCGTAACAACGAAAAAAATGGTTGGTCGTTGTAAACTTAGCACAAAACTTTGTTTTGAACACGTGTTTGCCTAGGAGTAATGCAAGTTGGGCATATCTTTACTATCGAGCCAATGATTAACGAAGGTAAGAAGAGCTGCGTTGTTCCTTTTTTTAGCTATATTTCAAATGGAATTGCAGGTACCTTCAAGTCGATCACTTGGCCCGATAGATGGACAGCAGCCACTGCAGATGGAAAGCGTAGTGCTCAATTCGAACATACTATAGCCAGTAAGTCAAGTAGTTGTTTACCAATATGGATACTGATTTTTGTAGTTACTGATTCAGGGGTTGAGGTACTCACAAGGCGGATAGAATCTAGTCCTCGATATTTCTGGGAACGAGAATCGGACACATTGGAATTTTGACCTAGGTTTTTCGATACTGAAGTAATCAATTGCTCATATTGTTGTTGTTGTTATTTTGAATGAGTTTAAACCTCTCTGATTCCTCGTATCAAGAAGAATATAAAACCTGTAGGGGAAATCGAAAACCTTTGCGTTTAACTTGTGAGTGAGTGATATGTCGTGAAATATGTAAAATCTTGGCTTCCATCTTGTTCTTTTTGCGAAACTATCGTGTCAGTAGTCCTTTCTGGTAAAGATACCGTCGAGTGCAACAATTGGAACGATTTGGCCATTTTGTGACTTGGCGTTCGTTGTTGGATAAGAGGCGTTTCTGGTGGTACAAGTGCCATAGTTATTGATGGGAGGACGTGCAAAGAATCTTGTATTTCCACCTGCCAGAATCAAGCGTATGATGCGTAGTGATAAAGAGGTTGGAAAGATTGCAGTTTCAGCGCCCTTCCTCGTCAGCAAGGCATTGCAGCTCGCTTTGGAAGACTTTCTGACTACAGCTGCGGAACTTGCCAGGCAAAAGAAAGTTTCCGTAATTACGCCATACCAATTGCGCCTTTGCGTAGAGAGAGAGAAGCGTTTTCGGAGTTTGCAACGTGTTGTTGAACACGTAAGTATACTTAGGAAATGTTCAAGTATTTGTAACTTTTTTTAGGTTCCTTTGCCATCTGTTCAAGAGGAGGAAAAAACGAGCGAGATACCCAAGACACGAAAAAAGAACAAGGAAGAGAAAACTAATGAAAAAAGAAGGAAAAAGAAAGTGTCCAGTGGAAAACGTGTTGCGGAAAGGAATGGCGGGAAGAAGCGCAAGTCAACAACGAAGCAGTCAAAGGCTACAAAGAAAGACAAATTGCAAGCAGTGGAAAATGTGACAAAGGAGCACCCAAGTGAGACGGAACAGTGTAACGGCACAACCGCACAAAGTACCCAAGATACTATAAGTGATGTCCCCGTTCCACCGCCTGAGATTTTGAAAGTGTCCCTGCAAAGTACAGCAAATGAAGATAACTATGACGAAGACTGACTACGCTGTTGAGGAATAACATACAAAAATGATTTATTCCTTTTCGACCATGTTGTAGATAATGAAAGCAACTTTCTTTTTATAATTTTTCCTCTGAAGTTTTCGAGAGAAACGAACGAAGTTGTTGGACAAATTCCTTAACCTGAGGTCCCATACTGTCACCCATATCTTCTGCAGTTTTCAAAAGGCTCTCCAGATTAACCCCCAGTTGTTCACACATACTCTTCAACATCTGAATATCATCGTCACCAAATTGCTGTTCTTTTAAAATCTGTTGAAGTGCATACATAACTCTCATCAAACCTACTTCGGAGATAATATTTTCTGCACTTTCATTATCGATCATATTTGTAAAACTCTTCTTCAGGTTCTCCAAAGCTTGGCGAGATTCATCATCCAATTTGCCTTCTGACAGGGTATTCGATACAGCAACTTGGAAAATAGCCTTGGCTACTTCTTGGTTAAGGCTGTGAAATTTCTCGTCACTAAGCTTCAGATATCTCTGAACTGAAGGCAGCTTCTCCATTCCGTCTCTAATACTGCTTTCGGAAGAGAAGAAATGAATGGCTAACAAGCGATAGGTTTCCTCTATTTGCTTCTCCGTTGCCGTACCAGAATAATGAAGCCATTGCATATCACTTAAATCTGATGAAAGATTCGACTGTGTACTAAACCTCTCCAGTTTCCTTAACTGATCCAACAGAAATAACATGTTCTCAATTCGAGTCCTATCATCCATTTCTGAAGCCTTGGCAGTTTTGTCAAAGATGGAGTTGAGATAACTCGTGCAGAATTCCTTCGTCCTTTCAACAATCTTTTGTCTTGGTAGGTCCAATTCTTGACTTGTCTCGTTCCATCTGAAAATATCCATATTTCCTCTCAGATATTCTGATAATAAACTTGAAATGGGGTCACTGCTCTTCGGTTCCAACTCTGGAGTGACGACTTCAACTTGTGCATCCTTCGGTGCACTATTCTTACGAAACAATTCCAAACGCGAAAGCTCACTGACTCGCCTCTCGCTTACGTCTTCTTTTTGCGTGTTGTTCTCTACTCGTACAGTTTTCGATTCCTTTTGAGCTTCGTCGTCCTCTTTCTCGGATTGAAACTGGCGTTGAAGTACTTGCTGCCACTGTTGAATTTTTTTCTTTTCAGAAATAACATATGCTTGATATCCGATGTATCCAACACCCCCTGCGACCAATACTACCGGTGCAGCCTTTAAGGTGGCCTTGATCAAGGGTTTCTCGAAAAACTTTTCTTTCTTCTCTTTCGCAGTTTCCGAGGGTAGTTTTGCTCGAGCAGCTCGCATCTAGATACAATCATATCACTTATAAGAACGAGGGGAAACCCATACCTACCTTGGAGACATCGATATTCTGCCTTGCGTATTGTTTTGGCCGGAGGTCAGCAGAAGCAAAACTAGGGCGCAGACAAATGGATAAAATAACGCAAGTACTTATAGTCACCATTCTATTCCATAAAACTGAAAAATCTCGCATTTGCAAAGTTAGCTTGGGCCGATGTCCAGCAGTTTTCGTCCTCCACGAACAAGGGAAAACACTAAGAAACCCTTTGCGGTGCGAGATTTTCCTCTTCAAGTCATATGTAATACAGTAAATATTACACCCCACAAAACTACAAGACGAGTTCTTCACAAGTCTTGGATAACAACAGCGGGAGACGCAACCGACCGTTGCCATCCTTTTATTGAATTTCTTCTACTACAAGACTTGCAATAAAACCTCCACAATTCGTTTCCATTCAGAAAATGGAATGAAGGAACTGCGTTCCAAGTGCAATACTGCAACACTTCTAACTGCATAATATTCATACCAGAAATGGACAAGTTCTTTTAAACTCTTCAAGCTATGACGAGAACCTTTGGGGTCCCATGCTGCTTCCCATAGTCGAAGCTTTGTCAGAAAAGAATTCAGTTCCATATTTACATCACTAATTAGGAAATATAATATCGCCGTGGTGATGCAGCTAATGTTTTCTTGATTCACTAATCCAGTGTTTGAGCAAAATACAAAGCGCAATACTACAATGCTTACCTTCTCCATCTCGCACGGCGTGAATAAGATCATGAACGAGACGCACACGATTCTTCTGCACAAACTGAAATAATAAACAGTTACTAAGATTGTAGGGAACAGCTGATGTTGCACTAGAAGAGTTTGATGAAGAAGAAAGAGCAAGTTCATCTTCCATACGAAAGCGATGCAACGACAAGACGACCGAACGAAGAAAGAAATTGGAATCAACCAAGTTTCTACTTAAATTACGAAAGAATGCGACTGACTTTGCTCCCTCCTCCGCTTTCAACTCTGCATTCAATGAAACAAATACATCCCTATTGAACTGACAAAGTTGACTCAAAAGATCAAAACTAGCTTGAAGAGTATTAGAGCAATCAAAAATCGTTCCATCGTGTTCAACTATTTGATTGACAAGAAACTGCAGCAGCCCTCGTCTAGCTAGAAGTATTTGCTCGGCAATAGTAGCGCCCTCAAGAAAACTCTCCAAACAACTTGCTAAAGAGACAAAGCAAGAACTATCTACAACATGCTTTGTGAAAATATCGATCAAAAGAGATATCATCCCTTTCTGCTTTGGCAGCTCATCATCAGACAAAACACAACAACTGTCTTCAATATCAGTTACTAATGATTCCGCATCATCCCACTCAGTGTCATTGTGTAAAATGAGCCTGCCTTCGCCCTTGTAGGATGAAATGTCATATTTACTACTAGTTCTACCGATATGTACTACATCAGTCATATTTGTTGAACCTCCTCCAACATCTTCGGAGAATTCAGTCCCATCTTGACCAATAAAAGTATTAGCTAAAGTTTGACATACATCACTAGTCGTATCTGTCGAACAAGACCGACGAAGGGGACCTCCTAAATCTTTTGAAGTAAAGAATGAAGAGGAAAGAAAGAATGTCTCATGAATAGAACAGCTCGAAGAGTCTCTCGCAAATTCTCGATCTCCTGCATGAGAATGAAGAAAGCTACGACGCCTGCGTGTAGACCTCTGTGCAGGCCTCGAAGAATAATTTCTGACTGCTATGCGCTCCTGCGTTGACAAAAGCTGTCTCTTTAGTTTTCTGTTATCATCTTCTCTCTGAATAAAGTTTTGAACAAGTCGAAGATATTGGATTTTCTCTGCATTCTTAGGGTTACACTCGCAATTAGGACCGTGAAGGCCAGAAAATGATTGCGGAGGAGCTGCACTCCAATCCATTCTGCTAAAAAGAAACAGCAGTGCTGAAAGCAAACCTTCGGAAAAAAAGATATCTTGCGCTTCAACCTGCCTCTCACCGCTTAAAAGTGAACATATAACAAACAGAAGCTCTCTCTTGTTTTTACCCACAATATCAAAAACAGCCCTTGCTCTCGAAGACAACCTCGTAAACAATTCGTCGTTCCTGATACATACTTTGTCTGTATACATATCATCTTGAGAGATACCCTCTGATATCTGCTCGACTTGTTCCTTCCATGCAATATGATATTCTTTGAGAGCGATTAGAAATTGCCTCCATTCTGAATCTGTTTCCTTGTCTAATAATGAGTTCAACCATTCTGTCGATACAAAAGAATCGCACTCTTCCGTCCAAGATATGGTACATTGCTGAGGAGGAGAGGCAGCAACGACTATTAGTCGTCGAATAAGCAAAGGACATCCAAGAAGAATGGAATTGTTTTGTTCCACACACTTCATAGACTTGATAACACTCTGAGTGCGGCTGTCTAAGTATTCCTTCATACCCTTTATACGTGGGTACTCAGATATTTGACACTGCATAGGCTCAAAAACAAGCAACGCCAGAACTCTACTAACATATGCAAGCTCCGCAGGAGAAAGTGCACAAAGAAGAGAATACAGTTGGGGTATTTCTACCAAAGGAAAAGTTTCCCGACGAACTGCAAGAAGCTCATCTAAGATTCCAATAGCATATATAGAAGTACGGTCCTTATTCGCGGTTAGAGTGAAAAGATATATTAAGAGGTCTTTTCTACGGCTCAGTCTCTCCACAACACCGGGAATTGACAGACAACACATCTTCAACAAAAACAACGCTGTCGTTTCGAGTTCCTTAAAAGCCTCCCGAAGACCAAGAGTTGCGTAGCGTATGACATACTCTCCGAGAAAATCATCTATGACACCACCCATTCCTTCAAAAACTTTCTTCAACTTATCCAAATGAGCAAGGGAGAAGTTTTCTGAAGACAAGTCACCACGTTGCCTTTCATTCCAAGTAGCTTCATTCTCCAATGTTTTAGATACAAAATCCACTTTAGAACCTACTGGCGACTTTGTCTGATAGTACGACTCTTGCAAGCAGAACAGCAGTCTCACTACAGCTTCGGGGCCGCCGAATACAGAAAAGTTGCTATTTCTAGAAACTTCAGCTCGGGAAATCCAAGCTTGAAGCCTCTCTAGTGCAAACAGAACTAGACAAATTTCTTCTTTGAAAGGGACACTCCTTCGAAACTCAACTGAGGCAAGCTCTATAAGTTCAATGTAGCATAACAAGTCTTTCGAACTTTTACGAAAACACTGACGAACCGACAGAGGAACCCCTTTCCACAGTCTGCAAGGTCTCCTCAGTCCAGTTTCTACTCTTTCATACCATTGCAGTAACGAAAGATTGCTGTCAAGTTTCCTGGCCATGTTTCTTGGAACAAATCATGACAACTTGACCGCTTTGCCAAGCAACAAATAAATTACGCGGTGAATTCCACTCAATCGATTTATTCCACTCGGCATTCGAAGAGTGGAACGTGTGGATTTCTTCCAAGCCTTTCGTCTATTGCTAAAAGAAAAGGAGGTGTCTATGCTGATAATGGTGGAACTGCTATCCATAACAGTAACTTGTAAAGACAGTAGAATCTCTGTTTATGACACGTTCTGTTGAAAAGTAGTGAATTCATATAATAATTTGTATAAGGGGCTCCGCATAAAGCCCAGTCATTGTTTTCCAAATGCTCACTCTTGCATATCACCAAAATTGAAGCCTCCCTGTGATGCAGCATGGCTATTTAAGCCAAAACCAAACTGACCTTCTGAGGAAACGGGTGTTACGCCTTCCACAGGCTCTGAAGAACCATTGAAATATGTCTCCAAGATTTTCAATGCTATAATTACAGAACGTCTCAGATAAAACTTGCTGCCATCAAAGTGTTCTTACCTTTAGAGTAAATCTCCTCGTTAATGTGGGTTTGTAAAGCTTCAATCTTGTCCACTCCTTCTGCTTCTTCGACAAACAATGCGTATTGATTAAGTCCACCCACCGCCAACCTTTCACCCACCCGGAGGATATTCTCCAAACCTTCCAAAGCAACAATAATAATGCGAAAGTCTTGGACAGTGAGCAAATTACAAAGTGGTGGGATACATCCCTGACTAACAAGGTACTGAATTTGTTCAACTGTGCCACCTGAAGTAGCATTCGATATAGCCCAAGCTGCTTCCTTCTTCACATCAAACTCTGCATTCTTTAAAAGGTTGATCAGAGGGGGTATAATATTTGCATCAATCACTGCCTGAATTTGCTCTTTTGTTCCTGCTGTTATATTACTTATGGTCCAACATGCCTCCTTGCGGATACTTTTCTTAGGAGAACTGAGCAAAGTCGCAAGACACGGCAACGCCGAGCAGTTGATAACAATCTGAGTTTGAGTATCATCTCCAGTAACAATATTTCCTATTGTGCGCAATGCGGGAGTTTGAACAGCTACACTCTGATGCATTAACAACTCCACCAGACGTCTAGTTACCTAAAAACATGTAAATATTATCGGTTCCTCATAATATTTCACATACTCCTGATTCAATAACAGCTTGTATCTTGTCATTTGAGCCATCGGAAAGATAAGACAAAGCCCAGCAGGCATCTGTCAACACTTCTTCGTCACCCGAGTAAACCAAATGTGCGAGAATCTTCAAGGCTGGTCTAACCAAATCGAAAGGTGGTTGCGGCTTCCCTCTGCAAAGATTCGAGAGAGTCCAAGTTGCGTTTCTTAACATTGAAAACTACGAGACGAAAAATATTAAATAAATACAAAAAAAAGACTCAAAATACCTTTGAAGTGCGTGAAAGCTGCTCAAGAAGAGGTGTCATAGCACCATGTTGCAAAACAAGATTTCTGTACTCTGGAGAATCACCAGCAATGTTTCCTAGAGCCCAAATAGCTTGTTCTCGTACATCCTCGTGTGGCGACGACATAAGTTTCACAAAGATAGGGACTGCACCAGCTTCAACTACAGTTGTTGTGTGCTCACAGGTTCCAGAAGCAATATTGGTTAACACCCAAGCGGCTTCGAATTGGAGCTGAGGAGAATCTTCTCTACTTAAAAATTCTACAAACCTAGGAACGGCACCAGTGCTTATGACTTCACTAATAGGTGGATTCTTTTCTAATGGGAAAAGTTAGCGACACTCCCCTTTTAAAACTTGTCTATTGCCTCTTCCAAGTTTCCCTTTTTGGAAGCAGCTCCTTACCTATAGATAAAAGCTGACGAAACTCCTTTGTGCACTCTAATTGGGTGGCAGTGTCGTTGCTCCAAATGTCTTGAACGAGTTTTGGAATTCTAGCCATAAAAGCAGCATCCAAAGCCTGGTTGGCAGCTTCCCCCGATCCTACCACCGTTGGTTGCGCTTTCTCCCTTCTCTTCTTCATAAGGTTCTCTTCTCTTTTGGACTTCCTAATTTCCACCGTGTGATCCTCCCGCTTTTTTCTAGACTCTTCCACATCGACGGACTTTTTGAAGTTCTTCTTTCTTGCCTCTAATCTTGACTGTCTAGCACCGATCATAGTTCACCGATGGCGAGGTGGAATGCACCAACAATTTCAAATGAGCCGAGACAAAAATGCAATTTGGAAGCCAAAGCTTGGTTTTTGAGCTCCTCCTCAGCGCCATATTTCGATTAGTAAGAAACCAAATAAGAGGAGGTGCTATTTATATTGGGATAAGTATGCAACAAAACATCTTCAGTTCACTGTAGCCTGTTCCTTCTATCCTCATCCTACCTCCAAAACATTCACTCATCCAAATGGAACAAGTGTCATTTATAACATACAACTTTATGAACAAATAGAGCCATTTCTAATCTAGACATAAAAACAATTAAATCCCATAAAGACAATCTAATAATTATGTACTTTCGTCGTGAGGATGCGAACTCTCATCTCCATGAGATTCTCCTAACATTGCCAATGCTTCTGAAGCAACTTTCCTCATAAATGAATCATCATCACTGTTAGCGTTTGTGCCGCTTGGGTTAGTAGCTACAGTGTCCGAAAAGGTGGGACTTCTCATTTCACGAAACACAGGAGACGGTTTCATGCCATTTTCACACGAGGCGTCACTGCTAAAAGCATACCATTTTGCAACTTTGTCCATATAACTCATTTGAGTCTCATGAACTGGGAAAGAGTACTGTCTTGGCGATTGGTAACCCGAAGATATTTGTCCAGTAACGCACTGCCCAGATGTAAACACAGGATTTCTACGAGAACCATTCCAGTCAACAGGATTATATCCACTTGATGCCGCATCAGACAGAGGCTGATAGGTATTCAACTTGTATCCTTGCATTAGGGGGTCTGGATAATATACAAGCTCAAAAGGATAATATGAAAAACGATCAAAAGCTCCAGAGTACTGAGTCGTCAACGGAAAGCTACCGATAGGAGCTGAAAAAACGGGACCTGAAGAAGCTGTACTTAGATTACTCGTTGCAGGTAACACTGAAGTCCCTTGAAAGGGGAATGAATTATTTGAAACTTTCGACGTGTTGGAACTCGTAGCTACTAGGCTAGTACTCATTTCAGGACTACTTTGTTCGTAGCATGAATACACGCTCTTCTGATCAGAGTCTCGACATATAAAATGTGGTGATACGTTACTTAAGAGACAAGACTCCTTCTTCTTTAAAACAGTTGGATCAGATGGGGAAGCAACGCGTTCTGTAAAGAAAGTATCTAACAAACCATTGGAAACAGACCCTGTCCCACAGCCTTTGTATAACTCCGTTGGAATATCTGACTCGAGCTTTGCATGTTTCTGGTAAAACTTGCCTCCATCGTGTGCAAATGAGTAAGATACCTTGGGGCTCCTTTCCCTTTTCTCTCCTGTCCGGTTCTCCTTTGATTTGTCAAAAAGACTCAACGAGCGACTTCTGCGAAGAGCTTGCGGGCGCTGTCTTGATATGGATTTGTCTCGTTGCTCGCTCGAATATTTTTCATTGTTGCAATTTATCGGCAACTCCCTGGATGATAATCTTCTCGGAAGCAATCTCTTACATATTTGAAGTTTCTCATTCGTATTCAAACTATCGTCCCCAAACTTTTCATTCCTTTTGATATCGATTATGAAAGAATTTGTATAGCCTAAACATTCATGAAACATTCGTTCATGACTGTCACAGTCAAATGTGAAAAGAAGAATAGGCGTATTCAAGTCAGGTCTTCTCAAAGCAAGTACACGAAAAGCATCATCAACAGTAACTTCACACGTGGAAGCATTCGTGTATTCGACCATCGCCCCACAAAGAGTGCGACTTTTCTTGTCTCTGACGTAGCGGTGTCGACAAGGTTGTACTCGACTTAGAGTAAACTCTGATTCGTCATGGTGTGGAATATGAACTTTTGCAGTTAGTGCCTCCAAGCTGCTGGAGATCAGTTGTGCAGCCCTCTCTCGTTTGACAGGATCCTTGATAAATGAACAGTTGAACGAACCACCCAACGTACTTCCTCTTTCACTCGACTTTTTACTCGGTGGATTTTCCCTTTGCGAAGTCTCTCCGCTTTGCAAACGAATACTTCCTCTCGACTCGCTAGACGAGGAACGACAATATTCAGCATTCAATTCATCAGGACTCGAATTAGTGCTTGGAAACGATTCGTCGGAACTTGAAGCCTGAGAGGCCTGCTTGTCTCTTTCTATCACGGGAATCTCCACGATGCACATAATATTAGGACAAGATACTAATAAAATTCTGGCAACTAACGGAACTACGAGACCATAAAGAAAATGGCTTTCCTGGTCGTTTTCTATTGACAAACAACGAAAATACTTTGAAGGATAATCTTGCTCATTACTAGAACTCGATGTCTTCTCTTCCTGTGACTTTGACGAGCCTTCTAAATCTTCCGTGTCAGTACCTTTTTCTTCTAAACAAGATAAGGGCTTGTCATTTTCACCCATTTCTAAACAGTCTTTGGAGATTTCATGTTCAACAACACCTGACGCTTCACCGCATGGGCGTATGTAGGCGTCAGGCGATATTTCACAGCATTCATCACTTACGCCTCCGCAGCTGCGCTGTACTTGCGCCTCAGCCTTGGCAACTTTATCTAACAGAGTAGTTCCTTTTCCAACACAGCTATTCGAAGGCGTATTTGGTGGTGTAGAAAGTTTCGCAAAAATATACGATAGAATTTGCTTTGATATTGGAGGAGGAGTATCTATTTCCATAGCTCTCTTCTTGCCATTTGCTAATACATCCATTGCTGCCACATTTCTTACGGTATCATCCTTTGCAATGCGAAGAATATCCAGAATGTCCACCATTGGTAAAAAAATATTGAACAAATACTCAAATAAAGATAGATGTATCCAACCACATGTAGATCTTCGTGGCACTATTCTCAAGCTTCAAGGAATAGTAAAACAGTTTTCGGAAACAGCAGTTCCTCACCGTGGCAAAAACAACTGGGAACAACTCCAACACTCTTGAGAGCAACTGTACTGCTTAGCTGATACACTCTATGCTACTTGAGACTACAAATAAATACGAAAAAGCTCTCAATTCACAAAGCTGTCACCGTGAAGAAACCTCTCCGCAAGAACCAAGGCCTTCTCCTCAGCAAGTAATAAGTATCAAGAACACAGCAAAGAACAACCCCTTGTGCAGTGATGAAACGACAGGGAAGTTTATAAGCTAAAAGCACTAGTAGAACAAGGTCCTAAATCTTTCAGTAGACTGAGTATACGCAAGCGGAGGCGGTCAAACCACCAGAATCAAAACGCAAAATCCCAGCCACTCGTTGCGTGGTTGCTTCCAAGACTTCTTTGATTGAAAAGAAGCGTGTGGAAGGGGATCGCTGGAATGTACATGAGGGTACGTAATTGTATCCCCATCAAGGGGAGATTGTTTCTACGAAGATCGACCTTGTTCTTATTGCCAAAATGTGTGTGTCGCTGAAAATATCGAGTCACTAGAAACAATATTCGGCAATTGTTATGTTTCAAGGACCGCTTGGGGTTGGAAATGTTTTCTTATCGTGAAGAATACTGCAGATAGAGAGGAAGCTAGTACTAGATGGCATTTGAAGGCTATAGTAGTAGCAGCACTTGTTACGTCCTTTCGCCTATATATGTATCTTCTTTTCATACGGTTCCAATTGGAACGCTTTTAGTCTTGTGGTGAAATGGCATCGCACTTTGTATGGAAAGGAACGGTGTATTCTATAACCAAAGCACTTCTGTTGTACGAGTCGTTCACTTGCCCGTGTCACGAGGCGCAGTGAAGTTTTAAAGGGAGCAAGAGTAGTTCCTGACTCTCATCCTTTTGGAGCAAGGACCAACTGTTTATCGAAACATAGACAGCGCTAGTGTGATTTTACTGGAAAGGCGCAAAGAGTCAAAGGGTCTTCAAGCAGATTGTGTAGACAGTGGCTGTATTGTACACGCGCGCAAAACTTCTGTTGCATTGCATAAATTGTTATGTTTTCCACCCTTTCGCATTTCGCACAGTTTCTTGTGTTGTTATTCCAAGTATTCGAGTTCTTTTGGTCTCTTTCGAATAGTTCTTTTTCCATGGGTTGCTGAAGTGCGACATGCTTTCAACAAAAATAAACAGTTGTTCAACGACTCAGTTCCTACAGAGTTCAGTCTTTGGTGGCAACTTTGATCAACAAATATAAAATCTTCACGAAGCTTTATGATTATCTAAAAGTTTATGGGTTTGCTGAACGCAGCCATATGTGCTTCTCGAAAAGCTTCAGAAAGCGTGGGATGTGCATGACAAGTTCGTGCGACATCCTCAGAAGACGCTCCATATTCCATAGCTAAGGCACCCTCCGCTATCATTTCCCCTGCGTTACTACCCATAATATGAATACCGAGAATCTAGAGCAATGTTACTACAAGTACGAAAAAATATTTGATCAACTTACTCGATCAGTTTTCTTATCTGCCAAAACCTTCACCATACCCTGTATGGACTCTCCTTGCGCGTCGTTCGTTCTTGCACGAGAATTCGCCAAAAATGGAAATACTCCTTTGTTATACTCAATCTTTGCTTGTTTCAGTTCTTCTTCTGTTTTGCCTACAGAAGCCACTTCAGGAAACGTGTAGATAACGCTAGGAATTACATCATAATTCACATGACCAGGTTTGCCAGCAATAATTTCAGCACATGCGACACCTTTTTTGCAATATGTTATTCGACAGAAAAAGAATGAGAAAGGTACCGAACCTTCATCTTCAGCTTTGTGAGCCAACATAGGGCCCCTGATAAGATCTCCTATAGCATAAATATTGGAGATATTGGTGCGGAAATGATCATCAACTTCTATTTGTCCTCTGTTGTTTAGTTTCACTCCAACACTGTCCAAACCGAGTTGATGAGTATTCGGCTTGCGACCTGTAGCAACAAGAACAACATCACACTCGAGGACTTCTTGTTTTCCACCTTTCGATGGCTCTACTGTCAACTTGAGGGTGCTACCACTGCTATCCACTCCAACAACTTTTGTGCCGAGCTTAAACTTTAGATTTTGTTTTTGAAGAGATTTGTAGAGCTGATCTGCAACTTCGCGATCAAGCATAGGAACTATGTGATCAAGATATTCCAAAACAGTGACCTGAACAAGTTAGATATCAGAATTAAAGGCTAAGAAAACTATATCCAACCTCTGAACCAAGTCTCCTCCAAACGGAACCCATTTCAAGACCAATATAGCCACCTCCAATAACGATCATCCTCTTAGGAACTTGACTAAGGGATAAAGCTCCCGTGGAAGACACGACTCGTTTCTCATCAATTGCAACGCCCGGTAAGGAAGCGCTCTCTGATCCAGAAGCAAGTATAATATTCTTCGCCTTGATGGTTTCCGTGCCTCCATCCAACAACTCCACAAGCACTTCATTTTTACTCTTCAGTTTTCCTGAGCCTCGAACATAAGTGACTTTGTTCTTTTTAAAAAGACCTACTAGGGGATCAGCGTCGAACACGCAACTACAAAAGAAAGGATATTACCTTCGATTCCTTTGGTTAAAACGTCCACAGCTTTTGACTTTTGCTTCATCATGGCATCAAGATCTACCTTTACTTCCTTAAAAGTAATTCCATGACCTGCAAAACTGTGCAAAGCTTCCTCATACATATGTGACGAATTCAAAAGTGCTTTGGATGGGATGCAGCCAACATTCAGACAGGTTCCACCCAGTCGACCTCTCTTTTCGATACAAGTAACCTAAATTCGCTTAAGTACTTTTTAACAAGCACAATCCAAGTATACGACCTTTAGACCAAGTTGAGCTGCCTTGATCGCAGCAACATATCCCCCAGGGCCTCCACCAATTATAGCTACATCTTGTTCAGTAGTACTTGATGAAGCAGAAGCAAAACTCTTTGCGAAAACAAAAGATGGAAGAGAAGAGCTACAGACAGCGTCGAAGCGTTTCGAGCTCCAACGAACGATGTGTCCACTCCACATGGCCGCAGACTCGAAACCGAAATCTCCAAGGACTGTTCTGCTTTGTTGGAAGAAAACATATGTTTGATGGATAGTAAATGCACTTGTCGAAATATTCGCGTCTATTGGAATCCATGTTTGGAAATCGAAGAGCAAAGATAAAGTCATGGCAAAGGCATACAACTATCCATTGGCACTTCATGCAGGTAGTAACGGTTGTCGTTGGTTGACGAGAAAACAGCAACGTCCAAAAAAGTATTTAAAAATTCGCTCCTGCAACCTCGTTCTCGTAGATGAAGAGTTCCTATAGAAGCTTTCTGCAAGGAATTGCCTGCAATAATCACTTGTCCATGTATAATGGCAATTTGTTATTCTTTGTATTGTGGAACTGTAATACTAGTAAAACACTTGTCTTTATAAAGTCACTAGACAAGAGCCTTTTTCAGGAATGCCTTGTGGTTATTGCGTTGGGCGATTGGCTATAATATGCGACAGACGCATGTTGGAGACCCAAGACAGTCGGCATCCTCACCAAACCTTAGCACTATGCAAATATCAAATGAAAAAGAATATACTCAAGATGACAGCCAAGAGGAAAAGATACGCACACCCTTGCGCTCGTTAAGGAGACGTTTAGGAGGACATCTTGTCAGAAACAAAGTTCGAAAATCACCCGAAACCGCGTCTAGTTTATTCCACGTTGATGAAGACTCATCTTATGAATTGCCTTCACAGTTAGAATTATCTGGAGGTGCACTCTCGTCTCCAAGTGACTCAGAACGAGAATGGAAGTCTCCAAGGAAGCTTTCTGAAGATGACTTTTATCGACGACAAGGCGTTGCACAACTAATAAGGTCACGTTCACTCAGTACCCTGAATGCGTTTCAAGCAGCTCGTCAAGCGAACCGAAAGGCAGTGAACGACTTTTCCAAAGTAATGAAGAGCGTAAAGACTTTCACGAAGAAAGAGTTCCAAGTAGCAAAAGCCGAAGCCACACAGTTTATTTCGAGTCCTCATTTATTGTTCGAACCTTTAAAGTTATCTTTGGCTCTATTGTTTCCCTTTTTAGTTCCTTTTGCATTTGTACCGTGGTTAAAACTTGTTTTATACTTTATGTTTTTATTTTTTTGGTACATTGTGCTTGTTCTCATTTTCGCGTCGGAGGTTGCCATGAGACCTCCATGGTATCGTCCGGGAGACATGAAGAACGGTCTTAGTATGATCGGTTTGCCAGACTATTGGCAAGGTATTTGTCATGATCCAAAGTAGGTGGTGTTGTGTAATATTTTTCATTTATTTTGATAGCTTACGTGCAGGTATGACTTGGGATTGGACTTTGAAAATGTGGAATTTTCCAATTCGAAGAATAAGACTTTACGAGGATGGTTTATACCTGCAAAGGAATCGAAAAGGTGTATGGTTGTTTGTGTTCATGGCGCTGGTAGAGACAGAAGAGCGTTCCTAAGGCACGCAGCAATGTTACATGCTGCCAATTTTGATGTTCTGTTATTTGATCTTTCAGAGCATGGCTTGAGTGATGGCAGTGGAAGAGGCTTTGCGTTTGGAGTTCGTGAAAAGTACGATGTTATTGCTGCAGCGCGGTTCCTTAGGGAAAGGAAATCCGCAGAATGTGTTGTACTTATGGGAACTTCAGCTGGTGCTTCAAGTGCCATTTTGGCTGCAGCTTTGATGCCTTCCATGGTCGATGCCGTTATTGCAGAAAATCCTTTTACTAGGGCGACAGACCTGTTTTGCTATCATCTCGACTTGTATGTGTAGAGTTTGTTTCCATCGACTGCAATTTTGATATGTCGTGTAGGTTACTGAGAAATTACCTTCCTAAAGATAGTTATCATGTAGCTAGAAGGCTTTTCTTTCTAGTTGCGAGTAGAGTTTTGTTGTTTCGTATTGGACAAGGTTTTCGTGACTATGGTCCAGTCGATGCGGCAAAGGACATAGTTTGTCCAATTCTCGTGCTGCATGGAACTTCGGATGAGATTGTTCCCATCGAACACGGCAGACGTATCTTTGAGGCAGCACCGGAACCAAAAGCATTTTATGAAGCAAAGGATGCAGTACATTGCGCATTGTTTGATAAAGACCCAGATAAGTATCAATCGGTGGTGATGGGCTTCTTGCGTCAGAATTTACCCAGTTGCTTCGAAGAACACTAACAATCATATAACACAAGTTTTGTTTATTTCACTGTTTACAAAAGTCTTAAACTATCTTCATTTTCTCCAGTTCGGCTGCATCTGTTTGCAGTGTCTCTTTCAATAAAGGATGTACATATGAATTCTTTGCTATGACAAATGAAGGCAGCGCTATATTCTGTAAAAGATTTGGATTGGCGGCATAATTCTGAAGGCGAAGATGAGTAGGAAGTATTTTGGGTTGTTGTATTTTGGGTTTGCTGCAGCACTTTGGTGTCTCTCAATACAGCAAGGTCCCTTTCATATTGTGGAGGCGATTCAGAAGGAGTTGGAGTCTTTTGAGTACATAGGACTAACGGGAAAAACACTTGCTGCCACACATACAAACGGTATTGTCTCTTGCAATCTGTAAAAATATACTTTCGTGACACAGAACCTTAGAAAAGTTGGTTTCGGGGAATCCTATTGATGGCCAGGGTAGCGACAAGCCCTCAAGTTGTCATGGTTGTCGGCCTCTAACTGAGATTATGGACCCAACGTGTTTCGACATTGTATTGACGAGTCTTGACAACAAACCAGTAAATGTTCCCATTGTTGGTAGGAGTTAGAGTTAACTTGCTCCTTTAGGCTTGGAACATTACTTTTCAAGTGAAGGAGCACATTATCCTGAACAGAGTTGTTCCTGATTCCTGTCTGGATAACCACGAGTGCACAGTGTGTTTGAACGCTACAGAACTTTATGATATGATGACCGCAATACCCGAGATCAAACCCTTTTCGAGCACTGTCTTTCCTCCAAATGGTATTTTGTTGTTATCTAGTCGAGACATTCCCCTCAAGAGATATTTAGGTGCAAGGCCACAACCAGGCGATCCTGCGCCTCCGCCTTCAGTTTATTCCATGTGCTTAGTTATGCCAAGCAGATTTGGAATGCGAGAAGCTAGAAGTGCTATATTGAAACCTCGTATCATGTGCTTTCCAGGTTGCATTTATGGTCAAGAAGCACCTTTGGGAGATATGTTGTTAAAACCTGAAGTTGGCTGTAAATTATTCGATGAGTAGATAGGATCCGAATATCATGAGAACAGCTGAAGTGTTTGAGGCTTTCTTCGGTTCTCTAATCATGCTTTGCTCGAAGCGAGGTTGTGATAAAGTCGCCTATGTTGTATGGATGTGTTTGTTGTTGTTTTTTTGATGGAGAAATATAACACGGAAATGCACAAATAAGTGGAGAAAAATATAGCGTTGCATGCCTACTAGAGTGTACTTGAAGCACCTTTCTTTGTTCCTAAGGCCAAAAGGGTATGCATTCGCACCTCTTCTCACCCAAAAGTTCTATGAGTAACAAACAAAGCAATTTCCACATAGCTTTCAGAGTCGCATAAAATGAAAACTTTTGGGTTGTTCTGGATTTGGGTGTCTATGGGATGGATCCAAGGGTTCGAGAGCTTTACAAACGTTTTCTATTGATTGGAAAGCACTATCCTGAGCCTTTTCCAAGTGTTAGGCAGAAAATAAAGAGAGGGTTTCAAAAAAATGCTATCCTTTCTGAGAAACAGTCGATAGAAGAAACACTTCAACGTGGGGAGTTTGTTCTGAAGGAAGTCGAAGCCCTCGTGCGATTGCATAAATACAGAACTTTAAATAAGCGTTATGGAAGGAATAAATATGACAATTGAGACCCAATTCTTCTAGTTCTACTGTTACCTTGGAGAACAAAGTTTGGGAACATAAAGCTCGGCGCAGAATTTTGTAAGTATTATTCCTCAAAACATGATTAGCGAAGAAAGTGACTAAGGAGCCTGTCAATTTTTGATTCCTAGTGGCATTGGTACCTAAAGAGGAATAAAGTGAAGTATTTTTGTGTACTCGCAAGAGTGCATCTCTTCTCAACACACTCTGTAAACGCACCGCATTGGTAGAATAGCGCATCATTGAATAAGTATTCTAAGATTTATCACATTTTTATACTTTTCCTAGTTTTCATACAAAAGATTACGTGTCACTAAGTGCTGTTCTTTCAATGCCTCTTAAACTATGGCTCGATTGCCATGTCTGTATCGGTCAAGTTCAGGTCTACAAAAACCAACAATTAGGCGATTGCTTATTTACAACGTATCCTTGGAGTTGAAAGCATCCCCTCTTTATTAACAACACTATTGTTGTGGAGGAAGCTAATGTTCCGTGGAATTGAAAAGCTATGGCATCAGCAGACACAAAGAAAGAAGTGAAGGAAGCACCAGAGTCCTTTAGTATAAAAGTTCCTGGTCTTCTGGATGCAACCGAAAAGGAGTTTACCGATGGTCTCCCTTTTGACACTACTGTAGCTCTTTTGCCTAGGGTCAAGGACTTTGTTCAACAGAAATCGAAGAAAATTTCAGCTCTCCACAGGACTATCGTCTCCTAAAATTGTCGATATTTCAGGTGCTGTTGATCTTGCGTCAACTCGACTTTTTTGAGCGTTGAATATTTTCAAACGAGTTTTGGTCAGTCTAAGATATTCGGGTTAGTTTAACGACATATTTTGCTTCGTAGTTCCCACAATGAAAAGTTGTATTGATTCAGTGGAAGATGGACTGAAAGTTGGATTGGCAAGTCGTGCATTGTCCCGTTCAAATCACGTGGCTATTCTTTCCTCCCTTTCTTTCTGCGGCCAAATGGTGCTGCACGAGCGCCACAAATCCGTCGCTGCCGTCAACTTCCACAGTTTCGCTTCTAGAATTTGAATGCGCCTCGAGGCCGATAATAATTTGGAAGCATGTTTGAGAGCTTTCTCACTCCGTGGGCCAGTTCTTTCTTCAAAAAGGGAGTTCAAGACAACACAGTTAATACATTAGACTCGGGAAAACCTGAAACTCTGGAGGAACCGAGGAGCCAAGCTTTGAAGGAACCCACAAGCTCTATGTTCAACTATTCACACGGTCTTCCTCCAAAGCCCAACTCGAACCGCGGTGCCTATAATGGTCTGAGAAGGAAGAGAGGTTCCTATGGAAATCTCAATATGACCAATGTTGAGAAAGATTGGGTAAAGCCCTGTTCCAATTATGATGCAGTTGTTCCCGGTTCTACCGGTGCCTCCTTCGATGGTAGTGAAAGTTCGGGGGACTTGTGTGGACTCTCATCCAACTTCCACGAGTTTAATATTGTTGGAAAGGAAGACTCTCATAACTCCTCAGCTGGAAGAGTTCGAGTTTCTGAAGAGGTCAGGACAAAGCAGGTTGAGAGACCAAAATCTTGTTCACTGCCCTGTGCAAAAGAGTTGGGACCTGGTCCGATACCGCAGTGTCTGAGAGAGCGAGTTTGCCAGTCGGTAAGATCTACTGTTGCCCGAGTGGTTCGACGGGCAACTGGCTTGTCTCTACATACTGTGGAGAAGTGGTTCTCTTTATTGAGCCACTTTCTAGAGCTATCGGCAGAAGAACAACTCTTTTTTATCATTCTTTTACGCAAATATCTTATTCATGAGGGGCCACTTCACGATAACTATGATAATCAGAGACCACAGAAGTGGGAACGTGTTTTAGGTGTCTGTGCATATTTCTCCGTCTGGCTTACAGAAGAGGTAGCAACACGCACAAGAGAAGACTTGGTCACTTTGATGGGCCCAAAATTCGCATTTGGGAGAGAACAAATACAATATCTCATTACTGTTGATTGGAGAGTCTATATTGGATATGAGGAATATTGGCAGACTTTGGAAATGTTTACGTTTCCTGACGATACTCAACGCTGTTTAAGAATTTGGGAATGGTTGGGTTATTCCTCGGTGGAACTGACAGAGGGTCTGGATGTGCGCAAGGAGGTGATACTGAATAATTTAACTGGACTTTCAACTCTGTTGAGTTCTGGAAAGAAGAGACAACCAGAATGTCTGTCAGTCGGAGAAAATGCGGTACAAGGAGAAAGACGATACTTTCGAAAGAAGACATCGAATGCTACCCTAGACACTCATGAAGAATATATGGAATCGATAGCGTCTTGTACTTAACGATCAATGGCTATTCAATAAATTGTATATATACTGGAACAATTATGTTTTTCACTGTCAAGAAGAGTTTATTCAACTAACGGTAAGGATGCGAACTGTAACCAGCATCAGGTTGTCCAAAACCCATACGACCAGGCACGATACCTTCCGAAGCTGCCCAGTCGAGGTCTCGAGGAGCGACGGAGGCTTCCCAGTTTCCTTCGGCTGCCCAACTACCAACTGCCTCTCCGGCTCCAAAGTCTACTAAACCTGCAGTTGGAATAGCTTCACCAGGATAACCGCTATACGGAGGTATTTCCTCATACGATGGACGTGAGAAATCTGGAGCACCAGAGTCTCCCGTTAGAGCAGCCGCTTCCTCAGCTTTGATAACTTCTTCTGGATCACGATAGAAGAACAAGTCTACCATCACGTCCCAAGGTTCCGTTCTCGAAATGACGCCTCTGAGTCTCAAAACCTCTCTTGCTAACAACCACCAAAGTAGAGCTATCGAATCCTTCCCTTTGTTATTGGCAGGAATAGCTATATCAACGCATCTGAGCGAAGAGTCGGTGTCACAGAATGCTATGGTAGGAATATTCACGTAGGAACACTCGAGCAAAGCCTAGAGAGCCATCCATAAGGAACCTCGTATTCAATAGCATAACATACCTGTGAATCCGTTCGTGGATCTGTAAGAATAAGCAAACGTGGTTCTACGAACTTTTCGCATATTTGATTGGTCAGTTGACCCGGAGTCCAACGACCAGCTATGGCACGTGCTCCAGTATATTTAGAAAACTTTAAAACTGCTCTCTGGCCATAAGGACGAGCAGATACAGCAACAACATCTTCTGGATTATCTACGGCGACGATTACTCTAGCTGCCAGTTGGATCTTTTCCCAAGTCTTCCCAAGATCTATGATGTGTACGCCGTCTTCTCGTCTGGCGTAGACGTAGGGGTTCATCAGAACGTCACAGTTTTTAGTTCCTATGTGGGTAGAACACACAAGCATCTTTTGTATGTCCTCTTGCTTTGAAGCAGTAACAACTCCTGCTGTCATATTTGCTTCACTATTAGGAAGGACAACACCGTCGCCGCACAATCCAAACCGATGAACGAATAACAAGTAAATGTCTGGGGTAATGGCTCTTCCGCTTTCATTTTATGCACAAGTTTCTCTCCGATAAGAAGGACAGTGTTTTGAATAACTAACAATTACGCTGGTGAATCATTTGTTGTCTTTTTTTCAATCTGAATACTCTACTATGATTTTTTATTTTTCCAAAAGCTTGCGAGGAAAGTTTTCAACTAGTCTGTGACGTCCTCATCACGGATACCATAGTGAGGTTCCCTAAACCAACGCTCCTTATTCGCAACTCCATTTCACAGTCATTGAGACAGCCCAGTTGGAGTATTTCTTCAACACCACCCGAAAGAGATGCAGGAGGATGGCTTCAGGCCAACAGTCACGGACAGGGCTCTATCTGGCAAACTGAGAATTCCAGACTCTAGAGATATCCATGTTTTTTTGGAACAGAGCATACAGCCCTTAGTCGTCCCATTGGATACACAATGGAATCTTTCCTCATTCATATAGAAACTTTGCCAAGTGGACGTGACAACAAGTGCATTCCAATACGAATTTCAGGCTCTAGTTCTATCCATGTATTTTTTGGTACAGAATGAACAATTAGAACCTGTCCTCGTTCGCATGAAATCTTCACAATATCACGTAACTATGCAATTGAGTGACTCGGACATCGGCATTCCGTGTTTCGTGCGCGCAATACGATTTATTGTTGGCACACAAAACACTCCGAACATCCTTGGCATACCATCCCGCAAGCTCCCCCAAATGCTCATTTTGTACCTAATAGTAGTGCTGTCTTACATGGAGAAAAAGATTGCAGAGTGCCTTTTAGGACAGGACATAGAATTACTGCAGCAGCTGTTTCACTAGCTTGCCACTTTGTCACTTAACTTTCGATTCCTCCACAGCTACAGATAGTATCCTGTGACAAGATATGTATGGTAAGGAGAAAATTTAAAGCCAAAACAGCGAAAGCATTGGTAACGTTGTCTCATTATCGTTTTCGGCAACGCTTCTTAAAGAAATCGAGAGAATTTCCCTAGCCAAGTAATTATAGTGAATGAAGCTTATACCAGCAAAACCTGTGGACAGATAAATTCCAAACTAGGAAAAGGAAGATATTCTGTTGCTCGCATTGTAAGATGCGTTGTGATCGAGATGTCCATGGAGCTCGCAATATCTTGTTGCAGTTCTTGAGCGAATAAATGGAAATTCTTTTATCTCTCGTCAACTATGGAATAAAACTGAAACTGTTAGCGTCTTGAGAGGAATGGATGAGAAAGGATGCTATGCTAAATGCATCGCCACGAAAAGCTCCCTTTTGCAATATTTCTGCAGAAGACCCTTTGACCAAAACAGTTGACTGTGAACGTGGAGGCAGTCATCCTGCATCTTGAGGGTTGTTGCAGAAATATTCCAACTGGAGTGTTTCATTGACAGCGGGGTGCATTTATTTTGAAAGACGAATACTTTCTTGAATCTCCTCAACTTTTAAAAAAAGGAAATTTCCTGTTGAGAGTTTTCAGACGTTGAGACATGGCAAGTCCACACATACTCGGTAGATGCAGAGTGAATGAGAGATATACGGTCCAGTTTGGTTTCCAACTAAGTTTCAAACCAGTATTTACACGCGTTGTTTAACTTTCTAAACATTCCGATCCAATACACATAATATTTCCCAGTGATCCGTCCCTGGAAAGAACATGAATGCTTCTGCACTCCGAATCTTCCAAATACCGTTACGCTGAATGATTTCTAGATCGCGCCGGAGACTCTCAAAGTTACAACTAACGTAAATTATCCGTTTTAAAATATCTTTACCTCTGACTGTACTTAAACGTGCAGCCAACGCATAATCCAATCCACTTCGAGGTGGGTCCATAATAACAACTTCACATAACTTAAGCTTGTCACGATGTGCGGCTGCCGTTCCTATAAAAAATTCAGCGCTACTTCGTTGGGAAGCAGGCAGCGCGGATACGGCTTTCAAGTAAGCCTCCTTCGAAAGTCCATTTAGCTCACAAGCTCCTACAAGTCGAGCACCCGAAGCATATGCCACAGGAATACCAATGGCACCAACTCCTGCATAAAGTTCCAGTAGTCTCGTTTTCGAATCGACATATTTGCTGATTTCACTAACAAGTTTCTTCAACATAGCCATATTGGATTGGCGAAATGCATATGGAGGGAAATAAATGTTGACACCGCCAATAGATTCTACCGCATAGGGCTTACCGCTGTACAAAAGCCAGCTCGACTGCTCAAAACTAAAAATTCTGTTCCCTCGAGTAGTGTTGAAATTCAACCAAAGCGAGTGAAAATTCCACTTTGTATTTTCTAGACCGCGTAAGAAACGCTTGCAAGTTGGACCTGCTTCCTTGAGCCTAGGAGAGTTCCAAACAAAAGCCGCTTGCACAGTCTGTGAACGATGCTCAACAGACATTTGAATATATCTCAACTGTCCGTCTCCTAGATCTTCATTGTAGCCACAGGTGCCCGTCTCCTCTATAACATATTTCACTTTTTCTAATGCTTGATTAATAAGTGGATGGTGCACTTGACACTTAGGAATTTCAACTACGCTGTGAGAGTCTTCCTTAAACAAGCCTATTTTGGTACGGCGCTTCCTATCACGTCTTACTGCCAGTCGTGCAATGGAACGCCAACCGTGTACAGGTGTATCACTATGGAAAGTTACACGAACATTTTGTTTCAAAAAATATTTTTCCATCTTTTCCGTACAAGGAGGATAAGTTAAACTTTCTTCCAACGAGCAACCGTCGCACAAGGGAAAGTGGACACAGCCTAGAGTATCTGAGGTATCGCCTCTACTTTTTTTTCTAAAATTTTCACCTTTTAATCCAAGTTCTTCCCCACGAGCCACCTTTGGTGAACAACAAGTCACGTCTTTGTATATGGGAACAAAAAGTAAACGAGGCCTTCGCCCTGACTTGTGGCAATTCAAGTCCTTGCAAAACTGCCTCTTGCATTTTACAGCCAAACATACGAAAGTCAGGCAATCCATTTTGCTATCTCGTAATCAACCACCCAATTTTCATTAGGGCAGTCGCGATGCGTTCTGAACCTTCGGGTGGCACTCGGCATTGAGTCGTTTCTAATTTCATCAGATCGCCTTGGGCGGACATCGTTCACTACATTTGGCGCCAAAATTTCATTTTGGAAAACTGGCTCATGTCCACTGACTTGAACCAGAATGACAAGTTAGCCGAGGCAGTTGCAATTTTGCTCAGCCAAATAAAGAACTTGTTACTTCGCCTAGAGAAATGTTACTCAGAAGATTCGATTAAAGAGTGTATACGTGAAGGAGAACTGAAAGATGCCCTAACTGAGCTTTCTTTGGTACTGAGTAATTCTGAAGGTCTTGAGAACTTGTGTGACTGCTTTGTGCAATGGCAGACAATTTCAAACGTTCTTGCCCCTTTCTTATTTTATACTATATTAATAGAAGAAGCAGAAATCCAAAAGGTTCTAGTGCAGATTCTCCAAAGAGTGGCTGAAGTTCCTCATACCTTGGTTAACTCGACTCGACCGAAAGAAAGATTATGTAGCCTCTCAGAAAACCTTGCGAAATCATTCATAGAGCCTCTTCCGGAAAACACTATTCCCCAAACTTTGTCTTGGTCCAGATGCCCCTTAGAGAACTTGAATACCCTTTGGCTGCTCGGAAAGCTCCTCGTCGATAACCTTAACCGTGTACTCAACGAAGGATGGTCAGCAGATAGAAAATCAATCATAGCAGACATATTATCTCTTTTCGATCGGCTGACATTTAGTGGAAAGAATGCAGCAATGTTGTATTTGGCAAACTTCCATCGAGACGCAATACAAGAGAGAATAGTATCTTCGCTATTGTTGCATAAGATTTACGATGCTATACTCGTCTTCTTTGCGACAGAAGATGCGAGAGAAAATATTCCAAATAATATCTTGTGCCTCATGATTGGAGTAGTTGCTGCACCTTGTAGTGCTATTGTCCAATGCCTTGGTCCAGGTCTTTTGAGTATCAGTGCTGCAGACAGTGAGAAAAGTTATCAAGAGAACGAAAACGGAAAATTTATCTCAGTTTCAAGGAAGGGCGATTCCAATCAAAATTCCAAAAGAATCATGAGGTGGAGCTCGCAACATAATTCAGAGATACCTATTTTGGAAGTGCGTAAGGATGGAGAACGAAAGTATGGTCATTGGGAGGAGCATAAAAAAGGAACGGTTATTTCATTCTGCGACGGTTTGATGAAGTATGCTTCTGATTCGTATAGAGCTGGAGTCAACTATGGCAGTAATTTGACTGATGGCTTGTTGTTCGTCCACCAAAGAAATACAAAATGCAATCAAAGAGAAACATTGTTATTAGTGGAAGAACTATTTAATTCTTGTCTGGCTTTCATCTCGAAGTGGCTTTTGAATACCTATTCTAGTGTGCTGAGCAATAACTGCTCCTATCTGAAGATGTTGCCTATTTATCGATTTCCTTTGATACTTTCTTCGTGCATAAGGATGATTTACTCTAGTGCATTTCATTTGGACTCAGTAATTCATCATTTGACGCAAATTTTGGACAAGTGCTTCCTTCAGTTTCTAAGCTATACATTTTCTCGATCGGTAGACTTGGAAAATCATGAGTTACAAGGCATAGTTTTGACGACGTTGACTGACTATCTTTCATTGTTATTTGTTCTTATCTCACGGAACGAATGCCCAAGGTTGGAGCTTTTTGCAGAGCTGTCTCGAATTTATGAAAGCGATGTATATCCTCAGTTGAAGTTTCAAGCAAAGCAGCTTGTGGAGATTTTCTTTGAAAAGGAGGAGCTGCATAGTCCCATTGTTGCCTTTCTCAAAAACTTGAAAATAACAAAGCGACAATCACGTCCATTCTTAGATATGTGCATACAGCTCTTGTCTATCTTGGTTCTATTACACGAAGCACTAGAACAATTTGCAGGAACTAACCTGAACGTAGAGAGAATAAGGCACAGGAGGCGGAAGCAAACTGCCAATGATGATGAAGAGTTGGCCTTGGCAAATGATAATGAAACCCATGTGAGGCAAGTGGTTTGTCGATCGTCTGAGGTGCTAATGACTCCTCTCATACGTTCGCAAACATTTGAACTTTTATTGCTGCCTTTTCACGAGCTATTGTCAAACGACGTTGCATATAGTGCAAAGCGAGGGTTGAGCTTTAAGGCACATGCCTTATCTTGTAGATTGAGTTTTATGTCGTGGAAAAGACTATGGAAGATAGCTTGCTCTCGTCATCTAAGGCCTTATCTTTATTCTGCAACATTTCTCTCTTTCTTCTATGCATCGACTTTGCCTGAAGCAGAGCAACATTTCGACGTTGTTTTCAGGGACAATGGCGAGTTTCTTTCAGAGGTCAGAGCATTATCGAAAGAAATAACAGATGCATTTGTTGATACTTTTTACCAAAATGTTGTTGCTGCAGTAGATGCATTATTTCCAATGACCTCAACAACTTGTTCTTACTATGAAAGTTTGATGAATAAACGCAGCAGTGATTCTACCATTGATGAGAGGCGACAAGAAAGCAAACTTGCTCAATCTAAGCAATCGGACAATTCGGCAACTAAACAGTTTGAATACTTTCTCAAGGAAGCCGATACTGACCATATAATGAACGCATCGAATGAGCAAGAATCCCCTCGAAATGTTGTTAGAAGAAGAATTCGCGTGATTAATGATGATGATGAACTTGATTGAGTCTTGAATAAGAAGTACCATCGATAGCTCTCAACAACGCTTCCAAATATCCTCCTCCAAAATGCACAGTTTGCAATAACTTTCATGAAACTGTAGTTTGATGTTACAAACCTTAAAGGTGCTTTTCAGAAGTTCCTCTTGAGAATTTTTTACTTTGGAAATACTTCTTGTTAGTATTTTAATTGATAGTGGAAATCATAAGACAAAATTCGTGTCGAGAAGAGCAAAGTTCTTTGCTAGTTATGTCCTTGAAGATGTAGTGATGGAAAATCTATTTGTCATAATTATGGCTTTATAAGGGTCTAGGCACATGTAATGAGGTACATATTATAAAGTTTATGAGCAATTATAGCATTTAGAAGTTATTTGGATGGTAATTCTGCTCCAATTTCCATATGGCGTTTATACGGCTAATTCTCAAGAAGGCCCTCTCATTTCCCAACCAAAAATTTGTCAAAGTTGCGGCCAAGACGAATAGGAGGAATGTGGTTTCGTCATTTACTTCCTCTAGTAAGCCGCTTTCCCATCAAGGGAGGTTACAGACGCTTGAGTTCTACTCAACAAGAAACTTCTTTACCCGCTAACAGAAGGAAGTTACTGTATAGAAGTAAACAAACAGGTTTTCTTGAACTCGATCTTATCCTGGGAAACTGGGCGGAAGAAAATCTTTCAAAACTTTCAGAAGGGGAAATTCAAGAATACGAGAAACTAATCCATCGTGAAGTTCCAGACTTGTACTCTTGGCTAAGTGGACAGCAAGAGCCTCCAGAAGAACTTGACGGAAAAATTTTTCGTCGCATCCGAGATTCAGTGTGGAAAGGTACAATCAATAAGAGTAAAACTACAGAGTAGCGTTGAGGTTCAGTATTATTCTCGTTGCAGTTGTTGTTGTTGTGTGTGTTGTTTGAATAGACGGTTCCTCTTAGGCTTTGTTGTCGCAGTTCGTAATTTCTGTAGTAGAAGAAACTTTAAACTAGCTATAGTTGTTGAGTGCTCTTCTCCAGCCTTCTTTATAAGCACAAAATATGATGATAAAAGAAGTTCCTTCAGAATATTTGTCAACGTATTCGACCTTCAACCGTGTTCCGTTCTCCACCGTTATGGTGTTCTGTAGGCGAACGTTCTCTACGACGAAAATCCCTATCTTCATATGAGCGGGCTTGTCGAAAAGAATGTCTGCTTCTGTCATAATAGTGAGGACTAGTCCTAGCACGCCTTTCTCCATTGTGATGAGGTAACGGCTTTCTATCCGACTCCGAGAAACCTTGCCTTCTTGATGCTTCACTAAGATTGCTCATCTCTCTTCGTCGAGAATATTCAGGACTCCTTGGTGAGATACTTCTCCTTCGCTCTGGCTCCCTTCGTCTGATTTCTCTTCTGGGGGAAGAAGAACTATCACGTTCCTTTGAACGAGTGGGCGATCTATAAATGCGAGAACGCGGCGGTGAACTTCTGTCTCGATGTAAGTCTCTGCTACGCTCATCAGCATAATCCTTTCTCAGAGATCTTCCGCCTTCACGGTACTCTCTATGCGAATCACGCTCAACAGAAACTCTACGACTATTCCTAGGAATTCCGCGATGACGTAGAGGACTTCTTTCACGCACAGGGGAAGACGTCCTTGAACCCGAGGTTCGGGAAGAATACCGTCTTTCAGTATTTGTACGATAACTATTTAATCTTCTCCTCTTATCTTCACGCTCAAGAGATCTCGTTCTTGAACGCGAAGTTCTTCGCCTTGGAGAGAAAGATGAATATCGACGTCGGTAACCAAAACGTGACTCTCGTTCACGCGGTGTGCGCCTTCCCACTCTACTAGCTGTCACGTATTCCACGTGCAACTCTCTGCCATCATCCAAAGTAAAGTGATGCATTCTTTCATACGCTTGAGAAGCGTCCTTAATAGAAGCAAATGTAATGAATGCATAGCTGCGTATAATTTCAACCTAATTTTTAGAGAAATCAACGCTGAGTCTTCGTAAAAGACGACGACAACAACAACATACGTTAACGACTTTCCCAAACTGGTCAAAAATTCGTTCCAAGTCTCTCTCACGAAAGTACGAGGGAAAGTTTGTCACAAACAAGGACTCCGTTGGGTTCTGCTCTGCACGGCGCTTTCGTTCTTCTTCCTTTTGTTTCACAAGGGAGGCATCTTTGGCATATTCGACCTTCAACGTACGAAAACCGAAAATTTCTTCCTTTTTGGTGCCATTAAGCAGTCTAATTGCACGTTCAGCTTGTTCCCCATCCTCCAAGAACACAAAGGCAAAGCCTGATTTCAGGTCTACTCTAGAAACTGGTTGGAATTCTTCAAAAAGCTTCTGCACTTGAGACACTGTTGCGTCAGGAGGTATATTTCCTACATATAATTGTCTATGCCTAGAAACCTCCTTCTCGGCTTCTGAAGTGGCGTTGGAACCTTTTGAGTGGGATGAACAAAAGCAAGCTTGAATCTAGACAGCTGCCTTACGAATTCTGTTGGGGGAGTTATCTTCAGCTCTTTCTGAGCCTTCCAAGGACTGCTTTGGACTGTTTGTTGATTTCTGGTCACTTGAAGTAGGTTGGTCCGGGGACCTGTTTGCCTCCCAAGAAACCTCCGACATGCGCTCAGTCGCCCTCACAACAATTAAATATTCAAATTGCGTCACTCTTCTCTATCCAACCGATCTTTTATTCATACGACAAATCGTCGTTACTTTCATTAGGAAACAAGGTCAACGATTGCCTTATGAAAACAATTGTAACTGTGTAATCAGAGATAAAATTGATCGAAAGATTTCTCAACACTAGTTCCTTCGCTTGTTGGTTGTCCCACCACTTCAGAACTGTCCAAAGGTCTCAAAAGGTCTAGTTGACGCAAGCGACGTTCTTGATAATACTCCAATTGTTCCAAACGACCAATGTAACCTTCAAAGTATTCAATCGTTCTTCTCAAAATGGTTTCTTCCATCCATTTTATCATTAGAACGATTTTCTCTCGAATTTTATGGGAGTGCTCCATACCCCGAATGATGAAGTCTTCAGGAACTTGTTCCCATCTCTCCAACGACTCTTTACAGGTCTGAATAACTAACTCACAAACTGATTTCTCATTATCGTAACTAAAAGGTAACGAAAGATGTGACCAAACTTCGGAACGAAAGACAGCTTCTAAAATGAATACATCCTTCCCTTGTAAACATACCAAACGAAGGAATGGCAACATTCTCTCCAACAGTTCTTCACTCATATCATATCTCAACTCAAAAGTTTGAAGCAATTCTAATTTTTTTCCGTCTAAAATATCTTCTTTGTCGTCATAGAACTGATCGGTAGGAGAAACTGCAAAAGAAATCTCGTAAGAGCCCATCCTTAACAACTGTTCTTCTTCTAAAGCTTCCAAACGCCAACCCCATCGATAAAAAATATCTACAAGACTAACATTACCCTCATATACAAGCGAAATTCGTTCACCAGGTTTCAAATCTTCCGCTGCAGAAACCTTCAAACGACGCTCTTGCTTAAAAAAAGGTCCTATTCGTACCATATCGACGTTGCTGATGCTAAGATATTCACGAGAAACATCTTCTTGCGTATGAAAATATTTGTTGGTGAACCATTCCAGTCCAGGAACCAGAACAAGTGGAAACGAGTCGTTGAGGTCATATAGCCCAAAGGATTGAACAATAGCTAACGCCCACATAAAATATTCCAAAGTAAAGTACTTTGTATCGTAATGAGGATGCAAAAGCTTAGGAAAGAGTTCCGTATTCAATTCTTCAAAAACAAATGACGCTGTTTCTCTCATAGTCTCAATATCTTCCATAACTGAGCTACACTCCAAATACTTTACCTCTTCTAACGACCAACTAAGAAAGTGATGCAACTCGCTCAAATTTGGAAGTGTTTGTATCCAAGGTTTCCAAAATGAAGGTTTCTGTCTTGCAGTTTCCACTAAAAGCAACGTGGCAATGGCTTCTTCATCACTTAAATCTGACACATGAAACCCCAGAAGCTTCTCCGATAACTGCTTGGTCAGCCAAAACTTTTCTGGAACTGCAAGGACTTCCTCTCCCGCCTTCAAAGGAGTTTTTGCAAGGAATATTCGGTCGCCGGCAGGACTTGAAGTTGGCTTTCCTTTGATATGAGGGACACCATTATCAAATAACCAGGTCTCCAACTCTTCGGTTTCGTCTAGCAAGGAAGCTCCAAGTTTCAGCGGGAGAGACCGAGAAGCTTGCCTAGAATACAAGAACCGACAACGTGTGGTTTTCGATATTCGAAGTCCACTAAAGCTACAGTCAAGTGACGGAGTTCGGACTCTATGTTTTTTACAGTGACAGTCTAGAAGAAGCGCTTTATGAAAAAAGTATCCGAACAACAACATATCCAATGTACAAACGTAACAAATCTCCCAAAGTTGAAGTTGGCCAAACAACGAAGAAATGGGTAAAGTCCTAAAAAACTTTATCACGAAGAGTTGCATTGGCTCTCCCATGAGTTAGTTGGCATTCCAAGGATGTGTAAACGCAATCACTTAAACTTTCATTAAATGAACGAACTGGCATCAGCAACGAAACAGAATAGTCACAGCTGCCACTTGATGGATCTGGGCATGAAGCTTTAGCTGCAACGTCCGAAGGCAATACGGAAACCAAATCTCTGGCGACTACTAACATCGTTGGACTTTTCTTTCGATGTGTAATCCAAGAGGCATAAGATCGAAGAAAATCTTCCGCTTTCTGATGAACTAACAAATTGTGTATATCTTCAGGATACGAATCAGTTAATTGCATAGCAGCTTCTACAGCTCTTTGAATCCAAGACTCGCTAGTAGGGTCAGCGCTCTTCCTCAGAGCAGGAAAATGAAATTCCGAATGTGGTTCGTCATCCTTTACAATCTGTTTAGATTGAAACTTCCAAACCAGCTCGCTCGAATTAGCTTCCTCCATATAAGGAACATATTTGGCTATTGCTGTCACCGGTCTGCTTTCGTTCTTCGAGACAATTCCTCGATAATCTCTTACGACAGGGTACTGTTTCTGGAAAAAGTAAGGAATTAAGAAAAAACCTAACACTACACTAAGACAAAAGAGAGTCTTCGACTTCACAACTCGTTTACGCCGTTCTGGTTTCCTTGCTGAGGCACCAACCATAGCTGTATTCATGTCACTTGCCGTTGCGACTACGTCTACGGGCCTCTGTCTTTTACTTCCAGGTTTGGAAGTTTCCGAAGCTACTGGCTTACTCTGCTGTAAAATTTGCAGCTGTGACCGGAGAATTTCATTCTCTTGCGAGATGCGTCCCATATGTCTTCGTAAGTCTTGGTTCTCACTCTTCAGCATTTCTAGCTGAAATTGTAATTTTTCTATAACTGGAATAAGCTGCTCCTCACGCCCACCAGAAGTGAAACTTTCCTTAGACTGAGAACTTACGCTTGGCTTACTTTCGTCATCCAGGTTACTTGAAGAGCCTACTGACGACCAAGAAAGACTCTCTTTCAAATAGGCATTTTCAGGGACAAAATCTTTTACTAGTGCATCCACTGAGGGGTTACAAGAACCAATGACAGATTCACTGCACTTCTCAGGTGTTTTGTTCAAACTTGACGTGCAAGAGACCATGCCGGGGTAGCCCTCTCCTGAGCGCCAAAAGTACTGTTCGTCAAAATCTTCTTTCGGCTGAACATTGGAACAGTTATCAAGTTCGAGAAACTTTCCATAAATAGGAAACTCCGAAAGGGATAACGCTTCTTCGTCATACAAAGGCCTTTCTTCTTGAAGGCTTTCGAGGCTGTCGAAGAAGTTTTCCATGTCTCCCATTTTCCCCACAACGTAATGCGAAATTTTATGTTTACGTTACACAAAAAACTAAACTTTAAGACTTTTTCCTATGTACTGTGCAGGTGGAAGTTTTTTCAAAACTCTTTCTCGGTACTGCTCAAAAGTACCATCAAAGTGAGTCAGCTTGCCATTCTCACATACAAATATATCATCGCAAACTTGAGATATTAGTCTCGCATCGTGACTTACTAGAACAATTCCTCCTTGGAAGGAATTGAGTGCCTCCACGAGGCTATCGATAGTTTCCTATTCAAATTATAAATTGAAACTATAAACATAAACAAACCTAATTACTTACGATATCCACTAGCGATATCGTTTGTCAGTCCATAACTCAAAAAAGGCCAAAAACAATACTTACAGTGATTAGTAGGTTCATCTAGCGCAAGAATATGTGGCTTCTTAAAAGTAATAACCGCCAAAGCAACACGACTCTTCTGCCCACCTGAAAGGGTAAAAATGGGTCTTAATGCCATCTCTCCTTTAATGCCAATATTGCTCAAATGTCCTCGAAGAACGGCATGGTCAGCATCAGGGAAACAATATATTAAGTGTTCCAAAGGTGTTCTCGCAAGAACCAAGTGTTCCACATGGTGCTGTGAGAAATACCCTAAACGCATCTTTGGAGATTTGCGCACTTCACCCAAATGTGGAACATGTTCTCCGGTTAAAAGTTTCAAAAAGGTGGTCTTAAAATTGTGCAATGAATGATTTGTCATAAAGGTGAGATATGCTTACCTTTCCTGCCCCGTTAGGGCCAACTATGGCATACCTTGAGTCTGTCGCTACACAAAAATCAATCTGGTCGAGAATGAAACGACCACGAGAGTCCTTTGAAGAAGCGTTCATAGGTGAACTAGATTCATAGCCAAATGAAACATTGCTTAGTTGTAAAGTGGCATGACTGCCAACAAGAGGACCCGGATCCGGAAAGAAGAATGCATGCTGCTCTTCCTCTTCGGGCAGATAGACACGGTTTTGCTGAATCTTCTCAATAGCTTTCAATCGACTTTGTGCCAGTGATGCACGTTTTGCATTGTAACGGAAGCGGTCCACGAATTGTTGCATATGTTTCATCCTCATCTCCTGATTTGCAGCCTGTCTTTCCAAGTCTTTCAATCTTTCCTTTCGAACCCTTTCAAAGTCATCGTAATTCCCCGAATAGTAATAGAGCGACTTATTATTGAGATGTATTATGTCTGTGCAAATCGAGTTCAAAAAGTCTCTGTCATGTGAAACGACACAAAGCGTATGTGGCCATTGCCTTAGGTAGTTTGCCAACCATAAAACAGTGTGCAAATCAAGCTTTGAATATAATATGAGCAAAACATGTGTCAAATCACAAAACTTATACTTACATGATTACTGGGCTCATCTAGAAGCTTTTACAGAAGTCAGAACAAAATCCACTCATCTCTAGCACTACTTACCAATAGTTCAGGCTCACAAAAAAGCGCTTGAGCTATTGCAATTCTCATTCTCCAACCGCCTGAATAGCGTTTTGAAGGTTGTTGTTGCATTTCATTGTTGAAGCCGAGTCCAGCAAGAATAGCACTCGCTCGTGCCTCCGCCTTATCCATTTGCAACAACGACATTCTCTCGTAGACTTCCGAAATATCCTCCGAGTCCGCAGTTTCCACGGAAGAATTTTGATAATTATTTATTTTCTCTGTTAGTTTCCTCCTTTCCTCATCACTCTCCAACACAAGTTGTAACGGAGTGCGATCATCACCAACGACTTCTTGTTCTACGTACAAAACCGACATATCAGGGGGAATTGGAAGGTCCCTGTGTGCGATAGCCTTCATAAGTGTACTCTTGCCTACACCATTGCGACCAACTATTCCATATCTATGTCCATACGCCAGAGTCAAACTGACGTTGCTTAGCAACTCCAGTCCTCCAAAGGACAAGTCAAGACCATCTATCTTGATATCTCGGATGCCTTCCTGAGTTGGTTTCGTGCTTGAAGAAAGTGAAACTGTGGCCGACTCGGCAAAAACACTTTGATAAGGTTTCCCACTTCGTTTCGCTCTACGCTCTTGTGCCATATATCTAGCCATAGCTGCTTCCTTTGAACGATCAAGAGTTTCGTTCGCATTTCCACCGGTTGAACTATTTTTTTGACCCATTCCAACCAGACTTTCGAGCTTCTTCGAGTCTTGGTCTCCGCCGAATTTATCTACGAGACGTACAGGACGGCTCAGTCTTGCAAGAGGCTCTTCCTCTTCTGCATCTTGTTCTAACAGCTCTGGATGTAACTTTGTATATAGTTCAACTATACGCTCCTTTGCGGAGTTACTATCTGCTCCAAATTCGGTAAAAATAGGGACGAGCCTTGAACGAAGTTTGTTATTGGGTGAGAATACCAAATGCATTTCTTACGAGTCGACTACTTCAGTAATTTCAAAGGAAGGTTCTTCAAATACTTGAGCAAGGTAGCGAAGAACCACATTGTCGGCCTTTGGAAGGTATTCTTGCAGTTGAGACTGAAGCAGCATTGAACACCACAGGAGAGAAATTGCGCAATTTTATCGATGTTGCGCTTATGAGATTGTGTCGATGGCGTTGAAAGAGTGCGTAAAATATTATCAGTTATCTCAACTTCCTCTGCAACACAGTTTTGTTTCCGAGCTTCCCAAGGACCCACAAGAAGAAAATTTTGTTCGTCTCGTCAGAAGAAGTTGTTATTCTTTGGTGAAACCTGCCTTTCTAACCGAAACAGAAAGCAAGCCAAGAGTCGTAGCCTGGTGTCCTTGGGTAGCAGAAAAACTTTTGGACTTGGAACAGGGTGAGAGAGATAAAGAGTTTACTGCTCAAGTTTTTGGTGGCTTTCGTTTGCTCGATAGCTCTGTGAACTTTACTTATGCACAGTGTTATGGTATGTGAAGGTAGCGTCTAGGACTCGAAATACTTAGCAAAGTGAATAGGTGGCCACCAATTTGGAAACTGGGCAGGTCAACTTGGAGATGGAAGAGTCATCTGTTTGGGTGAATATAGGAATCAAAGAGGAGAGCGTTGGGACATTCAGTTGAAAGGTGCAGGAAAGACGCCCTATGGACGTTTTGCAGATGGTTTTGCTGTATTACGCTCTTGCATAAGAGAATTTTTAGCGTCAGAAGCATTGGCTTCGTTAGGAATACCTTCTACTAGGGCTTTATGCGTTGTTGAAACAGGAAAGCAAGTGTGGAGAGACTTGTTTTACGATGGGAATGTGAAACCTGAACGTGGAGCTGTTCTGACGCGTTTAGCTCCAAGTTTTATTCGATTTGGCAACTTTGAATTGTTTGCATATTATAACGACCTTGAAACTTTGAGAAAATTGGCAGACTATTGTATCAAACACTATTTTCCAGAGTTTTTGGAAGCAACGAATAGTTTCAGTGATGAAAACAATCGATATGCTTTGTTTGCGAATCGTGTAGTGGAGCTCAATGCCGAAATGGTTGCCAAGTGGCAGGCTGTAGGTTTCGTTCATGGCGTGATGAATACAGACAACTTTTCCATCTTAGGACTGACCTTAGATTATGGTCCGTTTGGTTTTCTCGATAGATATGATCCACTTTATACTCCGAATTCCACAGACTTACCAGGAAGACGGTATTGTTATCTTAACCAAGCACAAATAGCTCGATGGAACTGTCAAAAATTTGTGCAGTCTCTCATTTCGCTTTATGGCGGTGCAACGGTTTTCAATATAATGGAAAAATTTGATGAGAAATATTCTTCCTTTCTCTCAAAATGTTACCAAGACAAGCTTGGGTTACTTGTTTGGAATGAAGAAACCGACAAGCAGTTGGTGGATTCTTTTCTCGACCTTCTTCAAACAGACCAACTTGATTATACCAATACATGGAGAATGTTGAGCAATATTCAGACAACTGATGAATTTATGCAAAAAGACTGTGCACAGTATCTTCTTCCTGCAAACGTGACACTTGAAGCTAGTCGAAAGGAGAAGTGGAATGCTTGGATCCGTCGATACATTATGCGTCTTCGAGAAGAGAACAACACTGACGACCTGTCACGTAAAGAGAGAATGAACAAGTGTAATCCATGTTATATCCTACGGAATTATTATCTCCACAAAGCTATTCAACAGGCAGAAACTGGAAACTTTGATGAAGTAGAGAAATTGCTCCAAGTCATTTCGAATCCATTTGAAGAAAGACCGGAACTGAAAGCTTATTCTCAAGAACCTCCAGAATGGGCAAATGTCGTAGGAATCTGTGTGAACAGCTGTTCATCTTGACAATTTGAAGAGTCTAGTTAGTCGCTTTATTGTGCAGTTCTCATCCACTAGTTTGATTTTTTTCATTGACGTAGAGTTATCATTTCTCGAATGGAAATATTTTAAGAATATCCCGCAAAATGCAGGCAGTCAGTCCCCATATTTCGACGGGTCCGCCACTGTATATAGGCATGGTACCTCTTGAAGTATTTTCTATTCTCATATTCGACTCATTCAAGAGATGAGCAAGAGAAAGCATAAAAACCTGCTGGACTTCTCGTTCGTTGACTTTTAACTTGTGTCTCCCTATGTCACCTATAAAGCCAATTACAGGGGTAACGCAATAACCATTGATAGAGCGATAGTCATCAAATAAACCCTAAGCACGTTAAAAAATACAGTTGAAATGTGCAAGAAATAGTCCTACTAGTGTAATAACATTTTCTGGTAATATCCCTATTTCTTCTTGTGTTTCACGAAGGGAGGCCTGTACAGGGTCACCTTTATCTTGCGCGTCCAACTTCCCGCCCGGAAAACTCACTTGGTTTTTATGACTTCCGACCAACAACGAACGCCAAGTAAATAATAAGGAAAGTTGACCTTGCACAAGACAAAAAGGCACCAACACAGCTGCGTGAGGTAAACCAATGAGTTTTCGACGACAGTTGGCACGGTGTCTCAGTAACCCTGAAAAAGTCAACAGTTCCTTTGGTAAACTTCCGTCTTGTAACCAACTAGTAGACTTGGAAACATCGGAAGCAGCCGTGCAAAAGTTATTCTGGTGCAAAAAACCTAGAATTTATTGGTGCTTCAAACAAAAGCTTTTTCCAAACAGACGCTATAACTCACGACCAACTCGCACTGCAAGGGATGACCGCCAAAGCATTTAGAACGGTCTTGTTCCTTGTATGAAACAAATGAACACTTTGCAGTAATAAACAAAGATTTATTGAGTTTTATGAATTCTAAGAAAACCCGAGCTGAGAAAAGGAGAACGAAAGAACAGTTTGTAATAACACTTCTCTTACACATTGGGAAGAACTCTATCGGGCATATAAGTTAGTTTTATATCCACCAATGTGGCAAAGAGACTATAACTAGTTCTGATTTTTACATAAAAATAAAAGACTTGATATAAAACAATCAAGACCTAGAGTAGAAAACAATCAACCATAGATTGAAAATTCACAACACGTGTCTCCCTCATCTTCCAACAGGATCGGTCCAAAATTCGACGCGACAGAAGTTCCAGGGATTATCATCTGTGATTTTTTCTAGAAAGTCGCATTCGTCCATTCTCTCCTTATATATAGAGACATTGGCCGGGTGGAATTTTGCAATTGGTGTTTGAAGAATGACGAAGAACGACGAAGAAGTGAGTGTCATAAGAGAGCCTAGTGTTGAAGTAAATCAAGCACAAGATGAAACAAAAGGCGTAAGATATGCTGTTACAGGACATACAGAGCAAGAGATAGACGCTGAGTTAGAAAAACTTGAAGAAGCCAGTGTTTCTCAAGGAAAACGCCGCGTATTTTCATCTACTATTTTTGGAAACCCAAAATACTTCATATGGGTCCTTGCTTCCTTTGCCAGCATGGGAGGTATCTTGTATGGAATTGACCAGTCCTTGATAAGTGGAGCAGGCTTGTATGTGCCGGAGGATTTAAACTACGGTCCAAATAAGGAGTCAATGATTGCAGGGTTTATGCCTTTGGGTGGTATCTTTGGTGCAATAATGTAAGTTGCCATTCTTTTTTCGGTGGAGATATTAGAAACTTACTTTTTGTCATTATAGGGTATATCCTTGCAATGAAATAATAGGAAGAAAGTGGACAATCATTGGCGCTTGTCTGTTGTACACAGTAGGAGGCATCCTTGAGGCTGATGCTCAGTCTTGGGGTATGCTTCTTGCCGGAAGAATGATTCTAGGTGCCGGAGTAGCTCTAGAGGCCGCAACGGTTCCTGGATATATTGCAGAATGTAGCACAAAGAGGTGGAGAGGAGGCTTAGTGTCTCTCTATCAAGTCATGATTATGTTGGGCCTTTTGTTTGGTTATATAGATGCAGCAATCTTTGTGGATGTTTCAGGGAACTGGAGGTGGATGTTAGGTTCCTCCTTGCTATTTTCTACTATTTTCCTTATTGCGATGCTGTTTCTGCCTGAAAGCCCCCGTTATTTGATGAAGGTGGGAAAGAAGATCGATTCATATGTCATTTGGAAAAGGGTGAGAGGATTCTCCACTTTTGAAGAAAAAGAAGAATTCTTTGAAATGGAGCAACATGTGTTGGAAGAAATAGAAGCAGGAAAGGGCCGTTTTATCTGGATGGACTTCATCAATAAGCCTCGTTGCAGACATGCCGCACAATATGCTATTATCCTGATGATTGTTCAACAGTTCTCTGGAGTGAATTCGGTCAATTATTACATGGGCACTTTGATGCATGAAACTGGTATATCAAAGCAAAATGCAGTATATACTAGTATGATCGGAGGTGGCACGGGATTTTTATCAACTATCCCTGCTATATATTTGATGGATAGATTGGGTAGAAGAACTTTGTTGTTAACTCTCATTCCTGGTGTCTTTATCGGTCTGCTTATTATCGGATTTGCGTTCTTGGCTTCGAATCTGCACACAAGGGAAGGAATCTATATTTGGGGCGTCGTTGTTTACTATTTGTTCTGGGGTTCCTGTCTGGGACCAACTCCTTGGGTGGTTGGTTCTGAAGTATGGCCAACATATTTGAGAAGCCAAGGACTATTTTTAACAGACATTACTAATTGGACTGGAGACTTTATTACAACATATTGCTTTAAACGTATGACTGATGCAATGACGACTACTGGTACTTTCTGTGGATTTTATGCGGGAATCGTGTTAATAGGTACCATCTATATGATGTTTTTGATGCCAGAGACGAAGGACAAGACTCTGGAAGAGTTGGATGAAGTGTTCGAGAAGCCATTGAAAGATCTGATGGCAGAAAACATTCAAAGGATGAAGGAGACTTGGGAGGATTTGAAGTCGTTCCGCTTCCGCAGAATTTGGGTTCTGTCCAATTGATTTCGTGGTTTCTTGTGTGTTTGAGTTTTTATTCAATAAACATTGCGTGCGTCACTTTTTTTGGTTTAAGTCTTTGAGCTCTTACCACGTCGTCAAGCGGGCATGAAAGAGAGTGAGGCATTTTGTTGGTATTTCACGAGTTGAGGAGGTGGAGGAAGAAGCCTGTATCGTGCTCCAAAGTGTTTTACTTGGTCCCCCTGCTTACACTATGTTCATAAAAGGTAAACTGCCAATAGGAAGACATATCCTTGTCCTGAAAACGACAACCCCTCGTGTATCGAGGGCACATGAAGGTTAGGCGAAGGCTGCTTACTAAAACTCTTTTGGTAGCATTGTTCTCCACGTTCTTGTTCGACGTTATCACAGACAAGCAGCAAAACTTTTTGCAATAGTACACTCCGAAATTAAAAGCAAGAGTACTATCTCTCAAGTACCCATTCGTAACTTTCAATCAGTTGCCTTTCAAACTCCAACTCTTCTAAAGCTTTGTATTCAACAGCTTGTTGCTCAAGATCCTGTTCTTCGGCAGCCAAATCCTCTTGAAGCGTTCTTTCTAACGCCACCATCCACTCTTCATACTCTTTCTCCGTTAAACTGTCAAGAAAGTTTTTCTCAGATATAGCATCCTGCAGAGGAGTATCTGCTTTCAGCAACTGACTAGGCGTTAGTTCCTGTTGTCTCGTTCGTTTCTCGTACAAGGTTTGTTGCCTTGAAACTTTTGCACGCTCCCTACACCGTTCCAGCAGTTTTCTTTTAAGATACTTCCTAACTCTTGTTTCTTGAACTTCAGTTAAACTATTTCTTCGGTTCCGGTTCCCGACTAGGCGGGTTCGAATACACTGCATTTGAAAAATTTTAGCAGAAATTTCGTCATGTCGAGAGGCGCCTTTTCTGTACACTCCATAGAGGAACAACTAGCAAGACTCTCGGCACAAGGCGTTAACGAAGAAGAGGATGACCTTATTAACGTTCCAACTCGTCAAATACCGAGGGTGTCTAGACATAGGGGAAGTTTGAACAGAACAAACACCTCCTGGAGCGAAACTCGAACACGTAGGTGACTTACCGTTGTTGTTTGTTCGGACAGTTTTGAAAGTCAATGTAGCCAACTTGGACGAAACTCCTGAAGGAATGGTTCATCATAGTGTTCCTTCTTCCTTTAGATTTTCAAGCACCACAAGTAATGCGGAGACTGAGCGAAGACAGTCAACAGACAACCCTAGCTCAGTTTTAGACGAAATATTTCGGTGCTTTATTTGCTTCGGAAGATTGGAGAATCCGAGGCTTTGTCCTTGCTGCGGAAAGGTTCTATAACTTGTTTTGCAAACAACGTTGGGGCTAAAATGTTTTAGATGTGCTGTCTGTCTTGTATTCGACGTTGGTTGGCACAGCATAACGAGTGTCCACATTGTCGAAGCTTGCTTTCCTTTGAACGACTTGTCTCATGCAGGTTTGTGGAGGAAGTAAGTATCTTTTGATTAATTTAGTACGAAACTTTTATTATTCTCAGATTGCTGGGGAATTGGAACGCTTTCAGTTTCGTCCTGGTGCTGATAGTCACCGCGAGATGGTCTGTCAGAAGCATGAGCTCGAACTCAAGTATGGTTTTTTCGCGCTTCTTATATTGCCTCACTAAATCTTTCCAGATATTTTGACGTTACCTGTAATCTCTGTATTTGTGCTGAGTGTGCTATGTTTACTGAAGAGCACCGGTTGCACAAATTTGATAAGCGTACGTCTCATAGTAACGCACGAATTTATTGTTTTATTTGTCTGTCTAGTGGATTCTGTTTATGCAAAGCGTTCTGAACGCATTCGGACGGAAAGCGATGGTCTAAAGAGTCGAGCGGAAAATTTGCGGAAAATTGTGGACAAATTTGAAGTCGAAATTCAGAAGCTGAATAATGTTCGGGTTCGTTCGAGGCCCCTTTTACCTGTTCGAGAATATATTATTGACATGTTTACCTAGGAACAAAAGATGGAAGAACTTTTTGATGTCTTCGAACAGTTCAAGAGCAGCATCGATAAGCAAATTAGTGTAAGAATGACTTCACTTGTAAACAAGAAGGTACGATATAGTATATGTATGCGACAGTTTTAGTGGATCCTTTTCTTTATAGAATGCTTTGGAAGAGGAGATATACCTTTTGGAATCCATGTACCAAGAAGTCGAGCGACAACTGAGTAGAACTCCGAAACCGCTGCTTATATCCAAGGCCGAAGAACTGGCTGCCGCGCTCGGTGAAGTTCACAGACGCCCAGTCGAACAAGTTAGTAGAATAATTTTTGCAGTTTAATGGAATATTGTAACCCCTTTTCAGTTTTCTGTATCCCCAGTGGAAGAAGCGGATATTCCTTCAGAAGTGGTGCCGCCGTATACCAAAGGGATGTTACATATCGAAAACTATATTGGTCTTGTGCAAACGAGGTCTACTCAAGTTATTCTCTCCGAGCCAGTCACGATGAACGGTCTTGTTTGGAGGTTAAAGGTCTATCCAGTCGGCAATGGCGATGCAAAAGGTACGAAACATAGTTACTTTTCTATCTTAGTCAACTTATTGTCATATGAAAATAGGAACTTTTATATCCGTATTTCTCGAACTTGTAAGTGGTTCTATCGAGCCAGCAAAATATGATTACAAGGTGGAACTTTTGAAGCCATCTGTTGTGGCGGACTCCTCTTCATCTCCTTCGCCTATCTGCCGTGTTTTTACCTCGGTTTTCGAAGAAGGTGAATGTTGGGGTTATAACCGGTTTTGTAAAATAGAGACCATTTTGCAAGGGTTTCTAGATGAGCGAGGAGGAATAACGTTTGAGTTCTCTATACGCCCACCTACTTACTATCAACTTTGTATGGAGCAGCAGCGTTATATAAGAAAGCTAGAGGAACTTATGAATTCTGAAAAGTCAGAGCCGAAAACCTTCTCTACACGAGTTCTTGGAAACGACACTGCAGCACAACCTGAACCAGAAACCATTTCAGAGCAGCAGGCATCGACGAACGATCCTCTTCATACAAATGTCAGCTCTCCTCTTGTGGAATAATAAACATACAGCTACCAACGAGTCAAAGCTCTGAGCACTCCTCTTTGGAGTGTTTCGTGCGAAAATTAAAACTGCGAAGAATTTTCGCTGCATATGAGTGCAGTTGTTTTACAAGGTTCCATTAGATGAATATAAGATTATATACTTTTCATTCAGAACGGACTCAGATATAAAATGCAATCGGTGATTGTTTCATTGAAATTTATACTATTCAGTTTTTCTCGCAGTGTCATGATAGTTGGATGACTTGCATCTCTTCATACAAGAACCTGTGTGATTTCAATTGGTTTGCTGACCAACAATTTTTCTCGAAAATTGCATACAACATTTCTGAAATGACATTGTATCAACACTATCTGAAATGTGAATGCAAGTCACAAAAAATGATGAAAGAATCGACACCTTTGTGTTCCTTTAAAGATAAAAATGTACTCTGACATAATGTGCCTCGCCATAGGTGATATTGTATAAGGAATGATATGTGATGGAATATCTCTATCGCTCTCTTTCATGTTTTGCGACTCCAATGGTTTTATTTGGAGCAGTGTCATGCAAATGACTTGGACGACATTGTTGAAACTCTATTTTTGGCAAACAATACAATTAGGGTTTCTGTACCTTTTCGAATATTATGTGTTAACAACTAGGGGCTTTTCATTTAGGGTCATCTGATAAATTTACAAGGCCTTGTTTGTTGAAAAGACTCACAATGCATCTCCAGTCTCGTCGCATAAACTCACATTCTGTATGATCTTCATCTCTTTGTTTGCTTTGCCTCTCCCTCTATAACTAATTCCTAGCAATAGGACTGACTGCTCTTCTACGATAGCTTTGTGACGTATTGAATCTCTAGTCGCATTGAGTCTACGAGGGAAAATGCGGTCCCCAACGAAACATCGTTCTATGCTCCAACTTTGGAAATTATACAACAGAAAAGCCTGCGCAAAGAAATTACCAGTTTTTCGGTGCAAATTGAACGATGTGTTGAATCTTGGACTCGTCTATTTGTAAATTTTTCACATGGAGTTCTTGGGTTTGTTGAAAACAACCTTGATGTGATCATGAAAAGCACATCAGCATATATGTAAGGAATAGAGCACAAGTAAGAATGTTGGTGATGGAGGAATAAATAATAAAGACACTATCTGTAGTTACAGAGGGACCTAGAGCTAATTGCCAATAGGAAGCTGCATTAGCCATCGCAGTCCTTCTTTGTCCTTTCCCGAGAGACATTTCTGCAATCTTTTCCTCTCTTAGAACATTTCTACTGGGAGCAAAGTGAACGTTTGGAACTTGGGCATATATGACAGTGAAACATGTAGTATGGTAACAATTTGTGTGATTTGTGTTCAATAATAATAGTAATATTGAACGGCTCAAACGCTAACACTGTTATCCGAGTCTTTTCGTTGCACATGTCACATGACATCATGGAGATTTCACGCCAAAGAGAACAGAATCTAGTTTTCTACACTGTGTGGAGCGAGCATTTCACTTGATACCAAACCAATAGATAGCACTTGTTACTGGAATTCTTACTTCGCAATACAGTTCCTGGGTGTCGATTGTAATTCTCCGTGCCCAAGGACAAATAACGTACGTACGTTGGTTGTGGGATTGCGCGATGCAGTCGGACGACGTTATTTGGTCCATAGTTGGAAAAACTTTTTGTTCCTTTCGTGTCAAGATAACTACAGGGAACTTTTGTAAAAACCCTTACAATCTAACAGGAATTTGTGCTCAGCGTTACTGCCCATTAGCAAACAGTCGTTATGCTACCATCATAGAAAAGGACGGCGATTGCTTTCTGTATTTGAAAGTAATAGAAAGGTATGTCACAACTTGATGCCAAGAACTTGCTTGATATTTTCTTGTAGAGCCCATTTGCCAAACGCACTATGGGAAAAAGTAAAGCTTTCCAACAACTACAGAAAAGCTTTGGAACAAATCGACGAGAAGCTCCGTTTTTGGCCCAACTATTTGAAGCACAAGGCAAAACAACGATTCACGAAAATCAAACAGTATCTGATACGGAAAAAGAGACTACAGTTCAAGTTGAAGAGTAAACTGGTTCCAGTCAACAACAGGGTGAGTTGTGTGCACAAGGAAAGTAACCTTTCGTTGAACTTATTTATGGGGAATAGTTGGAAAGACGAGAACGTAAAAAGGAGAAAAAGGCGCTTTCTATTGCCAAGTTGGACAAAAGAATAGAGGAAGAATTGTTATCACGTTTGAGAAGTGGCAAGTACCAGGACATTTATAACTTTCCACTGGCGCAATATGAAACTGCGCTTGAACAAGATAAAGTTTCCGAACCAGAGACGGTCGAGTTTGAAGAAGAGTATGAAAGTGATGAAGAGTCGGAGGAAGAGTCAGAATCTTATGAAACAGAAGAACTGGAACATCCAACGCAGGTACAAGACATAGAAGACTCTTATTTGAACGGGGATAATTCCATATTCGACGATGACGAGAGGATTCAAGACCAAGTTGATGAAGGAGAGGATCCAAAAGAAGTGTTGAAGAAGCGTTGGTCACGCCATGCGACGAAACAGAAAGCTCCAACTCGAGCAACTGCCCGGAAGACTAGAAAGAGAAGAGAGTTTGAGTACGAGTTGGAAGATGAGCGTTTAACCCAAGCGACAACGGACAGATGAACAGAAGCAACTACTCATATGAAAGTGTGTATTCCTGACAAAGTATGTGTTTCCTTGTAAAGTTTGCTAGGACCCAAACAATTTCTTGCAAACAACTTTTATTCAACCAAGACACGTAACAATACCGCAAACACATATAATGTTTTCAAGTCACGACTACATACAACGAACACTGACGACTGCTTTGTGTCTTTACACGGCAACGACACTCATATACCGTGCACCTTTATCAGGTCTTTTTCAGCTAATTTCTCCTGAACTAGAAACTTTTTGACTTTATCCCTCTGGTCTCCTTGCAGTTGGATGACTCTTCCCAGTTCTGCGTCGTCTACGACACAACCGTTGCAACAAAACTCCTTTTTGAAGGCCTTTGTAATTTTATTCAAATCCAATTTTGTGTCAAGCCTACTTCAAGTAAGAAGAGAAGAGTACGGTTTGCGAGGGCACTTACCCTTGAATCGTCGTCAAGCACTTGCGGCCGTTTCTTTGTTGCAAGCGAATATGCACTATATTTTTGGTTACTGCTGCGTCCTCTCCACGTGAGGCGTCTGCAAACGGGTCAAAAGGAGCATTAATTCCTGTGTCAATAGAGTCCAAGTTCATAAATAACGTCCAACCCCACGCAAGTTCTTTGTTCTTCAAGCTGAGCTCGTCGACCCTCCTTTCAATTCCAACAAGCGAAAATAGGCAAATGGAATCGACGCAATGCGATTTCCTGAAAAAAGGCCAAGAGCTTACGGATTCATGATGATTGGCTGTGACTATATTGGAGAAATATATAACACATTGGATGGATACATATTTCTTTGTGTTGCTATTGTGTGGTAGTTGTGTTGACGGCTATTCGACTCGCATGTTCTTCCTAGATGTTTCGTTGTCCAAGCGAAGAATGAGGTGACGATGTGCATGGAAGAGGCCGCCAAGCAGAAATTCATTCTTTGTCGTTCTTTTGTTACTAGGCAAAATGATGATGAAGAGTATAGAAGAGTTGGAATGGAGACTTTTGAGTAAGAGTGTCCCAGTGCGTATTCGAGCTATTTTTGGTTTTAAAGGGTTAGGAGGTACCCAAGCTGTAAAAGCCTTGAGTCGTTGTCTTCGACAAGATCCTTCCTGCTTGGTTCGCCACGAGGCAGCTTATGCACTCGGACAAATGCGTGAGGAAGAGGCGTTGGATACGTTGTATAACTGTCTTCTAGATGACTCTGAGGATCCCATGGTAAGACACGAAGCTGCAGAAGCAATCGGAGCGATAGGGAAGAGGTCTAGTATCCAACTCCTTGAAAGAGTTTTGGAGACGGTGTCGAGCAGAGAAGTAAAAGACACCTGCGAATTAGCTATAAGAAGAATACTTTCCAATAATGAAAAAGGAAAAGTTGAATGTTCTTCCATAGGAACAGTTGATCCAGTTTGTGCCGTACCAAATCACTCAGATTGGAGGTAATAAGAGTCCTTGCTAGAAGCCGTCGTATGACTAACTTGTGAAAAGTACGGAAAAACTTGGAGAGAAGTTCCTAGATACTACTTTACCTCTTTATGAAAGATACTGTTACTTATTCGAACTTCGGGACCGAGGTTCGTCGGAGGCAGTGTCTTACTTGTGCAAAGGCTTCCACGACGAAAATGCGTTGTTGAAACATGAAATAGCCTTTGTACTTGGACAACTTTGTAATGCTGAAGCGACAGAGAGTTTAATGAAGTTGGTTTCGAATCCTTCGGAACATTATATGGTTCGACATGAAGCTGCAGAAGCTCTTGGTTCCATGGCAACGGAAGAAACCATTCAGTTTTTGCAAAAGGTATGATATACTGATTTGATATCCTTTAGAGTTTTCATATATTGCGATGGATAGTATTTATCGGATGAAAATGCTGTGGTGCGTGAGAGTTGTCAAGTTGCTTTAGATATATGCGACTATTACCGTTCAGAAGATTTTCATTATACGGATGTATTGTGTGGATAAATGACTAAAAAGTCAATAACTTAATATAGTGGCTATTGTAACTGTTTATTCAAGCAACAAGACTGGCAGTTGCTATGGAAAACTACTCACTCTTCACAGAATTCTTTTTTTCACTTTTTGCTTTCACAAGTTCAACTTGAGACTTTTCCTCTGAAAACTTCAAGTTGGAACGACAACGTTCACACTGTGTCAATGCCTCTCTTCTATTTCCTTTGATACCAAAAGCATCACCAAAGTAAGCTCTTACTGGAGCTGTACAGGAGGGACATTCCCCAACAAGAATAAGAGGGTTTGGAAAGAACAACTCCGTCACAATTTTAGCAGCTGCGGCTATAACAGGGGTTCCAATGAGGAGGTTAAGTACGGGTGTTACATGTCGCAGTGGAGTAAACTCAAAAGTCACAGTGGCATAAACAAGTGCTGCAATTCCTGCCGCTGGAAAGTACAAGGAAAGCATTCTTGTTCTATCGGGGACACAGTTACTATAACATGTTTCGGTGACTATACTGCAACGAGGACCCTTTTGAAGTGCAATGGAAGAACCGGATTTTTTCAACTTTGCCTTGAGTTCGTCAAATTCTTGATCCGACATGATTGGAGTTCCGTTGGAATAGGCTCGGTATGCTTCCAGAAACCGCAACTCGTCTCTGTTTAGCATGACCTAAAAACACACATCCTTGAGCTTAGTCTCCGTGAAAGTCAGGATTTGTATATTTACCATTTTCGAACCTTGCCAAGCGAGTTCTTCTTGTAATATGTCAAATTCGTTGTTGGAAAGTATCGGTTCTCCTCTATAATAAGAGGCAACAGCATCCATAAAGAGTAATTCCTTCTCGCCTAGAGTCATTTCCTTTTTCTCCCCTGTATTTGGGTCTACTGTACAAAACTCTAAAATATTGGAATCCACTAAAATAGGTTCTTTCTTTTCCTCCTCCAGAGACGAAGACGAAGCTTGCGAAGACTGTTGTTGGGCAACTAAGTTCATCCTACGACCAAGATATCGTCCAATAACCATCGAACGATTGCATAGGTGATGATGTATACTATTCTTCCGTCTATGTATGCATTTATTATTACTAGTCAGTGGACTCCAAGTACTCGAAACAAAAGCGGATCCAAGACACACTGGCAGAAATCTCCCCATCGTCGTTCCCAATTCGCACCCGAAAAGCTCAGACGCGAATGCAACGCTACTTTTATGGTCCAATAACTGCGTTATCTTTCCTCTCCAGCGAATATTTATTCTATGCTCAGGGTTGCTGGCTGATATTGTATGATATAACTCACCAAAGAATAATTAATAGACGTCAAGTGTTTCCAGATGGAAGAAGAATTTTTGGAGTCTCCAACTGGGTTTTGTCTCGTCATTCGAAACAGCCAAGGTTCGTCCTAGTCTTTGGGGAAAGACTCGTTTCTATTTTCTATTGGAAGAGTTTAGTAGAGTGGCAGAACATTGCTCTAGTTCGATGTTCCGATTGGGTCTTTGACGTTCATCCCATAGAAAGTAACGATGATTGCTCTTTCCTTATCGTTTGTGCTCAAAGTCATCACGCTTGTGAAATATATTCTATAAACTTTGAGACGTCCAACTGTCAATGGAAAGCTAGGATAAACTTTGCTTTTGAAGAAATTACGTGGTCTGCCTCTATTTTTGTCGATAAAGTTACCAAAACAATAGCAATAGCCAATGGATGTTATTCAGGAAATATCAAAGTGTTCCTGTTTCCTGTAAGTGATAGCTGGTGTCAAAGAGAAGAAGAATTCATTCTATTACAAGGACATGCAGGTCCGGTATTCTGTATTCGTTGGGACTCTCATGGCGAAAGACTTGCAACCACAGCCGATGACCGATGTATTCGAGTTTGGAAAAGGCTCACGAGAAACTCTTTTCAACAGCAAATAGTATTGTGGGACTCTACTAGTAGGATATGGGACCTAGACTTTCTTCCAAAGGATATGATTATTGCTGCATGTGAAGATGGGATGAGTAGGATTTGGAACCTGAAAGACGGCACTTGTGGTATTCGATTGGAAGATAGTTTTGGTAAAAACGTATTTTGTTCGAGTACATTCTTAGACCAACATCACCGCGGTGATGGCGGTTGTTTGGTTGCAACGGGTTCCATGGATGCCAACTGTCAAATTTATCGATTGGAAGACATACTTAGGAGACAAGCAGATCGGTATTCTGCACAAGTGGACTTGCCTATAACCGAAAAGAATCCTCGTCGTCATACCGACGCAATGACGCTTAGTGAAGTGAATTCGAAAGTATCCAAGGAAAGCGTGAAATCCATCAAATGGTTGTCTCGTGACAGTTTGATCATATATACAGATCAAAATCGTATATATCACATTGGTATATGGAAGCAACAAGAAGAATGGAAACAAAGATGGACTTTGTTATTTCATGTCAAGGATAAGATATTAGCGCCCATTTCTATGACATGGATAGAATGTGGTATATTGATGGGAACGAATTGTGGTCAAGTATTGATACTAAGTTTTCTGGATATAAAACGAAAACTAGAAGACGATAACCAAGTCGATTTGGCTTCGAGACTAAGCAGTCATTGTTTTCAAGCCACCAAGAGAGGAGCTGTAATGAATATCTTTTCTATTCAGGAAACGAGGTCGTCACCACAACAACTTTTACAACCAAACGAACGGAGAGAACAAATATTTATTGTTGCTCCCAACGGTTGTATGTTTTGTTATCATATTGTATGGAATGTTGAAGAGGATTGTTTGGTACAAGTCTCATTGCTTTATATCTTGAGGCATCCATCGTCGGATGGACTTTTTACTGCCATGTGTTATCATTCAACGACATCTTCCGTCATCTGTGGGGATAAAAAGGGTAGAATATTTGTATTCTTTCCAGAGCAACAAGACAATTCTGAATGTCCAGAGTTGATGCCTATTCAGTCGTTGCAACTACATAGCGATCGCATTCATTGTCTCTCGTGGATGGAAAATGATATGTTCGTATCGGCAAGTGTGGATGGAATGCTATTTAGAAATCTCTTTGTCCATCGACAAGTAAAAGTATTGTGTCAGAGGAAATGTTTCTATAAAGTTGCCACTGCAGATAGGTTTTTAAAGGATTCCGACGGTCAGAGATTGTTTCTTGTTGGATTTCATTCAAAGTATCTCACCATATGGGATGTCCTTCATGAGAAGGAAATGGTCTCTATGGATTGTGGTGGTTGGAGACGAGCTCACGACATTTGGTTTCAGTCGAACGAATTTATGATTTGTTTTACTCGTAGAGGACATCTCGTCTTGAGATGTGAGTGCTTTGAAGACATTCAGTCAACTCCTAGAATGATATCCGATGGATTTCATGGAATGCGAATCAATCACATACTCTTATGGACAGAATCGGATGGAAAACTAAGTCTCATTAGTTGTGGCGAAGATACGATGGTGAGAAACTCCCTTTTCTGTACAAAGTCCAACAGAATGCAAACTCTTCAAATACTCGACTGTCATATATCCGGTGTTCAATGCAGTGCTTTGGATGAAGACTTATTATGGACTGGCAGTGGAAAGGATCAACTCATCGTTTGGCAAAGGAACGCTTGCTCCACTCATTGCAATGGCAATAGTGGCAGTTGTTATTATTATCATAAGAAAGATATGTATTTCGGTGCGTTGGAGAAGAATCAACGTCTGCGACTGCTCAACAAGGCAACTACCGTAGCCACGCAAAGAATTACCAGTCTACTAGTTCTTCCAAAAGATTTGTTGACTAGGAACGCTGGCTTTCCTTCATCTTATGGAATTTTACGTTCCTTGGTAGGAGCAACTCGTTCTGATGGATCGTTTGCTTTACAAGGCTCATTTGAAAACCAGCAGTGGATGATACGTTCGTTATGTCGTTGGAAGCCATCGCAATTTCCTATCCTTTGTTCTGATTGTTTGATATCACCACAGCGCTTCCAAACGAAATGGAAAAAGATGCTCGTTTTTGCTTGCAATACCGTTGGTCAGTTGATTATTTGGCAATTAGGTGAAATGGACTGGCAAAGCACATCTCAAGTTGAGCATCACGTTGGAAAGGATATGATAATATTGAATAATTTACATCAAGGAGCTATTCATGATTTGCATGTATCTCTCCTAGAAAATGATGACATCTTAGTAATAACTGGTGGAGAAGATCAACGTATCAAGGCACATTTATTTCATCTCAATACTGGCACCGATCAGAAGCCGATTATCTTGAAACAAAGTTTCGACCCAAGCTATGGACACAACGCTAGTGTGACCGCAGTTTGGACAAATGGAAAGGTCGTCTTTAGTTGTGGTGCGGATCAGCAGTTGATCCTGTGGGAAATAACCTTTGACGGGTCTAATATATATCTCCAACCTCAGAAGACTATTGTTTCCAACGTATCGGATATCTCATGTATTTCTGTCGCCAATGACTGGCTTGTCTTGGCTGGTTATGGAGTTGAGCTTGTCAAATGGAAATGAAAGAGTTGGGTGCTTTTCCATTTTGTTTCGTTGGAAAATTTGCCTCCATATAGAATCGAATCTTTGAATTGTCTCTTCTAATCATGATGTTGATAAGAAAATGTCTGGTAGTCATTCTTCTACTTGTCTACTGGAATAGCACATGCTGCAGCTACCAATCGTTGATGGGTTTGCTTGTAAACAGTTGTTGTTTCAAAGTATGGCCATAATAATCGAAAATACTGAGAAATATTTCGATACTCTTGCCACGGCAGAAAGATGAGGATGGCATTTGTATCATTAGTGTCCGCTCTAGAACAACAGCTCAAGAGCGTGTAACTTGAATTTGTGTATAACAAAGCTTTCACTCGAAATGTCTCATCAGACATTCTGACATGTTTTGTCAGATGACTTAATATAGAATTAGGATTATTCTCATAAATTTGATACAACTGGCTATCCGATTGGACTTGGAGCAACAAGTCATCCAGTCTTTCAAGTGAACAAGCCTTGTTCCCTTTTTTTGATTTTCTTTTTCTCCCGGAGCTTGTGCGGTGATCAACTTGGCAGTTTTCGTTTGGTTCTGGGATATTTGCGAAGCTCAGTCTCTTCACGGGAGTAACCATTTTTGGTTCTTCTGTATTTTGTAGGTCCTTGCAATAAAAGACATTCTTTGTCTTATTTCCCAGTAAATGACCAGGTGCACTAGATGAAACTTTTTCTGTTTTATTATTGCAAGCTGTTATTTCAGACAATACTTCAAAGCTTCGTCTCTTGTGCTTGGCGGTGGTTGCAGGTGCAGCAGCAGCAGCAGCAGGAGAAGAAGAAATCATTTGAAATTTAAAATTTGGCGCACAGCGAGTCGTCGCCATTTTTTTCTTTGTCGATAATCCTCCAAAGCATTTTTTAAATATATTTCTGCGGACGCACCTGTAAAGTCTCCTGGTCTCTTCGCACAATAACCTCGTCTAACATTCCAAACTTTAAAGCATCGTCCGCAGACATGAAGTGGTCTCTACACATTTCATCATTTTCTCATGTTTATGATTTCTTATTCATTTCCTCACCTTTCCATCTTGCTTTCTATTACTGCAATATCTTGACCCGTATGATGAGCATACAACTCGTTCAGTCTTTTGCGTAAATAGAGTATCTCGTTTGCATGAATAGATATATCGCTTGCCGGACCGGTAGCACCTATGACTGTTAGTCAGCATCTACGGACAAACCTACTATTACCTCCTGAAGGTTGATGAATCATTATGCGTGTGTTGGGAAGCGACCTTCTCTCCCCCTTTTCTCCAGCAGCTAATAACAAAGAAGCCATAGAACACGCCTGACCTAAACAGATAGTAGACACCGGAGGCGAGATATACTGCATCGTATCATAAACAGCTAAACCTGCCGTAACTGAACCTCCAGGTGAGTTTATATACATATAAACCTTCTTTTCGGGGTTTTCCGCTTCTAAAAATAACAACTGTGCCACAGTCAGAGACGCCACATCATCGGTAATTGTACCGTTTAAACATATGATTCTTTCTTTCAAAAGCCGCGAGTAAATATCAAACACTCTTTCACCTCGAGGAGTTTGTTCCAATACCATCGGGATAAGTGTCGAGAAGCTTTCACTCGAGGGCTTCCCATGCGACAAAGTCTTTTTCCACATCTCGGTCAATGCTTGGTTGTTTGGAAGAGACCCAGTACTTGAAGATAAAGAAGCCTTGAGGACGCTTTGTAGTGTGGAAAAGGTTTTCAGGCTTGGTTTCCATAAAGAACGGAAACTTGTGCAAAGCGAAGTCATCTGCTCTGTCACACACACACTCACAAGAATCACCTTGGGCAACCAATGAGAGGAACAATACTACGACAATGCTTGACGTCGCTTTCTTATGGCAACAAGTCATCCGCTTTATAGTCCAACAAAATTTTTCCTCTATTCAAACACACACTGCTTGTGTATCCATCATGTCTCGACAAGTTTTGAAAAACTTCAAAATATGAATCGTAAGATATTCAATGATGCTTCTTTTTCGTGGCACGATGACGATAAATATACTCCGTAAAAGGTCTAACAACACAGTAAGTCTCACAGAAAACCCAAAAACTACAACAACGCATGCAACAACACTCACTCTTCAAAGACACAAGCAATGCGATACATGACATATACCCAAAAAGCCAACAGTAAACCTGCAGGACTCGAAGCCCTTTTCTCCATCAGCTTTCATGACCGAAACTTGGAAAAAGCCACTTACAACAACGCCTTACTTATAAAGAGAAGAGTAGAACCGTCATACATGGGATTGGAAGAAAACGAAAATGGAAAGCCAGATACTTTCTCTTTGAGCTTTCCAGTTTCAATAAATATATATACGATTCTTGAATAGTGGAAAGCTACTTACGTAAATTCCAAAATAATCACCCAGAAAAGTTCCAGTAACACCGAGCCTTAGGAACGATGTCACTACCAAAACACCACCCAAAGTACCCAGAACATATGCCAAAGCCTTGGAAAAAACTTAAAGTGTATAGAACAACTAAACGATGTACGAAATACCTTCCAATGGGTTTGTTCCAAGAGCTTGAGAGTAGGCTGTGCCTGAATAGCTTCCATCACCAAAACGTCCCGATATAGGCTAAAGAGTACGATCCATAGCGCCAAAGCGTAGCATCCTGTTCTTTTTCCACGAAACAGGAAACTGATGATGTGAAAGAAATACTCCAACCTAGCCAATATGTTCCATATTATGGGAGCTAGGGTTATGTATACCAAAGCTCTAGCCAACTTTGGGTCATAAAAGTTGATTACCGAGGAACGAAGGTGTAAAGACTGGAAAAGAGCAATGACAAGTTGTACAAGTGGATAGTCTTGTTTTGAAGCATAAGCGTTTATCACTTGGTAAATGTGGTTCAAGTTGTCCCTTGCACGGTCCATTCTTCACTCTCGCTCAGTAACAATACGAATAGAATCAAGCTAGATCCAATACACAACAAGACTTGAATTATGTTTCATGGATGCCAAAGGAAATGTAGTGAAGAGTGGAGACAATACCTTTTATTTCAATACTGTGACAAATAAAATCGCGGCATTGATGAAAGTTCTTGTCGACCACACGTCATTTCTTCCTATTTTGCAACAAGTTACACACTTCATGATCGCCGGGCGAAAGCGTTTCGCGGCCACAAACGAAACTTTACCCTTTCTGCGCAGAAATAGTTGAAGAGGTTGAAAAGAGAGAATGACATCACAGAGTGAGCGAACATCGTTTGTGGGAAACAGAATATCATGGTGAAAGAAACACTAAGGAAGGAGGACATAGAACTTGTTCAGCAATCCTGGAGACAACTAGATAATATGCACCAGGAGATTGGAGATGCATTTTATAACATTTTATTTGAAACTTATCCTTCCGTGAAGCCTTTATTCCGATCAGATATGGAGAAACAGAAGAAACTATTGGTTCATATGATCGATAAAGGAGTCAAGTTACTTGATAATACAGAAAAGCTTGAATCTGCTCTGTATAATTTGGGTAAGCGTCATATCAAATATGGTGTGAAAGAAGAACATTTTCCTTGTGTTGGAGACACTCTGGTGAAAGTTTTGGCCAAGTTTTTGGGTGATCATTTTGACGAGGATACTGCCAAGGCCTGGAATGCAGTATATGACTATTGGGTAGTTTTCATGTTAGATGCAATGAAGCAGTAGTATTGTTAGGGTATAAAGGATATATTTTGTTTTTAAGTTGTTTCCCTCCACCTGTGATATTCGAGAGATTCTCTGGTTGATGCAGATTCCACCACATTTGCCATATCACTCTGTAGGTTTTAGAAGACTTCGTAGAATAGTCAATGAAGCCTATTTAACTTCGTTCATAAACAGTCTTTATCCACATACTTTACGAGTAGACGAAGAATGGAACTCTCGTGGTCTTTCCGTCGAAGACTTTCGAGTAACTTTGAAAGGTGCACTTGCGGAAGTTGTCTCAAGTCGTGAAAAATTAGCTTCCTTTGAACTGTTAAGAAATGTGACGGAAGAAGAAGAGGAAAAGTTTCTGTTGTCACTTTCTTTGAAGCGCCAAGGTGATATGGTGGTGAGCAAGCGCAAGCGTCAACCCTCAAACTTGCACAAGGAGACCACTCCTACACAACTGGGACAAGAAATGCTGCGCAAGATGGATGAAAGAGTCTCTTCATTCATAACGAGTAACCCTTCGGTATTGCCAATAGTAAATGAAATAGAAGTTCGCGTTCTAGCTTTATATCCTGTTGGAGGTTATATCGTGTTGGATACGCCTTTTGAACTTTTTTTGGCACGTGGAGTAGCACAATTTTATGGCTTCATCTCCCATACTCGTAGTAGTAGGTATGTACACTCTATATAACTATGGAATACTAATTCTTTTCCAAGTGGCAACGATGAAGAGCCGGGCAGATTCGTGCTGTTTTTGGAACGAGGAAACATCGATACAAACAAGTCACCACCTGTATATCTGACAAGTATTCTTTCATCAAATATGGAGTCGGCTTTCCGATGACTTGGATAAATAAGTGAAATATTTGTTGATATATCTTACGCTAGATATGTACGGAATATGGAAACCTTGTGTCGTCGTCTGAAACACTTTTGTATGAATTGTACGTACACACCACTCAACAACAGTCAACGAGGCAGATAAGATTGGACCATTGTTCGTACAGACTCTCCGTGGAATATACTCAAGGAGTCACACATCAGGTTCACAAATTGTGGGTCGTCCAAGAGAAGAAGTTGCACGAATAAAGTTTAACCAGAGTACTCTGCGGCTTTCCATTGCCTAAACTCCCTCGCAAAAGTTCTAAACAGGCCTAGTACTTCCACAAATACTGACTCTTTCAAGTCTTGCGGGAAGTGCTCTAAAGATAATATCCCTTTGTCAGAAACAACCGAAAAGCTCTCCTTAAGTCTAACCTGCACCAATTTCTATCCAACGGGTAGTAGAATCTAACGAAGTGTCACGAAAATACTCCTCGTATTTACGATTTTGTTCCTCAAACCAGCCTCTAGAACATAACTGCTGCAAAGCCTTCTCCTTGATCCTAAACACGGTCAACTGAAATAGAAAAAAATAAAAAAGTGCTCATTTACCTTTCCAACTCCTTGTAAAATAGGCAATAGAAATAAAATTCCAATTGTTCCAACTTGTCTTCCATTCCGAAGAAAAAAGACCAAAATTTTGCGCCAAAAAGTCGCTCCCGTTCTCAAACGCTTTGGATTATGCAATATTCGCATGTTTGTTTCCCATGGCTAGCCTCTGTACAAAGTGTCAACAAAGAGCTACTGTTTATGATGTTGGAGGCTCCAAATGTGACTACTGTTTTCAACAGGCTATTATACACAACTTGAAGACGACAGTATCCCGCAAGGGACTGGCGCGATTCGGCGATAGTGTTGGGTTGGCTGCTTCTGGAGGATATGCTTCTCAAGCTCTCATCGACTTGTTAGGGAGAAGTTTGTCAGAAAGAGAAGATGGGAAAACGACCAGAATGAAGTTGCAAGTGACTGTGTTTCATGTAGATTGTGAAACCCCGCTACTTCAAAGTTCCGAGAAAAGTAGAAAGGTTATCGAACAGTTGGCAGCTAAATATTCCTTTCGTGTTTGCTACGCAAGTGAGTATATGTCCAGTCATCAGTCGTTGAAAGAAACTTGGGAAAGACTTGCTTGGAGTGATGTAAGTGATATTAGTGACCTTGAAGAGCTCTCTAGAATAGCCGTATACCGAATGATTGCCATTCTTGCCAGCTCACACGGTTGCAAAATAGTGTTTGATGGTTTGAATGCAAACTCTATCTGTAGAAATATTTTGACCAATATTTCTTCAGGTAATGGTTTTGCTATTCCCTTTGAAGTATCCCCAATAGATATTAGCGGAAGATTCTCTCAAGTGTCCATTCATCATCCTCAACGTGATATCACCGATAGACAACTTATGCGATACATTTGGATACGAAAGGTTGACTTTGTTGCACCCAACCTCTTATTGCAGCCAGTATCTTCGGTGGAAAGTCTGACAGTGTCGTTTTTAAAGGAATTGGAAGTGGAGCATCGTTCGACCATTCCAAACATTTTGAGAACATCTTCGAAAATGGAAGTGCCTTTGCAGTTTTCGTATTGTTCCTTTTGTAGAGTTCCCGTAGGCAGTAACGGAAAGTTGCTTTCAACTTGTCCCGATATTAGATTATGCAAGGCTTGTCAATATCGACAAGAACGAATGTCAAGCAATGCATTTCAATTGTTTCTATCATCTTTTATGACAATGGATCAACTGAGTCAATAAATCTATGAACAAATACTACCTATTTCTGGGGCAGTTAGTCACCTTTATGTTCATCCTTTTCACTTTCGGAGCAAAGTTGTCTTAAATATTCTACAATTTGTTTTGTTTCACAATTTTCTCCCTTCAAGGCAAGTTTTCCTTTCAACAATACCAAATTTTCATTTTGTTGTTGACGACATCTCGTTGCCATTTCATCATCCTTAACATCATCGTTATGATTATTACTATTGTTCCTTTCCACCGAAAGTTTCTCCAGTCGATGCATATAAATATCCAGTAAAGCCATTTTCGAGCTCTTCCACATTATCCTTTCTTTGGTTACAATCTCAGGTAATGCAGTATGACTTGCTCTTGCATCCTGTTGCGTTGTACGCCAAAATTCTCTTATACAAGAGAATACCAACGAATGAGCAGCTGCCAAACTTCGGTCCGTATTCGTATTGTCTATTTTAGGAAATCCTTCCTTATCTGCTTTGTTGCACAAATATTCTTGTATTTGGCGAATATTTTGAAAATTTTTGACATACTTGTTGCCATGTGAATTCAATGCCTATTGAATACTACTGGTTAGTTCACTCCTCTAACCATTTCCATATGTATCCATGCTTACCATATACTTCACTCGAACTGCAAATCTATTCATATGTTTCGATTCATTACTTATATATGTGATGAATGGAATGACCACATGAAATTCTTCCACCAGTTGTTTCATCATCTTTACGGATAAATGAACTCCTTCCACGACGAGAGATTCTTTTTGCCAAAGACTGTTCGCAATCAAGTGATGAATAAAAGGTTCCATCAATTCTGCTTGTAACTTGTATGACTTGATGAGACGTTTTCTAGGCGTTGTTGTTTCCGACGCACTCATAAACTGAGGTGGTAAATGCGAGTTGCCTTCATAACTGGAGGAATGCAAAACTCCATAAAAAGTGTCATTTGGGGTAGAATGTGTTCGTAAACAAGCTCGAATCATATCCGTTGAAACTACCTTGTTGATTCCCAACTTATTTGCCAACATATAAGCGAGAGTTGACTTGCCACAGCCTGAAGTTCCTCCAACGAGAATGATGATAGGAACGTGATGACCAACAAAGTGAAGTGCTGCCATAATATCTTCCCATGTTTCATCGGTTACTACTCCTCCCTCCAACTCTACACACTTGCTCAAGTAAAGAGCTAGTTGACAACTCCACATTTGAGCCGTTTGTGGACTCTCCAAAGGCACGGTGCTCCTCTGAAGAACGTCACTTACAGACGAAAAGAACCGGTTAGCTACTTGTTGTGCAAACGCAGGTTTGTATCCTGTCAGACAAAGAACTCTTTCAATATCTTCTTTAAACAATATGTCTTGTTGTTCGCTGACACAAGGTTGTGCGCCGTATCTCCTACTAAGTTTGCTGAGGTCATTTTCCCAATAAACTTTGGTATGCGGGGCAAAACAAAACGAGTTTTCCAGTCGTATAAAGTTGTCAAGTGTTGTGTACCTTGTACCTTGTTTCAAAATACAATCGTGTTGTTCTTGTTTACAAAACCAAACATTTACTGAAATCACCACAATGCAACACTTTTCCATGAATCTTCTTCCATGGCACAAAACACACACGCGCACTCTCTCTCTCTACACAAACCAACTATCATTTGCTAAAATCTCTTCCCAATATTTCATTAAAAGTTGCAACTTTTCGAGTATTTTCCAATCTTCCTGCAACAAGTCTTCTAGGGTGCACTTGCCTTCATGTACTGCTCTTATCTGCGAGGCTCCCAGTGCAAGACGAATAACACTTTTATCTCCAAGTTTCACTGGTTGTCCTATTAAACATATTCGATAGGCAATACTGCTTTCTTCTTCTGTCCAACGACTACAACGACGAATGACATCCGTCATAGAAGATGCAAGCATCTTGTGCAACATTTTAAGTTCATTCAGGTTCATAACTTCACCGTTCTTCTTATATACGATCAAATTGAGAATAGAGTTCATTCCAGAGATCTCTTCCGACCAATCTTCGTCCATCAAAACACGTATAAATGAAAAGTGGTTCTCAACGATAGTCCGCACACCACGAGACCATCGATCAACAATAGCATTACAATTCACGATATCCGACCATCTCTATAAAATATCAAAAATATATTTCATTCCTTGTTCAAAAGACCCAACTTACCTCCATTTCAGTCAATGCACATTCCCATCGAAGCAATAATCCGATATTTCGAGGAAGACTCGGCAATTTGGAACGCAAATGTTTCATACTCTCTGCAACTTCATTCTTGGTGATATAAAAGGAAATTCCATCAGGAATAGAGGATAGACGTTCTAGTTCTTCCTTCACAGAGGAAGAAAATAAAACTGCACCACAAAAACCTGGACCACCAAAAAACTTGCTCCCAGTTAACAGAACCAAGCCTCCTTTGCGAAGAAACCATCGATATTCTTCAAAGTCAGAACGTCCTTGACAAGCATCCAACACCACAACAAGACGTTGACCCCAAGTATGTTGCAATTCTTCAATAACTTCATGCGAAGGAAGTTTCAAACCAGTTTTTGAACCATCTACTGCATGAAATATGACAACTGCATTTCTATATTTCTCTCCTATCTCTCTCATTTGTTCTCTTACCAAATTGTCAAAGTTCACAGGTGTTCCATCTTTTCCTCTGGGACTCAGCTGAACAACGAGAGTAGAAGTAGGAAAAGAACTAATCGTAGTGTCTTGTTTCACTTTATAGCCACTTGGGGAAATAGTTGAAAAGTGTTTTCCAGCTGCTGCAGGTGCCGTTCCGGAGCCAACTTCTCCAGCTGCAGATACTATGTTCACAATAGGATAAGAATTAAGTCTTTCCATTCTCCCTATTGCAACCAAAAGCGGCAATAGTTCTGCATCGGAACCTGAAGGATGCAAAATACAAAAAGTTTCCTGGTCGTTCAACTTTAAAGACTGCACAATTCTTCGTCGAACATCTTCCATACAGGAACTGAAAATGGACTCCTGTTTCCACAAATTTCTCACAACTGCGCAGGCACGTTCAAATCCATCCTTTGTTGGTGGCGAACAGGTGCAAGAAGAACGTAAAAAGGTGGTACCTGGGTTGACTGGATAAGGTGGACAGTAATATTTATTTACGCCATTGTCGTTGAGACACAAACGATCATCGCCTCCTTCCACCAATAACTGGCAAGTAACAGATGTTAATAGCTTGTTTTCCAGTTCGACAAGTAAGGACTTGAAGTCGCTCAACATAGAACAATTCACATGATTGTGATGAGAGATAAAATTTACGCAGGGAACCTCCAATACCAACATAGGTCTACTGCATTGAGGAAAAGTACAATCGCAATCGTTTGACTGACATACATATCTATCGCAGTGATGGATAACTGAGACATGCACTTCCGGACGAACTTCATATTTCCAAGTTCGTAATTTCTCTTCTGCAATATTTCTTACAGAGTCTAGAACTGACGTACACTTTTCCCTCTCCAAGAGATTGGAAGCACAGAGATAAAAAGTAATCTTTTCAGTTGCACTTTGTGAGGAGCCATTACTCATAGGTATGCACATAGAATCACTTGGAGGCTTTACCTGCCAAAGACTAGCGTGCAACATACTGGTCAAGTGCCGATTCAATTCTAAAGAAACCTTTGCAGTTCTAGATGTCTCTGGTGCCACAGGTGTAACTCTCATTGCTAGCTAATAACACAGGAGCGAAGTCTGTGAGTGTGCTGCGAAAGAGAATACTTGACAAACTTCTGTTTCTTGTGGCTTGAGCAAGGTCCCGCTAACAAACAAGCTGAAGCAAAAAATAGCCTGTTCTTTCTGATGCTAATAAGGGACTGTTCAAAGGATGACTCTATCTTTATACTTTCCGTCTTGTTGTTGAAAATGTTCTTCTTCAACCGAGTAATTGTAAAAGACTCACAAAGCTGCGGTTCCAGCTTCAACAACAAATGCCAGACACACACGCTCCCAGGAGGAGAAACGCATAAGCTTTGCGATTCCACCGGCAGCTCCCTGAAACCTCGTGTCCATTGGACAGCAGCCTTTGTGAACGTCGCTTTCCCTGAAAACTCAATACGGTCGAATTTCGTACGTTCCTGACTTGGTAATACGACGCAATCCCTTATAAGGCTTATAGGATTCATTAAGAACAGTTAACTGGTGAACACTCAAATTAGACAGTGCAAGTCCTACAATACTATTCTTCGATGAGAAGAATACAACTTTTTGGAACAACTTGTCCTTACCGGAAATCAACGAGAATGCAAGATATCGACATTGGCAATAAGCATTTATCTTGATTCGAAGACAACTCTGCAGTGAGAGCCAACGTCCTGGCGGAATCGACGTTTACTAAATTCCATTTGCAAAGCTATGTTTTGTTTTAGGAATTGCTATCACATATACAAATAGGTAAAACATACCTCAAGCTGAGAATCATATCTCACAGTGCCTCTGGTAACGTTAAGATTAGTCACATTCATAGTGTTGCGGAATGGAATAGAGACTGTTATCTCCTCGCATGGTTTTCCACCACAACCGCGTATGTCTAAAGTCAACTGAAGACGTCCACGTTTCCGCTCCTTGTCCACAGAATATTGCGGTTCCAAAGTAATAGGCACGTAAGGAGCTTTCCAAAGCTCATACTTTAAGAGTTGAAATACACCATCTGGAGGTACAAACGAAACTACTCCTTCTCGAATAAATCTTCCGTATCGCACACAAGGGTGCACAAATGAATGCTTGGCTAGAGAAGAATCATTGAGATGTAAAGACAATTCTGGCATTCCTGATAATCTACAGTTGACAACAATGTTGCCGGATATTCCACTGTGAATGCAATGTCCCTTACTATCCAGGATGGCAGAAACTTCCTCAATAATGTCAATAAATATTTCGTTGTGTGCATAACGAATGTTCGGATTTCTCCAAGATACTCTCTTATGGCTGTTCCATTCAGACATATCCTTCCTGGAAAGCGAACTACCAGTGACTGAGCCAATCATTCGACTTAACAAACTAGGAGGAGGAACCAACTCCTTCAAACTAGCGATATTCACGGTGAAAGGGAAACCATGATCTAAGACTTCTTCTATAATTTCGTAGACGGTAACAAAGTTTTCTTTGATAGCGTGTTCATTAAATTCTCCAAAGTAATCCACAAAGGTGTCCACCAAACGGTGCAACAACTCCAAAGCTGAAGTACTCTGTAGCGTGTTCCTTACTGTCGACACCAAAAATATACCACACGTGTAGATATGGGCGATATCGAACTTTGGAAAATGCAAAAGCGGAGCAAGCTCTTCTGGAGAAGAAACTTTTAATACTTCCTGCCAGAACAAGTCGCAAACTCTACGAGTATGTTCTGTCTTCCAAGACTTTTCTATGATTACTTCCCTAGTTTTGAAAATATCAATAAACACACACACTAGCACATACAAAGAGGAGTTTATTACCCGCTGGAATTAATAAGGAACAAACTAAGCAACATGTGGACTTAAACTGCTGCACGAAACACAATGGGTGAGTCTTCCAAACAATGATAATTTGCCAAGCGGAAAACAAATAGAGATGAAATAGCAATAGTTGTCGTTCCATCACAGCAACATGTTACAAAGTTCAATAAGAATAAAATAGAAATCGGTAGAGCTTACTTTTTCCGTATCGCATTTTGTCTCTAATTGGCAACTTTTAGCCGTTGCCCTCCTTTGAGCAGAGTAAAATGCATTTCTGGGTTGTGGCGCCAACTCCGGTCTTGTCTAGGGTTCTTTACTTGCAAGAGTTTTGGTAGAAATATAGTTTTTGAAGTAAAAAGAGCAGAGTCTCTTCCTAATGTATGACCGTTCACCAAGCGTGGTCGACCACATTGTGGAAACTCTTAGAACACCGGTTACTGATAGAACTGCAGCGTCAGAAGTCCTCACGTTTCAGTCACCTTTCACAACTTGCAAGTCGGAAAAAACTCGACGAGTTACGCAGAGGAGAATACATTCATCCAGCCATGGTCACCGTCCTTCGTACTCAAGCGAAGGAAGACCTGTTTCCACAAGGTTTAAACTATCTCCACCAAGTGATGACAGTGAAAGTGAAGCAGAGAGTGATGAAGCCGTTGTTCCGAGACAAAGACTTGGCGTCAATCTTTCAGACTTTATGAATGCAACTTTGGAACGTTCAAACGAAGAAGATGTTTTCGATGAAAGCATCAATAACGTTTGGCAGTCAAGTCCGCTATTAAGAAAGTTGGAAGAGCAACTGAAGCGGAACAGATTACAAGTAGAAAGAGAATTTGCAACCGTATTGGGTCAAACGAGAAAAACCTTTGAGTCAGAACAAGAGGCGTTACCCAGCGGTTGGAAAAGGTTAATGGAAAATATTGAAGAAAGAAATCGACAACAAGCTGAAGACGAAAAGAGACAGTGGTCTGATATTGAAAAAAAGATATCCACTTTGAACGAAGAGAAGAAACAGAAGCAGAATGAAGAACAAGTTGGCTTGCTTCAAGGAGGGACAAAGAATGCCACTCTGCAGTCTGTTCAAGAATCATCTGCGCCCTTGCACGATACAAACCAGAAAGTTTCTACTCCGAAGGAAGATGTAAAACAAAATATGGCAGCAAGTGGATTCGAGACTTTCGCCTTTCCGAAAGAGCCATCATCATTGAACAAGGAGTCAGCATCGAAGCTTTCCGACGTCCCCAAGCAACCAGACCCTTCACCTGTAGAGACCGCTTCAACGCAGTCCACTCCGTGGAAAGAACAAATAGGAACTATAGGAACGAGAAGTATAATTGCTAGTTCTTCCGCATTATTAGAAGCATCTACTTATCATCAGTCACTTGAGGAGTTACGCAAGTTATCATCAAATTTTGTAAACGACCCTTCGACAGCTTCCTATAGATTGCATTTAAAGAAAAGAATCAACTTGGCTGCCAATCAGATTGCAGCTTCACAGAAGCAAATTCTGAATAAGGCATATGAAATAGTCGATACTCTTCGGAAGGCGGGTCAGTCGAGCAAAGAATCTCAAGCATACTGCTTTTTATGTGTCGTAGAGAGACTAGTGGAAGAAGGAGATAAGCAAGTTGCCTTGCACGCAGATTCCGCGTTCGCAATTGCGGCAGTGATTATAGCAGTGACAGCAGAATTTTCAGAGCTGAAGCAACTTTTTATGGCACAGTTTCACAGCGCATGTATTTTTACGATTCCAGCTTATGTAAGTGACGAATAGCGTATTGATCGTTAGAATATTAACATATTTGTTGCTTTAGGCTGTGCGTTCAAAACAAGACTCCGTAGAAAAATATTGGCAGTCAATGGGCTGGAAAGAAGGGGAAACTTTTGATAGATTCCTCGAAAGAATGTCTGGTTATTTGACCCTTTTTGCTGCCGTACTTCAAACAGAAATTCCCGCACTGGCAAATAACGTGTTCGGAGTAGCGTCTGGATGGACTTGGTTGGCAAGAGTTGTGAACATGAAGCCCCGACGGTTCACATCATTTATGTTGATATCTTTTTTAGATGTCGCTGGTTATGCCCTTTATATGCATTACGGAAGACAGTTTGAGAAGATTTTGCGTCTCATTGAGGATCACATACTTCCAAATCTTCCCTCAAATGCTCCTCCAGGACCGACTGCTAGACTACAAGCATATATTCAAGATTTTTTCAAGAGCAAGACTATCAAAGAACCGCAGGGTCGTCAGCTTCCTACTACGGATGCAGAGAATGAAGACTACGCTCGTGGCTAATATATAACAATTGTTGTCATCTAAAAATATGCTTTGAAAACATTGTTTTATTTATTTGTGGCTGCTCTTGGCGACGACTGTTGTAAGCAATAGGAAAGGAAATGTTTTTTTGCTGAAGTGGTGTGACACAACTGAAGTGTAAATAGTTTTTAGTATCAACGCCTCCATGAAACGTCCCAAACGGGTATACTTTTGCACCAGCTGAGAAAAGTCGGGAAGGCACTTCCGCGTCAGCAGCAGTGGACTCTACAGAGCCAGCAAAGTACGAAGCTTTGTTCTCGCACAGGACGTTTGATAGAGAATTAGAATCTACCATTATTCTCTCCAAGGCTTTGCTGTGTCTCATTATATAGGCAACTGAATGATAGAGACAACAATAGTGCACTTAGGCTCTTAATCCGATACTTGCCATACAAGATGTAAGGCCATCTCATCAGAGGGCTGAAAGAGTTTACTTTCGTTCCAGTACAAATGTTCTAAACGATGAAAAAGCGATTGCAGGCATATCTTTGAGAAGGAAATTGCAAGACTGCTGCAGCATTTCAATAATACTTGGCAACGGCTCGATTAAAAAAAGAGATAATCAACGTCTTAAAAACTCATCTCAAGGGAGATTTTGGTTTTCATTCAGACCGGACATTCTAAAGAGATGCAAGCTCGGGTCTTTCAACCACAAGTTACCAATTTACCTAGATATATCTACTGTTGGAGTCCCATTAAGTTGTGCTGCTTGGGCCAACAATTATAGTAGCTACATCTTATGGCTCCTCGTAGCAATTCTGGAAGTTCCACACTTTATTCATTCTACGTCGTTATTTTAGGTGGCTGCAATATTAGAACAAGCTCAAAAAGCAGAAATGAAGCTGTGATAGATGCGGAAGTCATTTAAATTTAAACTTTGATGATTGCTTTACCTTGAGTTTAATTGCCTTGCTATTTGCTGCTTTGGTGCGTCTTGTTGTCTGGGAATGTTATGGAGTCACTGTAATGAAAGTTGGGATGGCCGCTTGGGCTTTTCTCAACAGTCAACTGCCCAATGGAACGTCTTTCAACAGAACTTTTAAATTATGAAAACGAAAAAGGTCAAAACAACAAGAAGAATAACTCACCAAAGAGACACCCTTTTGAAGACAATCAAAGAGGCATTGCCTATTCTTTCCAGTTGGAGAGTGCTCTATGGATTCGAATTTTCCAGAAAGGGTGGAAGGTAAAACAAGAAAAAATAGTCTGACAAGTTGCTTCTCAAATGGACGAGAGAAAATGAAAAGAAAGTCTGGATGGACGACACGTTGAGATGGAGATGCAACCCATGCGAAACTACGTCGTTGGTATTCATTGTCGTTATCCCCAACCACAAATTACGAAGAAAGGTGTTTTGAAACTGCAAAGATATTATTTGTACTTCTATACTTTTGCTTCTGATTTTTTGAATAGCGTGTTAATGGCAACTCAGTTGCGTCGTGGAACAAACAGTTTTTACTACGCATTGAGGCTTCTTTAAATACCTTGTTCATTGCAGTGAGTTTCTTTTGCCCTGAAACCAATGAGTAAAAAGGATTCGGCTCTAACAAGACATAATGAAAAACGCAAACTCTGTGGATAAGTAGAATATAGATTGTACAGCTACGATAGGCTCTACGAAATAGAAAATTGAATGGTTTTTACATTTGTTTCAAATAATATTTTTTCATCGTGCAACCTGGTTCAAGCTGCGTTGAAAACGACTTGGTGGTGTCATGGATAAAGACACCAACCATTGGATGTTGCAAAAGGTTTTCTAGCAAGTGTTATATTATGTTTCTCACTTTCCAGTGCATAGTGTGTGAAACATAAAGTTGCTCATGTTCACAGTTTATCAGCTACAAACGTCTAGGCTGATATATCCTTTGGCTGGACCAAGTTGAAGAACAGTCTGCAACTTGACGAGCTTTTCACGCTATATACAGGCGAATCAAAAAAGAAATCCAGAAAAGATTGAAAAAGTTGGGTTTAAAATCAGTTTCCCGTATTAACGAATAGTAACCAGCAAAAGAATAGAAAGGTTATTTTTGTTACATGACCAACGTACGTAGATGTATGCGTTGCTCACGATATTCCTTGATTAATCAGTAGGGTCGAAAGCTTATCCTTAGGGACGGTTGATCAGTTGCAGCACACACTGCTGGATTTGAGCAATTCAAGAATACCAACTTTAATGACATGGCTATCAAGGTAAAGGTGAAGAAGATACAATATGAGACGACGAAAGATTGCAACAACGGAGGTTGGTTCGTCTACTGCGCTCGACATCATCTCATCTTGCGGAGAAAAAAAAATGCGCCGCAGAAATGGCGCCAAGTTGCTTAGTTTTGTCAGTTGTCACTATTACTGGTTTTCCGTTCGGAGACAAAGACTTGTTTTTTCAAAAAGTACATATTATGAAATTGGTCCATTTTACGTCTCCCATAAAAATATCAGAAATAACTTGCGTCTTAATCGACATCGCCTATTTTGTCGAATGGTTGCACCGAACAGCCTGTCGACTGACGTGGATGAGAAATACTTGAAACGAAGTATAGAACTTGCCAAAATTGCAGCAGGAAATACGAGACCCAATCCACTCGTCGGATGTGTGGTGCTTTCAAAGGAAGGCAAAATAGTCGGTGAAGGCTATCATCCCATGGCAGGTTTGCCTCATGCAGAAGTATTTGCACTAGAAGAGGCCGGAGATAGAGCTCGAGAGGGAACTCTATATGTAAATCTCGAGCCTTGTAACCACGTAGGAAGGACACCTCCCTGTACAGAAGCTATTTTACGCTCAGGTATCTCCCGCGTTGTAGTAGGAATGGTTGATCCAGATCCACGAACAAGCGGTAACGGAATTCGTCGTCTACGTTCTCATGGAGTTGAGGTTGTGGTTGGAGTAGAAGAACGAGCTTGTCGTGAACTGAATGCAGGCTTCTATCTTCGAATGAAATGGCACAAACCTTTGGCTATCTTCAAATATGCCATGTCACTTGACGGTAGAATTGCTACGAGCAGTGGCAGTTCCAAGTGGATTTCTAATGAGAAAAGTAGGCAAGCAGTACATCTTCTTCGCTCGCAAGTAGATGCAATTATTGTTGGTGGGAATACGATTCGAAAGGATGACCCTCATCTAACAGTACGACTTGCTGGTGATCAGAAAGATGCCAGATTAGGACAAAATTCTTATCTAGCGAATGCTCAGCTTAGCAAATCAGAGTTGGGCACGAGGTTGCATCCGTTAAGAGTTGTTGTTAGTTCTTCAATGAATCTTCCTATGAATGCCAGAGTTTTTGAGGACCAAGATAGATATCCCACAATGGTGATTACCAAAAAGTCATCAGGTTTGGAAGAAAACAAGAAAATCTTGCGAAGTAAAGGTATGAAAATTTTCAACAATGCAGCTGCAGAGTAAGTAATATCGACTCTAGGTATTTCCGTCATAGAGGTGGACACTCCATCGATAAGTCCTCCTCAGGTTTTGGATTGTTTGTATGAGTGGGGAGCGTTACAAGTTCTATGGGAGTGTGGTGGTCTTTTGGCTTCAAAAGCGTTGGAGCAGGATTGCATTCACAAGGTTGTCACCTTTATTGCTCCTAAAATTGTCGGTGGAGTCGCTTCGCCTTCACCTTTTACATCTTTTGAAATAGAAACAATGTCGGAAGCTATCCATTTGCATTCTCTCCGTTATCAGAAAATAGATGAGGACTTTATGGTGGAAGGGTATCTTCCTTCGGTGAATAGCGTCATTTTCGATAATGCGTCCTGAAACGTTTTCCTTTTGCGATTCGTATTTGTTTCTCTTATTCTGGGAAACATATATATATATATATATATATATATATATATATATATATACAAGCAGAAGACAAAGGTGGTGCTTTCAAGAATCGTGTGTCCGTTGAGTTTGTGCTTACATCGCAGCCAATGGAAATTGGGAACTCGTGTGGCCGTGGCTTATTGTCATTCACATCCACAAATACCGTTATAGACAAAGTAATTTTCGAGTTATGCAAAATATCTCTCTGTGTTTTGTACTGGGAAACTATGTGGGAGTTGTTCAAAAAGGTCGGACTAGTGGGATTTGTCCCTGTCGTTGTAAGCTTCCACTGCTACAAAGGCGTCAGGTAGACTATGGCACTGCAAGTCGTCGTTTGTTGTTTCTTTCTATGGAAGAAGAGAACACAAAAGATTCAACGGCGGCTCAAGACGTGTCCAAGTATACTTCAAAATCGAAGCAGAAAGTAGAAAGTGGAAGCGTTCCTTCACAAGACTCAACCGATGACAGCAAAAGTAGCAGTGGAAGCACCAGAAAGAAACCGACAACGAAAAGAAAGAGAAAAAGCAAAAAGCAGGAACCTTTGCCAAGTAACGAAGAGGTCACTGTTCCTATTTCAAGGAAACCGAACCCAGCTTCAGGAGCATCAGACTATTGGATAGACCCCAAGGATGTTGTGGTTGAACAGGAGAAGAAAACTCACGCAGCAAGTTCCAAAACGGACCTTTCGAATGATATGAAAACAAAGTTGAAGACTGAAATTGTTTCCCCTTATCGTCAAAATTGGATCCTGCTTTTGATTGCTGCAGTTGTACTGTTGACTTTGGCATATCGTTTTCTTCCCGCGAACCAAATTTTCGATCGCATTCCAGACTTGTGAAGGCAGCAAAACTCGGAGGAATGTTCAAAGGCGAATGGTTACATTCTATATGCGAACAATAGCGTTTATTTTCTTTTTCACTTGCCGTTGTAGGCTTTATAAGTAGACTACTTTTTGAGGAAAAAATAAAGGGAATATGATGTGGGTATGTATATCTTGGCGGTGGAAAGAACCGGCAAAGAAGAGAGAAAGGACTTGGCAGAATCGATTGCTCACTTGATTGATTGGCAAATCGCCGGGCTGTTTACTATTCTACGGTGAAAAGATGAACAGTATTTTGGCCAAAGCACGAAGAGCTGCTCTATCCCAGACTCCACGCATATGTAGAGTACAGTTGGAAGGACTTGTACGCTATTTGAATTGCATAACCACAGAAACACGCTGACAATTGTATTTCAGGTAGTTTTGAAAATAATACGTCACTGCACCGAAAACTATCCTACCCCGGTAACTGGACAGTTGCTGGGAATGGACAATGACCAAGTACTGGAAATAACTAGTTGTTACGCATTTCCACAAGATGACGACGACAATTCGGAGCGAGAAAGCAGCCAGTCAAAATATCAAATGGATATGATGCGTTGTGTAAGGGAAGTGAATATTGACCATCAAGTTGTGGGTTGGTATCAAAGTACAGCTAATCAGTTGGGTTCTTTCTTGACTGGACCTTGGTTGGAAACTCAGTTTGCATATCAAGATAATCTCATCAACGCTGTTTGTTTGGTATATGATCCTCAGAAGACGTCGGACTGTACTTTAGGTATACGGGCATATCGATTGAGAGAGTCTTTTCTCGAACTGTTTGGAAAGGGTGATTTGAGTTCCCTAAGTTTGCAACGCCATGAAATTGACAGTCGTAGTATGATTGAAGAATTGCCAGTTACTATTCACAACTCTTCTTTGGCCAAAGTTTTATTGGAATATCTCGCTCGTCAGCCTTACAGAACGCCTGGTTTACCCACAAACTTTTTGAAAGAGGATTCGTTTATGGTCGAAGAACAAGAAGAATACGAAACTATGGCGTTTGTCAATCGGTTGAGAATCACGGATTCTTCCAATTATGAGTCGGCCTTACAGTATCTTTCGTATGATTTGGATGAATTGGCCAAGGATCAGAACAAGTATACTTTGTTTTTGAGGAATTTTTCTCGTGCAAAGGCATTACAAGCGGATGCTTTGCGTCGAAAGCGATTAGAAAACTTGGCAAAGGGAGAGGAAAAAGTTCCAGAACAGGAAATTTTGGCACAGCTATTATCCAACGAACCACCTAGATTAGAGTCCAAGTTATTGATCCATGAAATTGAAGAATATTCAAAAACGTTGGAACAGATTATTGCTGGAAATATTATTAAGCAGTTTGCCAATGGAAGTGTCGAGGTACAAAGTCCTCGAATCTTATTTGACAATCCATAAAAGGCTTGCCTGTTTTTTTTCTCGGCCATTCCCGCCAGCAATTTTTTTTTGTTGGGTTGCATGTGGAAACCATGAGAAACGTGTCCACTCCTAGTCGATCCAAACAGCCTCCACCAAGTCTTTCGGTTATACAAGGAGAACTACTAAAGGGTAAACAAAGGAACGTTCAAGTTATGTTTACTTGCTAACAAAGAAACTTCCAAGGACTCGAGTCGCTGAAAGAAAAGAATAGAACAGTCACCCAAGACATTAATCAACTAGAGAGCGAAAAGAATCAGCTTGTGGACCAAATGAACCGTCTGAAACATAGAATACAGCAAGTGGAGGAAACATTGCAGAAAAAGTATCATTCCAAGAAAGAATACGAAAAGACAATTGAAGAAGCGGAAAGTGCATATCACCAGGTACAGTGAAAAGACTATGTATGCGAAGTAAGTAATAACACAAGCACAAGATTATCGAAAGTTCCGAAACACTGCTTAAAGTGGTATTGCGAGAGAAACAAGCGCTCGATAACGAATATCGAGTATCGGGAAATATTTCTTCCGTTTAAATTCTTTTATTTTCCTAAATGTGCATCATTCAACAACTCTTTTCTTATCTTACATAAAACTATGCCGTATTCCCCTTAGACTGACTTTTTGCAGATAAATTGTCAAAACTTTGCATCAAACCATCAAAAACCAAAAAGAAAACTCCCGAGTTGGCAGCCTCCCAAGCTACCTTGGGAAGTACTCCTCGAAACAAGCCACGGACGCCTTCTTGTTGGTATATCAATTTAAGCGTGCCACTTACACTAACATATTTGGATGGATGCGTCACTAATCTCGTATAAACTACATCAAAAGGAGTAGTTAAAGCACCCACTAAGCCTCCTGCAACGGCTCCTAATAACCACATTTCTTCCTTCTCTAAATATTTCTTGTTCTTCCATCTTAAATATATGTCTTTCAGCGTTTCAAACGATGCAAACTCCAAAGCATCAAAAGGAAGATTTCGAAGCAAGTTACTACGGGCACCTTGATAGAGTCCCCGAAAACCACTTTCCGACAATAATATCGTACGAAAAGCTTCACCGACAGAACGATACATGCCAGCTTGAAGCCTACTCTTGACTAGTTCAGTTGGGGCTTCCATTAGAGAAGCAAGCGTAGTTCCTACTGCTCCCGCTACCAAACTCGTTACAGGACGCAAGGTCTGATGCCACTCTGTCGGAAATATTCGAAGAAGGCTTCTCTTCAAGTTGTGATATACAAGGGCAAAAATAGCTGCTGTGGGTAAAACTGCCAACACCGACTGCCCAATGCCCTTGTACAAGTCTCCTATATGGTTCTCACTAATAAAACGTGAAAATCCACGAGACCCAAGATGTCTTCCAGTTGCTGAAGAAAACACACGCCACTGTAGTTCCTCCAAGGGATGCTTCGAACAAGATTGGATGCGAACTTTCAACGTGTCCAACGGATACAAGACCACTTCAGCAGTTGCTTCCGCCGCAGCTCCAGCCACAGCTTCTTTTAAAATCCTACTTGAACTTGCAAGTTTTCTGAAAGCTCCGTAGCCGACTCCTTGGAATACCTGAATAGGATATAGCAAAACTTGAAAAACATTCGATAACAAAACGCGAAATGCAACGAAACGCGAGTGAGAACGCTCCACACGGGTAAAACCATACTTCAATAGATTACTATGCTTTCTCGAGTTCCAACCATCACCTGAGTTTGCGTATTCTACTTTCCACTCCCCTTCCTTGTTGCTGTCAAACTTCCAGCGGTGAAGTTGCAGTTGGATGGGTGCCACGTGCGTTCTACGGCTATGAGTTACGCTCGACAGAAATGGTGGTACATAAGAGGAAAACGGAAACAATACAGGTAAAGTACAGTTGGCACAAATAGTTGTCCTCTTCATAAAGAGAACCACCACTACTACGCATTCCACCACCTCCAACCACTACACCTCACCATCACTCCAAATGCTTTTTTTTGGACAAAAGATTAGATTTTTATGCATCCAGCTTGGCTTATTTGAATAGATTCTTCGTTTTGTTGACTGTCAAAAGACATTTCTTGCAATAAAAACTTGGGATTCCCAATGACACGCACAAAGAGACAAATGCAAAGAAAAAATTAAAAGGCAGTGAAAGGCGCCAAAATCATGGCATTTTTCTTCAAAAAGTTGGTCATTCTTTCTATTCGTCCTTTCTCATTATCTTCGTGGTTTAGAATGGCAGTACAAAGGCTTTTAAGCCAGGAAACGATTCATCTGTTATGCGCCTCTTTGGAAGTTCATGAACCTTGTATTATTCTTGACAAGGTACACTTTTCTCTCTTCCTTTAGAAACAATACGTCATACTCGAATTTCAGTTACTGTATTGTAGCCTTCAGTGTGGCTCTGCTTGGGTTCGTGTCACTGTCCGACAAGCAGACTGCAGTCTTGTACTGGAAGATGATGGAATGGGAGCTGCAACTGATGAAATAGAAAGTCTCGAGTCTAGTTCTCGGGAAGATTCAACCTTTCTGTTGCTTCAGAATCAACTGTCCGAAAACTTTGGAAACGTTGTAAGGCTTCTTAGCAGCATATGTGATATCACTGTAGTCAGTAGAAAGCAGCATCAAGATAGTTCTCGTTGCATTCAGATAAAGGGAGGTCAGGTATGCAAGTTGTCTTGTCTATTTCATTTCTTCTTTCTATTTTATATAGATCATTCAAACCAAGTCAGTCCCTCATTACCTTCGTTATGGAAACAAAGTAAGTATCCATGCTTGTTTTTATATAAATTCCGTGACCACATGCGTAACAAAGATTCATTTGACCAACCTTTTCTATTCGTTGCCAGTAAGACAGCAGTGGCTGAAAGAGAATCAGAAGCATCTGTATCACATGGTGCACTCATCCATCTTGAAATTTGCAGCAATGTTTCCCAAATGCGACTTTGAGTTACACACACAAACCTCTTCTATATCTGCAGCATTGTTTCGCATTTTTAGAAGAACAGGTAGCTGGAAATCAAGACTCAAAGAACTTTGGGGAGCGGATATAACTAGCCATCTTGTACCCTTACATTTGGAAAGCAATCATGAGAATGAAAAATGGATGGCACGAGGCTTCTTCTCTATCCAAAAATCCACAAGAATATCCAAAGAATATTCACAAATACTTTTCTTAAATGATAAGCCTTGCTATCTAAACTTGCGAAACGAAATATCCAACATTTTGAGCAAAATATCGGAAGAACAATTGCAAGTTGCCACAAAAAGCGACAAAACACAACCAGGGGAGCCTATTTTTTATATCCATCTTTATATGCAGAAGGACAGAATCTTTAGTTATCTTCCTGAATATGTCGAAGCACAAATTCTTCGTGTCCTACGAGAAACCTTTTATGCTAGTCTTTTGGATGACAAGTCCAATCTACAGAAAAATACTCTGCAATGGAAAGTTCCGACCCCTCCTAAGATACACGAAAATTTTCAACTACTTCCTCAAAAGCTTTACTCACCAAGATTACCAAATCCCAATCTTCCAAAGTTATCCGTGAAAAAGATTTCTCAAGTGATGAAAAATTTGCAACAGTTTGTGTCCTCTCCTTCCGTTTATACACCAATTGGTCGAGGCGCATTGAAACTTGGAGAATCAAATAGTATCCATCACATCTCTACACCGGTGCTTCGAGATATTTTCGACAAAATGCAATGGAAAGGAGTCTGGAACAGAAGTTTTTTACTGTTTTGGGCAGATAAAACGCTATATGCTATGGATCAACATGCAGCTGATGAGCGAGTACAATATGAAAACCTACAACATCAGTTACTTGAACAGGTCAACAATGGTTCAATACCAACGACAGTACTGAAAGAATCACAAATCTATCTCCGACTTAGTGTGGAGGAATATGAATACGCATACCGATACAAGGAAATATTGCGTCAATGGGGTTGGACACTAACATTTGACTCTCATTCACCATTCGAAACATCTCCACAAGTTCAAATACTAGAAATGCCTTGCATTGCAGAAATGCCAACGATACATCTCGACGTCTTGAGAGAACAAATACAATCCATAATGGATACCAAAAGTCCCAATGTCATATTACAAGAAATTCCACAGGGGTTCTTACAACAACTTGCCACCAGAGCTTGTCAGAAAGCCATAAAATTTGGAGATTCACTGACTCGCCAAAGGATAAATCAGCTAATTGAACAACTGAAAACGTGTAAATATCCATTTCAGTGCGCACATGGACGCCCTAGCGCAGTTCCTTTATTCAGAGTTTCCAAATGACGTCAATGCTTATTACAACAGTTAGTCCTGATCTTAAGACTTGATAAGCAAAACAATGTTCGCTACAAACACATCATATCTTAATACAGTTAACGACGAGACCTCGACCTTCTCTTGCTCCTACTTGAACTGCCTTTTGACCTGTTCTCGTTTATGTTTCTCTTCCCCGTATTCTTCCTCTTATTCGAATGCCGATCGGTCGCAATGTCTTCAGCTGCGTTTTCTACAACACTTTCTCCATCCTCGACCGCATTATTATTATTATTATTATTATTATTATTATTTGTTTCACTAATGAACTCATCATTTGCCGCCTTGAGGTTTGTATCTAGAGTTTCCACCAAAAAGTGCATTGAATAAACTTTACAAATGTTCCATAACAACAATTCGCTGCTTACCTTCATTTTCCAAATTCTGTTCAACTTGCTTTTCTACCGGCTGCTCTGTTTCTCCGTCCTTTGAAGTAATCGCACTTGAATCATTTTCAGTTGTCGACATATTGACAACCTTGGCATCTTCAGCATTTGGTGACTTGCTCTCCTGAACTTCAACGTTTACTGAATTCACGTTGTCCGACGATTTCGAATCGCGGTTACTAGTGTTGGTCTTCTTTCTAGTCTTTCGACTTGGTGCGGGGATAACTTCACTTTCCCGTGTTTCTGAAAGTGCGGCCTCATAATTCACCTTTTCACTATCCTCAGTCATTGCTTGTTCAATAGCAGACCACTCTTCCAAAACTGGCTTCATCAAGTTTTCGATTCGTTTTTTCAACTCCTCTGCAAGCTCATAAACTTCCGACTTCTTCTCATTATAATGAAAAGCATTTTCACAGATAAGATTCAAGTCTTGTAAGAACTGCTTTGGATGCTTATAAACCCCTTTGTCTAGCTTCTTACGCATGGTACTCAGGTCCATCGGATTTGTTATTACGTCGTAGTAGTTTGGCGCTTCTGCAAGAGTAACAGGTTTTCTGAAAGGAATGGATATCTTATCCTTGGTTAGAGTCGACAGGGTTTGGCGCAAACGCGGATACAAAGTTTTCTCTAAAATAAACAACAATCACCCTCATAACCTAAGCCAACTCTTCTGACACGTACCCAAGTCTAAGTTATACCTGCTGTCTATAGTTGGGACTTCGTTTGTACTCCGCGTTCGTTGTCTTCTAGGCGAAACTATACAAGGGTAAGAAAAACCGTTCAAAGAATCTTTCCCGGTACTCACCCTGTTCCTTTGCCTCGTTCTGAAAGTTTTCCTCTTCAGTCTTTTTTTCCAAGAAACTCTGAAACAGCTGCACACCTTCTTTGTGCTCTTCATTCCTAAGGGCCTCTGGAACACTTTCCAAACCCAACGAACCCAACGCAAAAGGTATTGATGGTTTTTCCTTACTTTCCAGTGCTGTTAATACAGCTCCTAGCCTTTCGTCCCACTGTCCTTGCTTTACTGCTTCTGCTGCTTCTTCCAATATTTTAACTGCTTCGTCCATAGCTTCAGCCAGTCTCTGGTGTCGTTCTTTATCTAGTTGTCTATTTTTCATATGTTCGGCTATGTTGGTTTTATTTCCTGCTGTGCTGGCCATAATTTATTTCCTCCAAGCGGACCAAAAACTTTTCAAATCCACGCGATGTTGTCTTTTATGAGATATCGGCGAATGTTTGCACCAGCATTTCTTTTGTGTGTATGTGAGTGCCCCGTGCGTGCGTAGGAAGAGGACCCAACCAAAGAGAGAGAGAGAAGAGGAGGGATGATGGATTTTGCAGCCAAGGAAACAAAAATGGGAAACGTTGTTGCATTCATGGAGGAACAAATCCTCATGCTGGTGTCTTTCACAGCAGTTGGTGCATTTTACTGAGTGGTGTCTTGGACGTTGTTGGTGTTATCTAGGTGCCTGACGACGAACAACTTGTGTGTGCAGATATGTTGCTGTGTTCTCAACTCTTAAAATATCACGGACCCTCCGGCGACCAACAAAAGGACTTGTTACACGATATCATTGCTTACTATGTAGAACTCGGCAATCCTTGGCCACCTTATCAACACTCTCAAATACCCTCGCATATTGGTTCAATAGCTATCGAAAACTTGTTGGTAGACTTGTTTCGACAAGTCTATCTAGTAAGAAGTGGTTATACCGTAAGTATCTCATGATGGTATAGTATCATGGAAAACAACACTCATTCACCTTGCAATAGATGGTGTGTCGCAATCAATCTTGGCAACAAGTACAACGAGCACTCGGTATTCCAAAAGGCACAACATCCCATCCCTTTTTCTTGGAAACCATCTATAGAGTCATTTTATTGCCTTATGAAAGAGAAAGAAGACGCTTAGAAACCGGTGAAACGAGACAACGCCAAGACATACAAAGTCCTCATGACTGGATTGGTTGGAGTATCCAAGTGCAACTTGTACTTGATGACTTGAGTGGGTCGCATGGGTTGAGGTTATGGGGAACCGTATTGGCGTTTCGACCTGCACTAGAAGAACATATCATTTTATTGGATATAGGCAGATGCATATCGGTGCACTTGGACGACGTGGTGGTACAACTGGGTACATTTGACCATGAATTGGCCAATGCTTTGACTAGTATTCTTCAACCAACCGCTGACAATACTTTGGTACCCAGCAACCACAAGGAGGATGGAAATATTATTGCTGTTAGGGATGCCGGTTGCTCCTCCAACCAGACGACAACAACAACAACAACAATGGCCATAGCAAAGGAGCCTCTGTACGCACCCTCCAGTAATTGGGCCCTTGGTCCTTTGGCGTGGGTAAGCAATGTCGTGTTTACCGGCATGTCGGCCTCCTCTTCCTCTCAAGATCATCTATTTATTGAATATGATTTATCTCCTCTCTTGTATCATTTTGATACTGGTAAAAAACTCTCCGAATTGGCTCGTTCTTGGACGGAACCTAGTCGCAAACGATGTGCCAAGGAACCTCCTCCTGTGGTAAGCAAGTACACCATGCTCATCATTCGTTGCGTATGTGGTTGTAATGTGGACAATGGAGATATGATACGCTGTTCGCAATGCAAAATATGGTCTCATAAGCGTTGTGTTGGATGGGAGAATATAACCGATGAAGATACTTTGCTGCATTTCCGATGTCTCTTTTGCGACCCTGGCGTGGTTCCACAAAGTAAATTGGTTCAGTGCATCGTCCAAGCAATAGAAGAAGGAGTTCGTAAGCAGCCTAAATGGTCGGATATACAGGAACGTATCCAAGAAGGGGACTTTTGGGATCATCAATATGAAGATGCTTCTTCCTCGCAGTCATCTTCCGAAAAAGCCAAAATATCTCGCGACCATGCTCCTCCTCCTCATCCTTCGCATTTCACCAACTCTAGTGCCACAACTATTCAAGGTTGGAGGTCTACCAAGCGATTGAAAAATAATGTTCGCGAAATCACCAAAGGTCGCAAGCGTGCTCGAGTCCAAGCCCCGCCATTTGTGAGGAACGAAGAAGAAGAAAAACAGTTTTACAAGGAATTTTTGCAGTTTTGGAAGACCAAAGGGAAGCCTATACAGAAAATTCCCATGTTTCGTGGGAAACCTTTTGATTTCTATGCGCTCTATGTAGGCGTACGCGATCGTGGAGGAGAAGAAGCAGTGATTGATAACAAGCAATGGCCTGAAATATGGAAATTGATGAACAATTATTACAAGGAATCGACCGATCATTCTTTTCAATTGAGGAGATATTATGAGATGTATTTGAAGGAATTTGCCAATCATAGGGAAAGGGAAACCGGGAAGAAAGAAGAGCACAAGTCTCAAGTCGAGTCGAAAGAGCATTCTGCCTCCACCACTTTGCAAGAAGAGACTTGTTGTTCGACGCAAGACGCGTTGAATCCTTCTATGGAGGATGCACAATATCCAAAAGTGCGAATTGTTTACTCTAAATCGGATGACTTGTAATCTTTTATTTGCTCTACGATGTTTGCTGTTGCGTTCTTTCATCCACTCGTTGCCTATTGGACCACAAAATGACCGAATGATCGTCGCTTGCGGAAGCAAACAGAAAAGGATCCTTGGGATTCCAATCCACACAACTTACAGTAGCATGGTGACCATCCAAGCGATACACCAAGTCTCCAGAATCTCGCCACCATATATACACACTGGTATCTTCACTTCCACTCACCACAAATAGTTCATCTTGTCCACCAAACGTGGAACGAATCACGAAATGAACTTGTCTTTGGCCACGATACTGTTGAACCACTTTTTGTTTGGTCAAATCCCACAAGTGAATTTCTGCTTCTCCGTCGGAATAGTTGGAAGCACTTCTCATCGACATGTTGACGAGTAAATAATTTCCATTCTTGGATAGACTCAAAGATGTAATCGACGCAATTTCCGAAAGACATGCTACTTCCGATTGACTAGCGCGATCAAATATCTGAATATGTCGCTCTGCAACGGCAATAATTTTGCTATCGTCGGGAGTCACTGCCAAATCTGCCGTCTTTTTGCTCTTATAACAACATATCGGCGTGGTAGGTTGGTCACTCTCGAGGTCGTATTCATAAATACACTCATCAGGGCCACTCGTAATCAATCGATATCCACTCGATAACCACGCACATGAAGATACTGTCTCCTTATGATCACTCAATTTATATTTACAACGACCACTGAAAACTTCCCAAACCAAAACTGTGTGATCATTGCTACAAGTCGCCAAATAACAATCGTCAGGACTCCAGGCTAAAAAAGTGATATCGTCTTCGTGTCCATTCAATAACCAAACGACTTGTTCTCCTCGTACATAACCTCCCGACAAGGAAGAAGCATCCATTCTCTCTCTATTGGAGGCTTCTTCTTCTCCATTCATATGATAAGCAAAGCCATTGGTCGTCGTGTGATGTTCTTCTTCAGGAGTAGGCGTTGCTCGTTGTTGTTTCGCAGCGTCCACCAACTGTTCAGCTGTATGAGATACAACTTGGTCACTATATTCCGATAAAATATCCAATCTCCATATCAATACTATTCGGTCTTTGGATAAGGAAGCTAAAAAACGGCCCGAATGAGAAAATGAAACAAACCAAACTTCGTCCTTGTGCCCTTGAAGGGTTGCATATACCAAATGAGGAACTTTTTCTGGACAATATTTCAAATCTTCCAACAAATTGGGTTGTGATGGTGTACAATAGGGATAAAAAGACTGCTTCTTTTGTGCTTCCAATGCTTGTTGAACCAACACTTGCAACCGAAGAGGAGGTAACAGTATCCAAGGAGGAATGTAGTGCTGGATTTCTTCCAACAACTGTTGTCTTCTCTGAGAGCCGTTTGTATCACTCCAGGCACACTGCTTTCTCAAGTCTTCCAAGCTTTTGCACATTACCAAACGAGTTAGTGCTTGTAACCGTTTCATATCGCTGCACAGAGGAGTCACTTGGGAGCGCAAACATAACAGCGCGCTTTCGACGTCTCCTTTCTCCAACGTCTCAAGATATTGTTGTTCATAAATGAGAAACTTGACTTTATCCATTAATTGCACGTCTTCCAATCCCAAGTGGCTCACCAGTTGAGCAGCTCTCGACCACTCACCCGCGAAAATACAGTCACAAAACTCCTCTACTTGTTCACTCATAGCACATAATCCACTCTGTTCTTCCAACTGTTTGGCTACTGAAGAATAGCCTAAGCTTTGAATGGCTTGTATGACCAGCCGAGTAAACTGGTCTTTGGGAAAATCTTCCGAGTTGTCCAACCAACTGCGTTGTGGATGGGAACAGGACATGAGGAATAAACGTGGTTTCTTCCAAGGTTTCTCTAAAGTGCTGTTGTCCGTTGTTTCAAACGTTTCTACGGTGGTTTATTCAAAAAAAAGTCCCACTTGGCGCCTTGTCATCGACTGCTTTTCCCTCCTCCTTGGCAGCAGGAATGGTCAATGCCGCAATTTCTTCTTTCGTTGCTGCTTCTAAGCGTTGAATCCGCACTCCTTTGGCAAAACGACCTTGAACAGGAATATCTTTCAAAGACTGACGTACAATTCTTCCTGTATTGGTGCACAACACAACTTCTTCACTTCCTATGTTATCATTTTTAGTACAAAAACTACCAAAACCCATGGGACATACGACAAACACGAAAACAAACGAGCTCATCTACCGGTGTCTTCTCCTTATCCAACTTCATAGCAACAACTCCCATTTGATATCGCTTTCGTATCGGAATGTCTAATGCTCTTACTCTCTTTCCTTTTCCATATTTGCTAATGGCCAAGAAATACAATTGCGACGATTCGCTTTGCAAGGTGGATGATGGAATGACATCCACATCGACCAGGCAATCACCCGATTGCAAACGAATTGCTCGCACACCGATACTCTGTCTTCCAGTAGCAGATAAATTCTCCTCATTCACTTGAAACTTTAAAGCTCTTCCTTGACGTGTGGACAGCACAATCCAATCATCCAACTTGCATCGCTTCAACCATATGAAATCGGTACTACTGCTATTATCGGGGAATGAAACAACTCTCTTTCCTACTCGTTGAAAATGTTGCAACATGGAACATGAAAATCGCTTAATCGCTCCTTGCTTCGTAACCAGAATCATATAATCGTCCTCGGAAAATGAAGCAACAGATAACAAACCAGCAACTCCATTCTCTACACAGTCTTCATTCAATAACATTGCCAATGCACTTCCTCTGGAAGTTCGAGACTCTAAAGGTATTCTATAGGCAGGAATGCTATACATTCGACCTTGTTTACAAGTAAATAATAAAGTATCATGTCCATAACAAGAAATGAAATATTTCACGGTTTCATCTTCACGAAGTGTCATTCCTATCTTTCCTCTTGTACCTCTATGTTGTGATTCAAAGTCTGCAAAGGGTATTCTCTTGATAAAACTAAAATACAACGTTGAAAACTCTCGTCGTCAAATTGGAATAAAACGTAGTCTCACTTTTTGGATGTCAGCACCACAAGACACTTTTCATTGGGAATGGCCTTGGTTTCTTCAATATCCGCTGGCTCAGAAGATATCGTGGTTTTACGTGGATGACTGAACCGAGATGCACAAGTCTTCAACTCTTCCGAAATAATAGAATAGACTCGTTCCTCCTTTTGCAAAATATTTTGTAAATCTTCAATATCGGAAGACAACTGCTTTGCTTCCATTTCGACTCGTCGTGACTCCAACTGCGTTAATTTTCTCAATTGCATAGATAAAATTGCGTCGGCTTGTTTTTCTGACAACTCAAATGCCAACTTGTGTTTCATCTTGTTGTCGTCTGCTTTTCCCATTAAGACAGCTTTGGCAATGGTGGAATCAGAAGCGCTTCTTATCAAAGCAATGACTTGATCTAAACTGGATAAAACCAATAAGAAACCATCCAACAAATGTTTTCGTTCCTTTGCTTTGGACAATTCGTATTCACACCGTTTTCGAACAATCTGCACACGAAACCGGAGAAATGCTTCAAGATACTCCTTCAAATTCATTCTACGAGGTCGATTATCTAACAACGCCAACATATTTCCGGCAAATGAAGTTTGCAAAGTTGAATTTTTGTATAGTTGATGCAAGACTAGCTCTGGGTCTACACCTCTTTTCACTTCAATAACTACTCGAGTTCCTTCACGGTCGGATTCGTCGCGAATATCCGAAATGTCTTCCAATTTTTTGGATTGTACCAACTCTGCAAGTTGCGATACCATCGCTGCTTTATTCACACCGTAGGGAAGTTCGTCGACTATAATTGCTTGACGATTCGAGCGAGTACCGTCCTTGTGTTTCTCTATATGCGTCTTTGCTCGCACGACAATGGAACCGTGGCCTGTTTTATAAAACGCTTCAATTCCTTGCATTCCCTTGGTGATATATTTAGTGCCAACTCCATAAAACTGTACACATTCTAATTACCATTATGATACCTCCAGTGGGAAAATCTGGACCCCGAATATATTCCACAAGTTGTTCGATAGTAATATTTGGATTTTCTATCAACGCTAGTAACCCACTGCATAGTTCACCCAAATGATGAGGCGGAATATTGGTCGCCATTCCTACTGCTATTCCTGAACTCCCATTTAATAAGAGATTGGGAACTTTTGCAGGTAACACTTGTGGTTCCGAATCAGAGTTGTCAAAATTAGGAACCCAGGTCACAGTGCTCTTGTCTAAATCACCCAAAAGGGCTACTTGTGCAAATGATGACAACCTACACTCTGTGTACCGCATAGCTGCAGGTGGATCATGATCCACCGAACCAAAATTGCCGTGTCCGTCAACCAAACATACTCGCATAACAAAATTTTGCGCCATGCGAACCAGTGCATCGTATACAGCGCTGTCTCCGTGAGGATGGTACTTTCCCAATACTTCTCCTACTACACGAGCACACTTACGAAAAGGACTCTCGGAAACTAGTCCTAGACGATACATTCCATAAAGTATTCTTCTGTGTACTGGTTTCAATCCATCTCGAGCGTCAGGAATGGCCCTTCCTAGAATCACCGAAAGTGCATATTCTAAATAGGATTTGGATACTTCCTCTCCTAAATCCGTTGGAATCACTCTTTCATCTTCTTGTTTGTGTTTAGAAGTAGTTGTAGCTTCCACAGGGGTATTTTTGGCGCCATTTTGCGCGCGTTTCAAAGTTCGTCGACTAGGAGGTACTGGTTTCTTTGAAGTATAATGACGAATACAAGAACGTCTACTGGTCAGTAAAGAAAGAGTTTTCGTATAGGATAGCTGAATGCATCGACAACACACCCAAGTAAGGCACTGTTCTCTATACATCGATACTTTGATAGTCTTGTCCTCCCCACGCGCCAAAAATTATTTGGTGACTCCAACGAATAAATAGTTTGACATTCATAAAAGTTTATAGTATATATCCAAGTTTAGATTTGAAAGATAGCTATATATATCAATGGAGATTGGAATGCAGTCTGGAGAGAACCCCATAGAGTCGACTGCAGAATCCTTAGCAGTAGATGAACAGCAACTAGTAGAAACCGTAAAGCAACGTATACTGCCTCAGTTAAGGGACAAGTTGGTAGGCATGCGTTTCCCAGACTTTGAAGCAAAAGGTCCGAATCCCACCTATTCCTTGCAACAGATGATATTATCTCGTATGACATTCCCTGCGGAGAAAATACAACTTCGTTCTGACCACGAAGCGGGTGTCTATCAACTTTGTTGTGACGATATCAAGTTGTATATAGACATAGGACTATGGAAATATGAAGCTGTACATTACTGGAAGTTTAAAGACCAAGGAAGTGCGTTGGCTTCCTTGACCAAGATAACTTTGTTATTATCTTTTCGTTTTCTTGTGGATGCAGATACGGGACTTTTACAAGTGAGTTTATTGACGTGTAAGGTAACCGTTAGTAAAGCCAAGTTGCGATTCGCAGATACTTCATCCAAGTGGTTGTATAATTTTGTAGCGGTGTTGTTCCACAGACAGTTGAAAAAGATTGCATCCAAGGCGCTCGAAGACTATTCCAAACAAGTAGTGGAAGAACAACTGCAAATTTGGTCGCGCAAAATATTTGGAGTCGTGTAAATTACATTTATTTCCACCAAAAACTCAAGGAGATGCTCTTATCCAACGACTTGACATAGTGCCAATAACCAGGTGGAATATACAACATATCGCCACTTCCAAGAATACAATCTTGATAAACGGCGTGAACATAATTTGGATATTTTTCTATATCCACTTGTTCGATGTCTTCAATCAGACTTGTATTTCTATGTATAGTACCTTGGGATGGATAGAGTTTACTGCTCTCTTCTGGAGCATATAATCGAATATATTTCCATCCAACTATCTGAACAAAGAGATTGTGTTGTGGGTCGTAATGAAGCGGAGTTGTGGTATGCTTAGGACCAAACCAAATATGAATCCGTGGAAATGCAAGGCTTTCGGATAAGTAACAATATTCCGGTATTTGAATATCTCTCATCAAACTTGGAACTTGTTCTAACAAAGGATGTTGAGCCAAATATCCAACGGTTGGGTTCGACTCAAGAATATGCTTATCAATAAACTCTCCAAGTCTCATTAGTTGCTGGCTCCAATCATCAGACATATAGCTGGAACCAATTTCCACAGGAACTAGTCTGTTTCCAGCTATCCTTTTCCAATATGCAATATCGTTCCAACGTTGCTCCTTTACACAAGGCCACTCTGTTGCTACTCCCTTGATGACCACAGGACGTTGAGGAGTCATATATTGAGTAAAGAAGGTTTCGATACTCGGACGATGCGTTTCGACGAGTGGATATTGGACAAGACTGCTTGATGGGATGTACTCGCCAGTTACAATTCGGTCTACTTGTTCACCTTGTTCAGTCTCGGAACATAAGGATGCTCCATTTCCGCTGCTTTCCAAGTACCTCAAACAATCAAGGAGCTCTTCTTTCCAACTCTCCGACCCTAGCAGAACAGCCAAGTCCAATAGTCTACTGGCTTCCTCTATATCTCTACAACTATCTGTACAAACGAAAACAATAGAAGCAAAGGCATATACCTCTCTCCATACTTGAGGTGCCTTGCTCCATTCTCCTATATGCAACTCTTCCCAACTTTTCGTGAGCAAACACAAGGCAAGCTTATGTAGGTTGGCTACAAAATAAGAATTCTTTGGTTCATTCCAAAAGTCTGCAAACGTCGATAAAGGAAGAGTACCTAGTCCCTGCAATAATTGCTTCAACAGAAATACTGCAGCTTCTCCATTATATTCCTTTACCAGGATCGTTTGCCAACGAGATATTTCTTGCTTTCCCCATGCAACGATGCATTTCGAAGACATTTCCCATCTGCGTGGGGAATTTTTCACTGCGGAAGGAAAAGCCCAAGTCTTGTTGGCTCCCTTGGGTGTGTTGTATTATCGATGTTTGGGAATCCCTTCTCTTCTTCTAGTGGCGCCTTTTCTAGAAACGCAACTCAGCAAAGGAGAACAAGATATCACTGTTATCAGTGCACTAGGTATTTTCTCTTGGAGGTTCCCGCGGAGAGTTCTTGGTGCCCACAATGTACTTTTTGTGGTAGTTCTTTTGTCGAAGAAGAGAGTTCACAGCTTGAGCAGTTGGCTCCACCGTTGTGGTTTGATGAAGAAGCAGAGACCCTTTCTTCAAGTTGGAGTGGGTTGGGAAGAGAACATACCATCACTTCTTTATTCGACGAAGATTTACCAGTGGCACCAAGCATAGGTCCTTCTAGACATCACCAACGGAATTGTACAAGACGGGACAACACATACGCACAAAGTCGTAGAACAAATAGAAATACTGCAAATGCCAGTAATGTGTCGCAAAACCCCAGTACTTGGCAGCAGGTTTTAGACAGATTCTTGGATGTCTTTTCTCGTTGGAGAAGTAGCTTAAGAGAACCAACAACCAGTCGTCGACCCCCTGCAAGTGCGCATACTACTACAACTGCAAGCACGAGTAGCTTCTCAACGGAGCCTACTAGCTCGTTTGCAACAGAAAATGTGAATAGTTTTCGTACAAGAACGGTGCCTTCCTCCAACGGAAGAAGAGTTCGACGTAGAACAGGAGAAAACGAAGCCACTCATTTACCTGCAGAAGAAATATGGGAACGCGAGTTTGCTTTCTTGTATCGTCAATTATTGTCGGCACAAAATGACCCTGAAGAGTATGTTCGCATGCAAACTTTGTTATCCAGTATGTTGGATTGTTTATTGGAAATGTATGCTCCCAAGTCCAATCCAACTTGCAAGTCATTTCTCGATAGCTTGGAAGGTCAAGTGTTGACTGAGCAGCAAGCAAAAGAAGCAGAAAGTTGTGCCATCTGTTGGGAGGATTTTAAGCCCAACACTGTTGTTGTCTTTCTGCCTTGTAGTCATTTGTTTTGCAAAAATTGCATTTGCACTTGGTTGAAGGAAAACTCTTCATGTCCTACTTGTCGTTATCAATTGCCTGTAGATGAATGAGGAATTGGAAATTGTGTAGGTTATTCCTGAGTGTGTGTGTGTGTGAGAGAGAGAGAGAGCGTGTGTGTGTGTGTGTATAGGGATCGGATAGTTTCTGTCCACCTTCCTAGTTGAAAATAAACCAGTGATATTGCAACAATGGCACGAAATGAAGAAAAGGCACAGTCCATGTTAAACAGGTACTTGCGTGGCAAAGCAGAAGAAAAGGGGGAATACTATCCGGTAGGCGATAAAAGGCCAAGTAGCTAGAATGTATACTTAGTCGTTTGAGGGACAACAACGACCATACTTGGCTAGTATGTGTGATCGTCTGGATGCTGCAGAGCAATGGAGAAATCAAGTTCTTAGAGAAATTACCAGCAAAGTAGTGGAAATTCAAAACAGTAAGTTGTTGTTTACAAAGACTCCGTTCCTCTCATCTACTTTTTAAGAGGGACTTGGTGAAAGTAAAATAAGGGACCTCAATGACCAGATTAACTAGTTATTAAAGGAAAAATATCACTGGGAGATAAGAATTAGGGAACTGGGTGGGCCTGACTATTCACGTTCCGCTTTACCAGTTGGAGACGGTGAAGCAATACAAATTCGAGGTAGCAAAGGCTATTATTACTTTGGTGCTGCTAGAGAACTCCCTGGAGTGAAACAGTTATTGAAAGAATCCTATTCTACGGAAGAAAAGAAACGGAGTCGAGCGGAACTTTATAAATGCGTGGACGCAGAATATGATGGCTTCTTGGACGATCATGATCGCAATTTGGAGCAATTGGAATATGAAGCAGAGGTCGAAGCGCGGAAAGCTTTGCTCGAAAAGTGGGAAACCGACCACATGGTATCTTCAGATTCCAATAATAAGCAGACTAAAATAGACTTGGAAGATCTCAGCGATGAAGATGAATTGGAAGAATCAAGTATTTTGTTGAAAGATGAAAATATATTCCACAAAATTAAGCCAGGACACGAGTCACAAGTTGAACAGTTGGTCTTGGACAGAAAGAAGCGTCAATTGCTTGAGCAAGTTTTGAATGACGAAGGCTGAACGTCACTCCATGAGAAGGGAGTAGGAAAGCGAGGAAGAAGAACATGCGAAGCAAAAAGAGGACAGAGGTAAATTGTGATGGGAGCAGTGAGGATTTGCCATTTTTCTTGTGGAAAGCGTTCGATAGAAAAATGCCAAGAGTTGTTTTGGCGCCTTGTTAATACTCGTTGGTACATATATAAATTATGAATAAAGAAAATCTCCAAATAGCGCAATTTGAGAGACTCACAACAGAGCAAATGCTTAATCTGGTGAAAGAACCTTCTAGGGGTTTGTACTACACAGTCGAACACTTGAGGAAACGAGGGATACCTCGTCTGGTTCGCGAACAAGAGAAACTCGACACAATTATTAGTAAGGAGGACGACCTCAAGATAGACTGTCAGTTTGTACAGGAGACGATGGAAATGTTTCCTGCAGCTGCAGAAAGGTTTGACTCGATCATAAGGAAGCTGGAGAGTCGTCTGGACCGTCTGAAGCACTTGAAAAGATGACTGGCTAGTTTTGAGACAGTGTAAAAGGGAACATTATTGAAAGTGAATATCCATTCGTTGTATTGAACTTTATACGTATCATCGTGGAGGAATATTCAACTTCCCAACTAGATTTTCACGCCATGCGTTATCTTCTCAAAAAGTGCGTCCTTTGACAAACACTTATGAAATTCTCATAGTGTTGATTCTTTCCCATTTGAGGTTTCCTGAGAAGGAAGAAAGCGAGGTGAATATACATTGTTGGCCAGATTGTGTGGTTTGTGATGCAGAGTTGTTTTGTGGATTGCGGAATATGCAGACGCTGCAGTAGAAGAGTTCCGCTGAAAAAGCATGTAGGAATACTGGTTGATTCTCGAAGACGGAATCGTCAGTTTGTGGTTCCCATACTTGTTAAAGCTTGTAAAGAAACTTTTGTTGCTTTCCAAGATCCTTCAGTGCAAGATGCGCGCAAAGACCTGCAGAATCACTCCAACCTCTTTTATTTTCAGTTAGCTATATTGAAGCTGAAAGAATATTGGGCAACGCGTGGCTGTCTTATTTGGAGTCCACACAATAGCGGTATGTCGACTCAACTAGGATGTAAAGTCAAGTGACTTATCGTTGTTCAGAGGTAGGAGCTGGTACTATGAATCCTGCAACGTTTCTTCGAGTCTTAGGGCCGGAGCCTTGGAGAGTAGCATACGAAGAGCCTTCTATTCGTCCTGATGACTCGCGTTATGGCGATAATCCAAATCGTGTGCAGAGGCATACACAGTTTCAAGTGATCCTGAAACCAGCACCTGAAGACTCGCAAGAGCTTTTTTTGAACTCTTTACGTGCTTTAGGAGTTGATGTTGAAGCGCATGACATACGTTTTGTAGAAGACAACTGGGAATCTCCAGCTTTAGGTGCCTGGGGTCTCGGCTGGGAAGTTTGGCTTGATGGCCTAGAAATAACACAGTTTACCTATTTTCAGCAAGCTGGCGGCTTTAGTTTGGATCCCGTATCTTTGGAAATAACATATGGTCTGGAACGTATTATGATGAGTCTCCAAAACGTTTCACATTTTAAGGAAATTCAGTACAATGATTTATTCTCTTATGGTGACCTGCTATTGCAGAATGAATACGAAATGAGTCGCTTTTATTTAGACGAAGCAGATATATCAAGACACAAAACATTACTACAGTTATATGAAGAAGAGTGTAGACATTTACTGAAAAAACAGTTGCCCATTGCTGCATACGAATTTGTATTGAAAGCTAGTCACACCTTCAACATATTAGATGCACGAGGAGCTGTAGGAGTCACAGAACGTGCCAAAATGTTTCAGAGGATTCGAAGCATGGCTTGTGATGTTGCGTCTGCATGGCTAGAAACGAGAAAGTCGCGTCATTTTCCGCTTCTTCAACGAGCAAAGAACAACATCGAATCCAAGGAAAGTAGTCATTTAGAGCATCTTGAAAACAGCATTCTTGACTCCAATACAACTGCAGTCAATTCGACGAACAAGGACTATGACTGCTTTGTGTTGGAAATTGGAACGGAAGAACTGCCAAAAGATGCAATTCATCTCGCTCAACTTCATTGTAAAGAGGAATTTGCGAAACTTCTTGTTTCGAACCGAATAAGTTGGCGAGGAAATATGGTTATGGGAGTAACTCCAAGGCGCATTGTATTGATGATACCTGAACTAGCAACCTCTCAAAGTCCGGAAAATAGAAAACTAAAAGGCCCTCCAGCGAAGATTGCCTACAAAGAATCAGGAGAACCGACGGAGGCATTGTTGGGGTTTTGCAGAACACAGGGAATCTCCGTCTCGTCAGTAACTGTGGAGCATGACGGGAAATCCGAATATATATTTGGGAGGAAATACGAAAAAGGTGTTTCAACTGTCGAAATGATGACTCAGGTGTTGCCACAGTTTTTGGAGTCGTTTACGTTTGCGCGGTAAGAAATGTTCATTATTCTTGAACGTCGCTCAAAAAGAATACTTTGTGCTGTTAGGACGATGAAATGGAATGAAACTTTGGTCAGTTTTCCTCGTCCTATTCGATGGTTACTTGCCATGTTAGGACAAGAAACCATTCGTTTCCGTTATGCAGGTTTGGAGGCAAGCAATTGTAGTTTTGGTCTACGTGCTCCAATCAAATCGACTCCATTTGTCTTGAAAAATGCTAAGAATTATCTCTCAACATTGGACAAGGAAGGAATTATGCTAGAAACGTCTCAAAGACGTAAATTTATATGGGAACAGGCTTCAGCTATAGCGTCAGGTTTAAATGGAAGCTTGTTGAGTAGTGACAAAGGACAGGAAGGTGACGAATGCCTTCTGCAAGAAGTCAGTTGTTTGGTTGAGTCTCCAGTGGTTTCATTCGGTCGTTTTGATGAAAGTTTCCTGAGTCTACCTAGAGAAGTTTTGACCACTGTAATGCGCAAGCATCAACGTTATTTTCCTGTACAATCCACGAGCAATAGCGAAGAATTGTTACCTGTTTTCATTTTTGTGACTCAGACGAGGAAAAATGTGGAACTGGTTAGAAAAGGCAATGAATCTGTCCTAAAAGCTCGATATACGGATGCTGAGTTCTTTTATGAGCATGATTTGAAGCAATCTTTTGATACTTTTAGACAAAAACTGGGTGGTCTTACATTTCAAGAAAGATTGGGAAGTATGTTGGACAAAACTCTTCGATTGGAACGTTTGGTAAGTACAAAAACAAAAGAGATAGTGTTGACGGCAGTATAAAAATAACATTGTGTTGCCCTTGTCAGGTTTCCGCGTTGGAGGATCAAATGCAACTTAGCACAGAAGAAGCTCGAAACTTGCAAGTCGCTGCTGGATTATGCAAGGCAGATTTGGCAAGCAGCATGGTGATTGAATTTACCAGTTTAGCAGGAGTTATGGGAAAATACTATGCACTGGAAAAAGACTATCCACCTGCAGTAGCTTTGGCAATTGAGGAACATTATTTACCTCGTTATAGTGGAGATAAATTACCGTCCTCCAAAGTTGGAGCTCATTTGGGAATTATCGACCGCGTAGATTCCTTAGTTGGTCTGTTTGCTGCTGGCTGCACTCCTAGAGCAAATGCGGATCCCTTTGGACTTCGCAGGATAGCATTGGGACTTGTTCAAGTATGTATTTTGCACGAGATGAATGTCAACTTGCGTTATTATTTTCAAGTTGCAGCCCGGTTGCAACCTATTGATGTTCCTAATGAAGTAGTTGACCAAGCTTTGGGTTTTGTTATGAAACGGTTGGAGACGTGGTTGATAGAGGATGAATCTACCTTAGCAATAGCGAATCATGAAACGGACGTATTTCAGGCAGTACTTTCAGCACAAACCGACGGCAAACCTTTTCAAGTCGTCAATACTTTGAAAAAGCTCATGAAAGAAAGAGAAAAAGATTATTTTGAGGTGGCTCTTCAAGCTTATGCTCGACCTGCCAAGCTTTTACTCTCTGCTGTCTCCAAAGACTCTTCGGATATACCGGAGATACCTGATCCCACACTTTTTGAAACGGAAGAAGAAAAGCGTCTTTATTATGCCATTTCAAAATATTATGAAGCAACGAGGCAATGTTCCAACGACAATTTATCTGATATTTTGGAAACTCTAGCGCAATGGAAACCCTTTATCGACGCCTTTTTTGACAATGTTTTTGTCATGTCTCCAGAAAAACACATTAGATATAATCGTTTAGCCCTTTGTCGAATGATTACCAAGATTACTACAGGCGTCATCGACCTCACCAAATTGAGGGCTTTCTAAATCAGGACGTATGCGTCATAAATCCAGGCGTTGAGAGAAACTAGTCGGTAGCAGCTTTCTCAGAGTCATGTAAAGAGGGCGAGTTATTGTTTAGTTTTGTGCCTATTTCATTTAAGGCATGTTGAATACTGGACAAGTTGGACAGTTCCTTATGAATAGATTCGAGTATTTGACTGTGAGGACGTTGTTCACCGAAGATTTCTTTCAGAGTACGTTCAACCCTCTCAAAACCCTTGCGTATTTCGGTTGTTACTTCTCTAGTCATTTGTTCCAGTTTGTTCACAACTACCTGGGAACTGCCGATTCCACCATCTTCTGTTGTCTTTCTGTTGGAGCCAGTCATTACAGGCGTCGAAACTTTCTTTGGCGTTTCTTCCATCCTTCGTTTCTTGGCAGACTTGCTTTCTGCACTGTAACCTACGTTATTGCTAGTATTATGAAAGCGAGGTGTAGAAGCAGAGGGTCTTGTACGTGTTCGTTTGTCTGAACTTTTGTCTATCGTGGCATATTTCCACTTGACTTCCGAGAGGTCTACCCACTCGGATGAATGATCCGCTTCGTAATAGATATTGTGCATCTTATCTTCCTCTGAATAATCAATCACCTTTCCTGTATACCACTGATCGTCTGGTGGCCAATACAACTCTATATAAGTGTTTTTGGGCAACTTGGCAAACGCTGTCTTGGTCTCTGCTTCCTTCACCGGTTCATCTTCAGGTTTTTCCAAATACTGTTCTAAATACAAAAATTCCGACTTTCTAGCTTCTACTGCTTCTTCGGCTGCCTCCAACAACAACCGAGCGTGTTGTACAATCCAGTCACTTTCTGGGTCCGTGTTGAAAGCTCTTGTATTTTCGTACAATAACCTCATGTCATCCAAATACTCCGAATGTGAGAAATACTTTCCACTTTTGCATTTATCTCGTATTTGGTTCAAAAAGATTGGATTTTGTACCACCTCATAATAGCTTTTCACTTTGACGGGTATGGTAAAGTCCAAAGCCAACCCCTTTGGTTTTGCCAAGGAAAGCGCAGAAGGCGGTATCACATCACCAGCCTTGTACCGTGCAATCTTTATGGGAGGTTCTATATTCACCGCATAACCCTTTTGGTCTCTTACAAACTGTTCGCATTCCAACAACAGTTGGTTGAATCGCTTCCGTGCGTCCCGAGGGTTCAACTCTTCGGCTTCGGAGTCGTCAAGTTCTCTCAATTCTTTCAATATTTGTGCTTTTTCTTGTTCGAGTTGTTCCAACTCTGCGTCGACTGGATCGGACTCCATAGCAAAATACCACAACCACGTCCCTCTCCACACCAATTTTTGGAGGCGGGCTGGAAATGTAACGTCCAATTATTTCTCAAGTTGGAGCAAATCCCAAGTGCTTTCTCTTTCGGAAAAAAGACAACGTTTGATGTTGCAACTGTTTCCTTGTCGACTTGCAAAGATATTGTGCAACTACAGATAGGAACTTGTACATGAACACTTTGCATATTGAATGAATAAAATGAAGAAAGAAACAAGTGTTCCATCATTTCTCACAGATATTTATTATATTTTCTAATGCTAGTTGCCTCAACAACCACAACCTAGGGTTTTCACAAGAAGACTGCCTGCAATGCTTCAAAAGGGCGCAAGTTGGCGCCAATCGGAATTTTGCGGATTCGTTACCAACCAGCGTGTGACATGGCTACTTCGGTAGGCACCCAGACGGAATTTTGTGCGTTACTAAACCCAAGGTACAGGAAATAAACAACCACCATCAGGAAGAACAACCATTCAAGGTAACGTTTGTATTCACACTGTTTGGTCGCCAATACAAAGGTTTTACTATAGGAGTCCGCGTCGAAAGAAGTCAACGACAAGTTCGACCAAACCTATGCCGAAAGCGTTGCCAAGGAAATCATAGAAAGCACCGTGGGAGAAGAGAAATACGAACACACAAAGACAGTGGAATGGACCAATCAAATGTGTGAAAAAATACTGAGCAAGTTGTTGGAGCTGCAAAAGCCTTTCAAATATATAGGTGGGTGGTTCTATCGTCAGGTAACGTTTTTATATTTAGCGATAGCGACTAGTCTCTTGTTCTTTATTGCAAAAGAAAGGAGCCGGATTCCATACTGCGACGACGTGTTATTGGGATGCCGAATGTGACCAATGCTGTACTGTCAAGTAAGGAACCATTGATAACTCTTCGTCGACACTAAACTGAAAGCAATCAAGACATGAGACCAAATACTTGCACGTCATATGCACCATTTATGCTGTTTCTATTCACTAGTCAAGGTATCATTCTAGCCCGCACACAAATATGTTCAACTCGTAAATAAAAATTTGAAGACTATCCTACAGTTTGTCTGTTTTGAGGCCTTGTAGAGTCTGGCACTATCGATAGAGACTATCGAGGCAACTTTCAACTGCCACAATATTTCAAGCGGTGTGCTCCTTTTCAAAAGTTGAAAACAACAACACCAACTCCAACAAACTATCTGTCCAACTGTGAAGAAAACTTGCGCAGTCTTTGAAAAATAATTTCTCTCTTGGCAGCAATTGCAGTCGAGAAATTGTGGCAGTCATGTCGACTTGGAGAGACTTGGTAGGTGCTGGGGCTGCCTGTGCTCCTGACGACCAACAAGGAGCGGCTTCTTCTTCGGCTTCAAGGAATCCTCTAGGGCGTGTGGCAGACTCCATTTTAGGGGAATCCCGAGAAAGAAATACTTATCAAAGACAAGCACCAGAACAGTTGGGTGGCCAAGAAGAAGCTTGGCTTTTTGGTGAACAGGCGCCTCCACCACCACCGCCACCACCACAACAAACTTTACCTTTTCGACAACCTACTGTGCCACATCCTTATGCCTTGCCAGGACAAACAACGAGACCGTTTGCTTATCCTCCTCCTCCTCCTACTTCGTCTGCTGGCTTTATGACACAAAATAGGGCAAATGACTTTGTTTCTGATTTCTTACGTGAGCAACCAAACTACAACAACTCCATGACTAGTAGCGTTCCTTCCAGAGTTCCAGGTCCTATAAACTATTCTTCTGCGTGGACACGACCAAGTTATGACCGTTCCTCTCTATTCCAGTGGATACCAGAGTATGATAGCCAGTTTGGTGCTTCTTCTTCCCAAAGTGGAGTTGCTGCAAATAGCAAAGCCCCGTATTCTGGTGAAGAAGAGTTGTTTGAAAGGGCATTTGCCGCTTCCCAACCAAGTACAACTTCTCACTATCCTTATGCACAATCCTTTGTGAAAGACTATGCTGCCTCGGCCCTCATGCACCAAGGTTTTCAACAAGATGTACATAAAGAATCAAGTACAAGTGGTTTGGCTTTAGAGTTGGATACATTGCGAAAACGTTCCGAAGAAATGGCAAGATCCTATTTCCCAGGTGCAAGTGAGTCATTTATCCAGGAACAAGTTGATGAATTTCTTCAGTCATTGCGTGAAAATTCCGATTGGGTTTCTTCTTATCGTCAGGTATGTTTATTATTAGAGATGACAATGCACAAAGTTGAGATTTGTATTCAGGAGGCCAATGCGGACCAAACAATTGGAACGAATAATGCATGGCATGAGGAATTTTCCAAGCTGCATTTGGATTCTAAAGTAAGTAACAAAGTATTGTTATGATGTGTTGCACATTTTGAACATTGTTTCTTCGTGTTTTTGTTGTATAGAACACGACAGAGGAATGGGCCAATGAGTTGGTTAAAGAGCAATCTGCTCCTGCAAGTTGGGCAGAAGAGTTTCAACAAGATTCCTCAAGTCTTCCCTGGCAAGAGGAATATCTGGAAAAGGAAAATTTCCAAGATACTTTTGAAGATGATTTAAGAGCGTACCTAGGCAGAGATCCCAATGAATTAGAGTATGAGTTTACAGAGGACAATCCTTATCTAGGCAATCCAAATGCTATGGCAGAAGGTGAAAGACTATATGCGGAAGGAGACTTGACAAACGCCATGTTGGCATTTGAAGCAGCAGTAAGAGCTGAGCCAAATAATGCCAAATGGTAAGTTGCGATAGTTATTGGTTTTATCCTAATCCATTTTTGCTAGTTGGTTTCTGTTGGGACGAACTCATACAGAAATGGATCAAGACAATCCAGCTATTATATGCTTGCGAAGGTCGATTGAAGTTGGAGGTGAAGTTGCAGATGCATTATTAGAATTGGGTGTTTCCTATACCAACGAACTCAATCATTCACAAGCTTTAGCCTATCTAAAAAGATGGCTTGAAACCCAACCCAAATATCAAGTATTCTCTCGTCAGCAGCCCTCGGATGATGCAGTGACAGCCCATGCCTATTTAGTCGAGCAATTTAGAGCTGCTAGTGTTGCATATCCTGAGGATGTCAATTTGTATATTGTTTTAGGTGTATTGCACAATTTATCGAGAGACTATGAACTAGCTGTGGAGTCTTTCGGCAAGGCCATTCAATTGCAACCGAATGATCATCGACTGTGGAATAAGTTGGGTAAGTGCACAGCATTCAGATATGTTGTTGAAAGAGATAATTATATTCGATGCGCCTCTTTTGGAAATTTAGGTGCCACCTTGGCCAATAGTTATCAATCGAGAGAAGCTTTATCAGCCTATCGTCGTGCAGTGGACTTGAAGCCTAGTTATGTTCGTGCTTGGGTGAATGTGGGCACTTCTTATGCCAACCAGGGTATCTATGAACGTGCCTGTCGATATTACTTAAAAGCATTGCAAATGAATCCTCGAATCAATCATGTTTGGAACTATTTAAGAACCAGCTTAATAGCAATGGGTAGAAATGACTTGTTGGCTTTAACGGATCAATATGATCCCCAAGTTTTGATGCAAGCTATGGATGCTGACCTTTCTGCAGCTTGGCAATCGTCTGTGAACCCAACTAGTACTACTACTACTACTATGCCAGTTGCTTAGGAATATTCCATTTCGCAAAGCAATAAAGCCTTTGTCGATGCATTGCAATTGAAATTATTTTTTGTGGGAGAAGAAAGGAATTATTTTACTGCAGATGGGTAAAGTTTGTTATTTTATGGATAGCGATATCGGAGGATATTATTATGGTCAGCACCATCCAATGAAACCTCACAGACTTGCAATGACACACAACTTGATGCTGGCATACGGTAAGTTCACTGCACTTGATTCCACTTAAGCTCATCGTGACACAAGGCCTTCACGAGCACTTGGACGTCTATCGTGCAAGACTAGCAACCGCAGAAGAGCTTACACATTTTCATTCCACTGAATATATCGACTTTTTGCGAAGAATAAACCCTGATAACGCCCAAGACTTTGCAAAGCAGCTTCAAAGGTTCAACGTGGGCCGAACAGGAGGAGATAACCCAATATTCGACGGTTTATTTGACTACTGCTGTCTATATGCAAGTGGAAGTATCGACGGTGCCAAGAAATTGTTGACAGGAAAGGCTCAAATTGCTATCAACTGGGCAGGAGGACTTCATCACGCCAAGAAAAGTGAGGCATCGGGCTTCTGCTATGTCAACGATATCGTTTTGGCAATCTTGGAGTTTTTGAAATATTGGCCTCGGGTTGTGTATATCGATATCGATGTACACCACGGAGACGGAGTGGAAGAAGCTTTCTATGTAACCGATCGAGTGATGACAGTTTCTTTTCACAAATATGGAGACAACTTTTTTCCTGGAACAGGCGATATTTGGGATAAGGGATCAGGTGCAGGGGAATATTATGCGGTGAATGTTCCTCTCAAAGATGGCATAGACGATGAAAGTTATTTTCAGATATTTAAGCCGGTAGTAGAGAAAGTATTTGAAACATTTCAGCCGAGCGCTGTGGTTTTGCAATGTGGAACAGACTCTTTGGCACGTGATCGTTTAGGAGGTTTCAATCTTACGGTAAAAGGCCATGCCCGTTGTGTAGAGTTTGTAAAAAGCTTTGGGGTTCCTATGTTGGTAGTAGGAGGTGGGGGTTATAACATTCGTAGTGTGGCACGATGTTGGCTACATGAAACAAGCGTGTTGCTGGATAGACAAGTAGATGATAGAATACCTTACAACGTGAGCCAATGTCGTTGTTGTAACTTGATGACTAATAGGATTGTAGGATTATTGGGAATACTTTGCACCGGAATATCGCATTCATCAACCACCGCTTGACTTGCCCAACAAAAATGATCCAGAATATCTGGATAAAGTTCGGTCCAAAGTCTTGGAAAATATACGACACCTTACTTGTGCACCTAGCGTACAAATGCAGGAAATTCCGCCTATGATGTATGATGTCGATGAAGAAGAGGAGGCAATGGATCCCGTGAGTTGGTAGTTTTTGTTTTCAACTGTATCTCATGGGTTTGTATGTAATTGTAGGATACACGAGGAGGAAAAGGTTAAAAGTCGATGCTCAAGATGTTGTGTATTTTGACAATGTCCTCCTGTTCACTGCTTGTTGTATTTATCCATAAATAATGCGTTCAAACTTGCAAGAGAATATGGGACAGTCAGAGATGTGTTGCGCCCTTGGTTTTTTCCCCAAGAAGAAAAAAAAATGCACCACCCAGAAATACCGCCAAAATGGAATGATGGAAATGGCGGGGAGTTGGGTTGGTGGATGGAAACTCAAACAAGTTCGAGTTCCGTACAGCACAACGACTCGCTTTCCAGTGAAGAAGATTATTCGAAAACTGCAACTCACCCCAAAAGAACAACACCACAAGATAAAACTCAACCTACAGACCATGACACTGCAGTCTCTTCCAATAACAGCAGTTCCCAACAAGACCACAACACACGGCAAGGAAATACCAATGACGACAACACTCTCATGGAACAAGACATAATCGCCAAGGGTTCAGAGATACTTGAAAGCATCTATCAGGGAAATGATACTAGCCTCGTTGTGGATACCAGTGCTCATCCTCTTCTTCCAATCTCCCTTTTATGCAGCTTTATCCTGGAAAAGCAACGATATTTGGAGCAAAAAGATATGCAGATACAAAGACTCTTGGAATTGGTTTGCTCCGAAATCAAGGAAGACTGCCATCCTTTCAATTTGATACAGATTGTCCAAGTTGTTATCAATGAACTGGTAGCGTATTACCAACATAGCATGGCTTTCAAGGTATTGGATATTATCCTATCGAGAGTCTTTGGCATTGTAAGAAAGAAGCGAGAAGTTGAATATCGAGAGAGCAATTGGAGCTATTATCGTTTCCAGTTTCATAACAACACTTTGAGTATAAAAGAACAAATTTGTTCCGAGGATTGTCTCGTTTCTTTTCAACCCCAAATGGAAAAAATGGACGGCCCTCAATTACTATTCTATTGCTTTCAAACGATACTAGAAAGTTGCAGGACCTTGGTGCCTCTATTTCTACAAGTGCTGAAAGAAACAAGACCTCCCAACTCTATTGGAGATAGGATTATCGGTCAAGTATTCAAGTCGATGAAATATATGGAGTTGCAAGAAATACAAGGCATTTTTTACAAATTGCTTCATTTTGCCAATGGAAATCGTTCCACTTGCGAGCTGTTCTTCACCAACTTTATAGAATTTGTATCTCAATTAGAACAGCAGTGTGAAATGCTCGATTATTACGATTCCATTCATGCTTCTCAAGACTTTGGCATTCGTTTGCATTCTTATGATCCTTGTACGTTGTTATCCTTTGAGTCTTCGATATTGAAACAGTTCATTTTTGTTTGTAGAAATGTAAGAAACTCTATCTTACCTCGTTGTTCTTTGTTGATTCCAAGCAATAGGAATCCTCGTTTGGAAGAAACTTTATCAAGTTATTTCGGAAGAATATCAAAATACGAAACAATATTGGTCTTTCCTTTCTTCTGGTCATTGCTCATAATCGTTCTCTTTGTGAAGAAGTTTTTCAAACAATCATTTCTGTTCTCTCCTCAGAAGCAAAAGACAAGACACAATTTTACTGTCCATCCAGGGACATTCCATCGCTTGCTTGGATGATGTTTCCAGAAAGACAACGGCCAGATAGCCTCTTTTGGTCCCAAATATTGACTAGTCTGGAAGCCATCGCCAAGTCTGCTGTAGATAAATGGAATTTTCTGATGGCTCCGTTGATCGAGTTTTGTGTTTATGCATTGGATCATGAAGAGTAAGTATGTCGGGATATTGCGTTTTCCTCGATCTGAAAGAGAGAAATATATATATTCTCATAGACTATTTCATTTTCAAGAATATGGTTACTACGGGCTTTGTCCATTGTGCGATATTATTCAACTAGTATTTTCTAGTGAATCAGGTTCACAAGCACCCTTGTTGGATGCCATCTTTCGCAATTTGTTGAACCAGCGAATAGAAACCAACATGGGATTCCAAGCAATCGTCAAGATGGAATGTCAATGTTTTGCAAGTATTTTTCAAGAATGTTTTACGACTCGCGTCAAAAACTTTTTGCTTGAGGACTTGAAATACATGCAACGTTATCAAGGTTTTCATTTCATTCAGTGTTTGTTGCCGATATTACGAATCAACACGGAATTGTGCAACGTTACCATAACTAGTCTTAAAAAGGTAATACCGATTTCAAGTATGATTATTTGGTTTGAAAATTATGTTAGTGTCTATCTTGCAACCAAACATCCAGTAGACTCCTTGCATTAGATGGTTTACTGGCACTTGTCCAAATGTCTGCAGGGAAATGCGGTAAGGAAGATTCTCTTCCTTTAGAAATGAGCGATAGTAGACTGAGAGGAATAGACCTAAAAATATCCGCGGATGAACTTGTTCTTTTGTTGTTACGTTGTTGCTCTAGTCAAAATTACATCGTTCGTCGAAATGCGTATCGCAAATTGTCCGAATTCTCTTGTGAAGAGTCCATTTGCCGACATATATTTTCCATGATAGAAGAACATTGGAACAGGTATTGTACTAGTATATTCCTGATGATATTTGAAGACGTATTGAATCATGGATATGCTTAGATATTTGGATTGGTCCAAGACTCCTGTCGTACAGTTTGCTTTATGTGTGGATTCGCATACTGGATTCATGACGGAACCTATTTCAGAGTTGCTCCAATGTTACTTGAGGTTGTGTGACTTTGTATTGTCTGGTTCCGAAAAGAATGCTGTCGTTCAAAAGGTAACAAGCGATATCTATTTGGCCGTCCTTGTTGCTGATTCGCGCATACGTGATAGCTATGTGATTCCATCGTAGCTACTGATCTCTTGGATATGGGAATTCATGGTCAAGAAATCGACCTAAGAATGGAAGGAGTTGCTAGGAAAAAGCGCAATATTTGTCGATGCCTTTACCATGTAGTGAATGTACTTATTTTGCAACTTGTATGTAAGGAAGAGTTTTTGAGCAGTTGTCATGTACGTGTGTGAATCTTCATTCACAGGTATAGAAGCATTTTTACTAACATATCGATACATCTTTGTGTAGGAAATAGACACATTGAATCTTCTATTTCAATGGAAAGAAAATCTTCAACACATCTTAAAGAGTGCTGGAATGGCATTTGAAGTGGACATAAAGTCGCCAAATGAACGGAGGCAGACTGAAGATAAACTACTCATCTCGACGCAGTCTTTTCAAACCAACGTTCCCAAAGGATTTCATTCCGAGTCCTTTCTCCACGTTGTAGAATGGCATAATGTCGTACATCGTACGAGACAAATCCAGCAAATGTCCTCTGGCAACCTTGCTCTATTTGCCAAGTGCATCGGTTTTCTTCATCAACTGGTTGGCGATGAACTCTGTCGCATATGTGGTACTAGCGTGAAAAGTTGTGAGGAACCTACGGAAGAAATGACCACGATGAAAGACCGAATTCCAGTGCTCTTGTGTATTTGTTGGAATGACTTTGAGGTAAGAGAACAACTTGAGTGTTTCCTATTCTTTGAGATTGTCTAGTTGCGTCGCAACAACCACAATTCATCGAGGCCATATCAGCCTTTACAAAATATGAGGCATAGCTTGCAATGGCTTTCTACTTGCTCCACATTATCCATGGAAGACAAACAAAGTGAGTGATTCACAACTTGGAGGATTTGGCTCTCACTGGCACAAATAGAAATCATCCTGGAAACCTGTAACCTGCTGAAATTGCTACATGGAGAGGACAATCAACACCACGAGGAATGGTGTTCCATAGCGTATTTGTTGGAGACATGGAACAAAGCAGTTGTAGACATGTTGCTCGACTGTCGATGGAACGAAGCCAATGTTCTATTGCATATATTGATTACGATCAAAGACTGGTATCGTGAGGACAACAAGGTGAGAGGCCATAAATCACCCGAGGTTGCTATTGCTCATCGCTACTTTATAGATTCCACAGTTCTTGGAGACTTGTAGTCAAGAAGCCATTTCTCAAGTGACTTTTGAGGACGGCCATTGTTTATACAAGCTGAAATACCTAACTTGGTCGACTTTGGAAACCAAAATATCTTGTCTAGGTGAATTATCCAATAGCATATACCGGTAAGGTTTCAAGCGGGTGTTGCTCTTGTTTGCGTGAACGAGCATTAGGAAACTTGGAGATATCGGTAAAGACGACGACAATGCGACAATTGTCAGGGATGAAGAGAAGCATATGGTGATCGGTTCCGAAGCTATCGACCAGCTGCTTTTATGCACCAACGCTCGCTGTTTTGAGCTATTGCAAGATGTCAACTGGATATTACGAAAGACCCGCACCCAATTCTCCACAAAGGATGGCGACCAAGCCTTGCAAACCCTACTCAGCAAGGTCGTTCTTCCAGTCCTCTTGGCTTTGAAAAATCTGGCTCGGTCTCACGGCATGCACTGGTCGACGTGTCAGTCGGTACTCAAGTCGTTGATTCTATCGTACAAAGTGCTCCATCAAGTATTCTCCATACAGGTAAGTAGTTGTTTCATACTTGGAGCCAAAATTCTTATTTTCACTTGCTCTATCTCTCTGTGCATCTCTCACGCTTGGAATAGTTGCATTGTTTGACCACCACCTCTTCTACCATCACCATCCAACTGGCCAACTTTGTATGGACAGAATACACACCGGTGGTCTACTTGTTTATCCCTTTTATGAACCAATACGAAACCAACCACCGTGCAAAACCCAAGGTACGTCGAGCTCTCTCTCTTTCTCTCCCTCTCTTCGATACATTGCTCGCTGGACGTTGGTCTATAGGCTGCCAAAGAATCGCGATGGATTCCCCAATTGATTTTTCTGGTAGAACAACTGGAAACGAGTTTGATTCGTCTATCGAAAAAAACCACCAATACCCATTTTCTTCAAGGATGGAAACGAAGCACTGCACGCGACTTTAAAATTTTGGAGGAGCCCACGGAAAAGAAAAGCAAAACACAATAAATCGCCAAGCACACCGAATTTTTTTTCGCTCTCTTTTCCCATCCATTTGCTCCCTCTTGCACCCAATCATGGCTCCTTCCATTTTGGGGACGAGGAGAAGAGGAAATCATCGGTGGCATTGCGCATGGACAGGAAAAGCAGCAGCACACAACCCTTGTGGGAAAACCTAGCGACGACGGCGACAACGTCCATACCTACGACCGACGTGAGCTTGCTCCAAGACCTCGTCCATCAAACCAACCGAAAAATAGCCATCACCTGTCCAAGCGCATCTACCCTCGCAACCTTGCAACCATATGTGCTCGCGCAACTCGCCCACGGACGATCCACACCATCGCCTGGCTGCTGCATCTATCTCTGTGGCTACCACCCTCCATCCTGGGTACAACAATACGCAATACCTCGCCATTATTCATCGGCCACCATCATCGACCTCTTCACCAACCCTCTCCACCTCCGCATCGACGCTTCCGCTTCCTCTTCCTCTTCATCCCGTATCATCCCCGCCACATGGAACAACGTCCTACAAACTCTCCATCATCAACTCGCGCTTCTTGGACCTTTGCCAACATCGCTTACGGTGGTCATCGAAAATTATCCTCGGATCGTGAAAACCAAAGGGTGGCATTGCTTGAGACAACTCGTGGACGCGCCTAGCCAATGCCAACAACTAGCAAGCAATGCCATCACCATCGTCATCACGGGGTACCCGGAAAACGACCAATATTGGCTCCATCGATTGACAGACCTCGTTGTCCAAGTCGATCCTCCTAAAGCGCTTCTCGAGCATGCTGTCAAGTATCCGATACGGTCCATCCGACATTTGCAATCCGGAAATATACGGCAGGAATATTTTCAATGGACGATTTCAAACACTGACGCGAAATCCAAAACTCCCGTAACGACCCATCTCGAAAGAATCGACTCTTCGGAGATTGCAACAACACATGAAACAGAAGATTTATCAAAAATTTTTGGCGACTTGCCATTCAAGGTTGCATTGAGTGAAGCAGAAAAGGCTAGGAGAGCACAAGTGGAATTACCTTATGTGCACAACGATGTCTCCCTCGCTAATAGCGCCCTCGAAGAACACCCTAAAGGACTTCTTGTCCCAAGTTCGGATGAAGATCCTGAACAAGACAGTGAAGAGGATTTGGATGTGTAGTTGACAGGTTTCGATTGTAACGAAGACAAGACAATTGAATACCTTAGAAAACAAGGCATAACTTCATTTGAAATCATTCTAAATATACATTTGAAGTAATCAAATTGGTGCAATTGGTTGGACATGACGAAGTGAAACGAATTTTAAAGATAAGTTACCTTGAAGTAATCGCAACATGAAATTTTCAAAAAGTTGTTCCTTTCCGTATGCATTATTATTTAGAAACACTGATTCATCTGAAATTATTTAATATTTCATAAAATGCAATCCATTGGTGCAGTAAGTTTAATAATTTGGCGATGTGCTAAAAAATGTAAAACAAGCATCGAATTTTTTAAAAAGTTGCGCATTAAATTCATTTTTTTAATTTCGGTTAATACGGCTCATTTCAATTAACTAAGAATTATTTTTGAGAAACACGAGGGAAAAATTTAAATTAGAAGGTCGAAGTGTTTCTAGAGTAATAAGCTACACATTAGAAATCTTTTTTTTGGTCTGGTTGATGTTATGCATTTCAGTTAACAAAAATTAAAGCTGAGAAACTTGGCGGCGAACTTCAAAGAAGAATAATTCAGCTCATGAAAGCAATTGCAATCAAACTAGTTGCTGAGAAATTCTGCTGTGGTTCTTTTGATCTGTATCATTCTAATTAAATTATAAACAACTTACTTTTTGTAAAACAGGTTCATATCATTCTATCAAAAGCTATTGTAGCATTCATTTCAGCACTTAAATTCATAAATTTAAGTGGCTTGCTTTAAGCCTGGAATCAGCCGGAGCTGTTAATTCGATTGAAATTTTTTCTGTCAGAAGATGTCTAGAAATATAGCGGCTTTAAATAATTGTAGTTGAATATTAACTAAGGAAAGCATTTTTTAGGTTGCTAAGATATCTACTACTTTATTAATTTCTTTGCATTCTGATCGAGTTTTTTTTGGGAAGGTTATAAAATCTTTTTGTGATTTTAGTTTTTTGACTTGTCGTATAAAGTTTAAGGGTCTTTTGTTTTTGCGATAGTTCCTATCTTTTTCTTCATTTTCAATTTGAATGTAATGTTCAACACCAAAATAATTTGGGCAGCATTCGTTTCAAGTTTCTGAGCCGGTTAATTTTAGAATAGTTCTGCAAGTGTGGTCGAGTAGATTCAGAGGGCTATGAAGTTTATCTATGTATGTAAAACCCTTGATTGCGATAGAGTGGTGTGGCATATCTTGAGAAATCATTTTGTTTGTCCGAATTTTAGTGATCTATTATGAAGATATTGTGTGAATTTCTTATTCAACAATGTTTATGGCTGTGAAATATTCTTGATGGATTTCTCGAGGGATGAATTTTCTCCTTTCACCCTAGCATTTTTTCATCGCGTACCATTGTTGCATTTTTCTACGGATAAAGGCTCCGCGCAAGTCAGAGCTTTTTTCTTTCCAAATTTTTCTCGCAGATTGTTTTATTGAGCACACCACAACTCAACGGTGACTGTAACCCACGGGATGCTAGTTCGACCGAGTGTTTTTCCACTCTTTCTATTTACCAGCTTCTTCATTTTCACGGGTACGTAATCAGGGTCCAAAAAGCGCCGTACTCAATTTTCGGACGACTAGTTTATTTGAACGCCAAAAATGAACCGCGAATCGAACCAAACCCTTCTTTTTCCTCCACCACAGTCGAAAGCAGCGTTATCCATGCCTACCGTCAACTCGTACCTTTGAATTCTTCTCGCAATCCACCATTGGTTTTAACCGGAACAAACGAGTCGCTGCAATCCTCTTCTTCTAGCGTCACGAGCAAACAATTTCTACAACAACTTGATATCCATTCCAAACTTGGAAGCGTTCTCTTAAATGAAACCTTTCATCACCGTGTTTCAAGCAATGGAATTGCGTTAACTTCAGCATGGTCAGTAGTAGACAATGGCAATACGAGTCGTCCTAGTCGTTGGCAACTGAATCTCTCCACCGGTATTCTTAGCCAGGTAAGTGTCTCGTTATTTCGTACTTTCTGTAAACTCACGTTATCAGCTTTCACTCATCAATGATGGTAACAACACGCAAGCAAACATTCCACATCTAGGTACCTATTTCTTGTACAATGACGGAAAGAACTGGACCAATTACTTGTTCTCCGTTCAAGTCAAAGCAAATCCGAGCAAAGGAGCATTTGGTCTCATGTTTCGTGTGACAAGCAATGCAGAGTACTATCGGTTTTTATGGAACGACTCCAACTCGACAGGAGTATACCAGCGTCTCGAACTCCATAGACCTAATTCATTTCGGGTATTGAATCAAACTACGGGAGTCGCTTATCCTTTTGGGACTTGGACCATCCTCACAGCTGTCTGTGACGGTTCCCAGTTGCAAGTATTTGCCAATCAAACTCGTTTGTTGCAAACCAATGTTTCGACGAATTCCATCTCCAACGGCTCTGTGGCAATGTATACCTACGATGACGACCAAGTACAATTTAGGGAGGCTCTCGTAGTGGCTTTGCAAAGCACTCCAGTTCCTACCAGTATTACAACAACAACAACGGCAACTCCAGTGCCTAGTCTCAGTTCTACCATATCTCCCACATCAACTCCGACAGTAACAACTACTACTACTCCGACTCCGACGCCCTCTCCCAGCCCTACTCTTGCAACTATTCAACCTCAACCCACACTACAACCAGGACAGGCACTTTTAAAGTTTCTCATCAAGTTTGAAAATATGTCGTTGAGCAACTATACTCGCACTTTTAACCAACGAGTCATAGACCACATTCTCCAACATTCTCAACATTCTCTCGAGGTACAAATCTTGCTTCATCAGTTGCGTCAAGGCTCTGTCTATGCGACGTAAGTTTCTGTGATTCTTCTTTTTCTTGTCATAATTGACATGGACGCTTTCCACAGGTTTCTTATTCAACTGCCCATCTCTCTTCGTTCTTCCATGGAACAAGTGATCAACCGCTACGTTTGTGGTGGAGGTGGATTGAGCAGCGATTTACACGTGTCATTGAGCTGTTCGTCCTTTCCCAACGGCGGAGGAAATGTCCAATTGGTACAAGAGCTCAGCATTCCTTCTTCGGATCATCTGAGTTCAGGTGCCATCGCTGCTTTGGTCATTTGTTTGGTAGGCATTCCGTTGCTCATTACTTGCATTTTATTGTATATTCGATTTCGAAAACCATCGCTATGGAAACGTATTATCCGCTATATACTTTTTTGGAAGACCGAACCTCACAAACCTGCCTCCTCTTCTCCGAAAATCTCCAAAGAAGCAACAACCCTCGATGCAATCCATCCTACGACGACACGAAGACCGAGTACTCCGATGTTACAAGTTCATCCGCATTCCAGTTTACGACAACTTACCAGAGCTCGTTTATTGGATGATATGTTGTATTCGCTACAATCGACGGGAGGAAAATGGAAAGTGATGGTCGTAGATAAACGTGGATTGCGCATTTTATCCGCTGCCTGTAGAATGAACGACTTGATTTCGCGAGGTATCACTTTGGTGGAATCCTTGGAAGCCATTCGAGACCCGCTGCCCATGTTGGACGTCATCTATTTCATGTCACCCAACGACGAGTCTTTTCTAAACCTCATCGCCGACCAAAATACACAGTTGGATTGGGCTCCTTCTTTGTACAACGCAATTCATATATTCTCGAGCAATAGAATCAGCGAATCGTTGTTGCAATGCATTCATTCTATCGGAGGACGTCGGTTGCTTTCCAAGTTGGTAACTTTGAAGGAAATCCAAGTGGATTATTTAGCGGTGGGTGAAAATGTGTATCATTTGGATAGACCCGATAGTATTTCCCAACTTTATGGGGCCAATAGTGAAAAGAGAAACAAGGAAATGGAATGTAGTGCTTGTCAATTTTGTACATTGTTGAGTGTATTGTCATCGTTCATATGTCCTGGTAGCAACTTGATTACTTCCCAGGTAGAATGGATATTGGGGAGTGATAACAACCGCAGCAGCAAAAATATGGAGAATGCAAGGACCAATAATAATAATAATAATATTACTGGGATGAATAGCAGTGGGAATCAAGGCGATTGGATTTTACAACAATGGCTACGTTGTGTGGAACAAGAATGTCAAGTTTCCCGTTTATGTAATTCTTCTGTCTTGGAACAACGTCGCATATTCTTCGTCGATACGCCAATTCGTTGTTGGTTGGTCCACAGAACATCGGATCTCATTACTCCGTTGTTACATGACTTGAGTGTGGAAAATATTTGTTTAGAGATGAAGGAGTATGGAGATTGGATAGAGGGAGTGCCGTTGCCTGATGACTCGGATGAATATTGGAGTTTGTTGAGATATGAAAGAGTGTCCAGTGCAGCTCAGTGGATAACCAAACGATTGGAAGATTTGATATCGCAATATCATCGGGAATCACGAAAATCCAATACTGTCATGTCTTCTTCTTCTCCACAAGAGGAGGAACCATTCAAGCCACAAGATTCGATGAATTTGCATCAAATGGCCAAACTTGTGAGACAAATACCGCAATATCAAGAAGAAAAGGCAAAATTGACAAAGTATATCGATCTACTCCAACGATGTATTCATCAAGTGGAAAAAAGAAAGCTGATTGAATTGAGCCAATTGGAACAAGACATTGCTTGTGGAATGACGGCACATGGTACAAGTATTCAATCCGGATCTTCCAAGTGGCAAGAGTTGGTGGAGACAACGGAAAGGATTTTAACCGATGCCGAGGTAAAAGCACAGGATAAAGGCAGATTGATACTATTGTGGAGTCTTTGTTGGGGACTGTCGACTACGCAAAGGAATCGATGGCTTTCCATGGCTAGCTTACAGGAAAATGCTTTACTTGTTCGAGCATTAGCAGCGAGTGATATGCTCAGTCAGCATTGGGATAGTCAAAAGGAAAGAAAGAAGAGAAGAGAGGAAACCAAACGATTGCTTGCGAAAAAGAAACAATCGTTGCATATAAGCGAGAATGATTCGGAAGCCAAGTTGTATGAAAGAATGACTCCAGCACTAGTCACTGAATTGGAAAATATTCTTTCTAGAGATGCCAAGAAATATGATTCCGAGAAAGAAGAAGAAAGAAAGGGACGACGGACAAGAAGTCAACACCGCAACGACACGCAACAACGTTCGTCCAAAAGTGTGCGGAGGTCTCGGTCCCGTAGACGAACCGCACCCTCAGATACATCTCCTCGAGCAGAAGAAGAGGAACCACCGCGTCCCAAAATGTTGTTGTTGTTGTTGGTGTTGGGTGGCATTAGTATTTATGAAATACGAGCGTTGCGGTTGTTGGCAGAGAGACATAACATTCATCTCATAATTGGCGGTAGTTGTATATTAACTGGAGAGTCTTATTTGTCTCAATTATCTCTTTTGGGATGAACAAACACTGGGTACTTGTGACTGGTGCAACCAGGGGGTTTGGTAGAGCGCTTGTCTTTGAGTGGATCAAAAGCTTTCAGTTGCTACCAGATTGGAGCAGGTTATTGGTAACTGGTAGAAATGAGAGTAAAGTTTCCGAATTGGTGGAAGAATTGTTGAATAAAAGACCCAATGGTATGTGTAGAATGCGCTTTGAGGAAGAAAGAGTTGACTTTTGTATAGTAGAGGTGGTTGGAAAAGTACTTGACTTGAGCGCTCCTAGTATCGAGTCAGATATTGTTTCCTTATTTGAAAAAGAAAAGGCGACGAGTGTCTATGCTTCCAGTTTTCTAGTGAACAATGCAGGGACTTTAGGTCCGTTGGGTCCATTGGAAGACTGCGACTTGAACACCATATCTCATTATTTCTATGAGAATGTGAATACTACTGTATATTTAACCAATCAGTATATTCAAGCATTTCATAATACTAGGAGGCACGTGATTCATATTTCATCCTTGGCAGCCGTCGAGCCCCTGGAATACTGTGGTTTATATTGTATGGGAAAAGCAGCCAAAAATATGCAAATGGAAATGATTGCTTGTGAGCACAAAGATATTCGAACGCTGAATTACGCTCCTGGGCCTATGGAAACGGATATGCAAACCACTTTGCGCAAAGGTCTTCCGTCTGGCAGCAACTTGAAAAGAAATATGGAGGAATTGTGGAAACAACAACAATTGGTGGCTCCTGCGCGGTCTGCACAGAAACTTGTGGGTATATTGGAGTTGGATCGATATGAAAATGCAACACATATCGACTTTTATTCGGAGAGTGCTTGATGAACCAAATTTTGTTGTTCTTTTTGAAATATGGAGTAAATACCGGTGGATGCAGCTGCACCAGAGGGTCTTCCTATATATTCTACTGGACGATTGTCCTTGTTGTAACGAAGACAAGCTTCCAATCTGGGTTTCACATAAGTATATGCGCCCTAATGGATCGTTGTTTTTCATAGTTAGTAGAATACAACGAGTCGTGCAAAGATAATTCAAACCATATTTTTGGGTTCTTCTTGACACCAAATAATTCTTGTCGAAGGATGATCGTAGAACCGAAGCAAGGAAATAACCTATTCCACGGTTATTAAAATCACACAAATATTATCCCAAAAACAGGCAGCAAAAACCACCTCTTGAAATGGAAAAGGTGCCAATTGTTCCAATCTTATCAACGCCACCGAAGAAGCAGCAGCAGATTGTTCCAATAATTCATAATAAAATTTTCCCGAGCAAAATACAACTTTGGGAGGATTGCGTGCCTTTGCGTCTGCAGGAATCACTCGCATGAAACGATGTGGAGGTTGCAATTCCTTCCACTCACTTTTACACTGAGGATGTCTCAATAGAGATTTAGGGGTCATCAATATCAATGGCTTGCGAAACTATGCAATTGTTTGTGTTTGAGAGCAACAACTTGGATTATCCTCGCACTTGCCTTGCGATGCATTTGTGAACGCAAGAGATGAAATAAATTGGCAGGAGTCGTACAATTGGCTATTTGGACGTTGGTCTTTTGTAATTGTTGAATAGGATTGGAATACCACGGAGGTACCGTATCTTGGTCTTCATCCGATAGTTGAAGAAATCTTTCCAATCTAGCAGAAGAATGGTCTGGACCTTGTCCTTCCCATCCATGCGGTAAGAATAATACCAAACCACTTTGTTTTCTCCATTTCCTTTCGCTACAAGATAGAAAACAATCGATCATAACTTGTGCAGCATTTGCAAAGTCTCCAAATTGAGCTTCCCATATCACCAAAGTCTGAGGTGTTTCCAAGGAATAACCCCATTCGAAACCTAACACCGCATTTTCTGACAAGTGCGAATTGTAGACACTTGGATCTTTGCCATGAATAACTTGGAAAGGATAATAACGAGTCTCCTTTTCCTGGATGGATAGAAATATATATATCATTATCATCCATATCCACAAGTATTGGTTCCAACTCACTTGATCGACCCAGACGGCATGACGTTGAGAAAAAGTACCGCGCTCACTATCTTGACCACTTAAACGAACGCGATAACCTTCATCCAGCAAAGAAGCAAAAGCTAAGGCTTCGGCAGTAGCCCAATCCAGCCATTTTCCATTGCCTAAATTTCTTCGTTCTTCGAGCAACTTGGCGATTTGAGGATGCAACTTGAAAACAAATATAAATATTCCACATACAAAACTTTGCTACTACCTTACCTGAAAGTTTTCAGGGACATGACAAAGCTTCTGTAATAGTTTATGCAAGTTGTCTTCAGAAACTCCAGTACAAGGCAGCGATGGAGTATCGGATGTTGTTGCTACTACGCTTTCAGGAACCATATGCTGCCAATTGCCTAAAAGAAATGTAGGCTTTGGTTTCCAATCCTTCTTAAAGGCATTTTGGTAACTCGTCTGAAAGCTCCGTATCCACTGCTGATGTTCTTCTTCGGTCATGATACCGTTGGATACTAAATAATTTGCATACTGCGTGCTTACAGGAGTATGATTCTTTATACATTGGTACATAAGCGGTTGAGTAAAACTTTACAAGTCAACAAGACAATTTTGACGACGAGTATGGAAATCTCATCTACTTACTTGGGTTGGTCGACTTCATTATGACCATGTAAACGATAACAAACGAGGTCGATCATTACATCTTTCCCAAAATGTTGTCTATATTCCGCAGCCAAACTACAGCAACGAACTACTGCTTCAGGATCGTCACCATTGACATGAAATACTGGAATATCCAACGCTTTGGCAATATCCGTAGAATAGGCACAACTACGGCCCTCTCGAGGATTCGTCGTAAAACCGATTTGATTGTTGACGACTATATGAATCGTTCCTTGGACAGAATAATGTTCTAATTGGAACATTTGCAATGTTTCATATACAACACCCTACACGATATCCATTTGCTATTCTTTCGTATATCTCTCGCTCTCTCTCTTCGGTTACTTACTTGACCAGAAAATGCTGCATCTCCATGTATGTTGATAGCCAAAACTTTATCTCGTGACAGGCTATCTTGCTTGGCTCTGGTCTTGCCAAGGATGACTGGATTGACAACTTCCAAATGCGAAGGATTCTCCAACAAACTCACATGTATCGAGTTTCCTATCATACATGTCACCTCCTTCCATCGGACAACCAAACTTTCCCTTGAAGCGTTTGTGGTCACTCACCTTTGCTTGCTGATAGTTGCACATCGGTAGAAATGGATAAATGGGATCGAACATCTCCCGTGCAATAGTAAATGTCGGTAAACGGAACTTGGTCTGTTACAAAACTATGCAACATTTCTTCTACAGGCATATTCAATACATGCACAAGAACTGCAAATCTTCCTCGATGTGGCATTCCAAGGACGACACTTTCGACACCCAACAAAGATGCGGTTTCCAATATCGTATGCAAACCTGGGATGAGTGAATCGGCGCCTTCACCACCATAACGTTTGGCTGTGGGAAACTTGATAGCTAAAAATCGTTCAAAGGTATCAGCAGCTGTCAAATCCTTGAGTATCTGTTTCTTCTGTTCATGGGACAAGGAGGGAGACTTGCGTTCTATCTTGTGTTGAAACCAATTTCTTTCCTTGTTGCTAGAAAGATGAGCATATTCAAAACCGATGTTACCACAATAGATGCTTTCGAGGTGTTGGAACAAGGACTTGAGCGACTGATTCTATACAAGAGTTAAAGTCAGCCATTTCTCCCACAAGACTTACGACTGGGAAATGTCCAATGGACAGTGCATCTGTCGCTTTCGAGGAGTGCTGATAATATTCCCAAGTTAGTGCTTGCTTCCTATCTTGTGGTAGAAGACCCTTGTAAAAACCAAACTGGGAATCCAAGTGCAACGGATCCCACTGAGCTTTGAAGTGGCCGAAATTTCTATAGTTGTTCACCATATGAGAAACTTTCAGGCTGTGGTTTGCATAGTCTATCATGTACTGAAATACTTGTTGAGGAAGCAAACCGTCCTTGTCTTCCCACTTTTGGATTTGTTGAAACATGGCAGACCAAGGAAGAGGTACCTTGTAATAAGAAACACATTCACATACCAACGGCACACAAACAGACTCCATCACTTACCGTAGAGGAACGTTCCTTCCAAGCCTCATACTGATCCATCAAGTCTTGCAAAGTTTGTGTCGGTACATCAACTGAACTAGGTTTTCCAACGGAAAATAATCGAGAAAAATATGTTTGCGACAACTTGGTTTCATAGTTGAAACTCTTGTATATTTGTGTTCCATGTTGTTTCCATAAAGACAATTGCTTGGGAGAATACCACATGTGTGCGCGTATTTTGTACCAATGTGCCCCTAGTATGAAGGAGGAAGAAGAGGCGGCAAGTTGTTGGTTGTTGTCCGAAAACTTTTCAGCTTTGGAATATGTCTTGAAAAGAATAGACCATACTTCATTGGAACAGCTATTAGAACAAGTTACCCAAGAGGTTCAACAAATATTAGCAGACGTAATACAATATTTGTTAGAAAACAGGCAACAAGTGGAATATACAGTGAAACAAGTCAAGCAGTTTCAACAGAGTTGGATAAAGATAGAGAAAAAAGTGGCGCAAGTAGAGAGTCAACTAAGCTTATTGGAAAAGGAAGTAGCAAAGGACTTGGAAAATAGCGCCAAAAATTTGGAAGAAAAAAGAAAATATACCAACTGGAAGGTCGCTTTGGAGGCACTGCAAAGAAAAAATAAAACTTTGAGCAGTGCTTGGCGTCTTTTAGAAAGGCTTGAACGAGGAAACTCGTCGTCACAAGAAGAAACAGATAGCTTGTTGGAATACCTGGTAGTGGAAATTGGTAGAGCAAGGAGCATACACTATGACGAAGAGTTGGTGAATAAAGAACTGGTAGAGAAAGTTGAAGAGAGTGCGAAACAAATCGCTTCCAGAACGGAAGAACAGCTGCAGTGGTGGTTTCTAACGTGTTTGTCTCAAGTGGAAGTTGCAGATTCAAGCCTCGGTCGCTGTCTCCAATGTTGCAAAGAACTAGAGCTGACAAACAAGGTAGAGAATTGGTTTGCAGAAGCTTTTGTACAGCCCTTTATAGTAGAGAGGATTGACGCTGTGGAGACGAGTCAGGATCGTCTAGTTTCGATGAAGAACGCAGTGAACGAATTATTTCAGTATCGTTTTTTGGAAAATATGAAGCAAGCAGACGCCCGTATTTATACTCACTTTTCTTTTATCAATCGCTCTATCTTGCCAGTAATCGTCGATTTGATGAAACATAGAATCGTTCAGTTGGAGAATGTCAAGAACCCTGATTGTTTTTATAGGCAAGTATCAGTACTTATTCTTGTTGAATGCTAAGTGCATGGATTATTATAGATTATATGTCGGAATCGAAGAAATTTTTGCATCGTTGGAACAGTTTGAGAAAGCAGTTTATCCGCAGTCTTCTATTTATGAGACTCTAGAGTATCGTTCCTTTTGGGATCCTGAACTATTTCGTATTTATTTCGAATCGGTGGAGTTGAAACTTGCGAATCAATTGGAAGCAAGTTTATCTCTTGAGCATGGAACACAAGGTTCCAGCAAATTTAGGTGCCTGGCAACGGAAGGACTTGAAATGTTTTTGAAGAAATCCTGGTCTTCAGAGGTAAACAACAAAGTGTTTCAAATATCGTTTGATGCTAATGAAATCGTAGATTTGGATATTTCCAATCACTGGATTCCTATTGGAGTGGTCTTTGTTAGGTATTTCAAGATATAAAAAGTATTTGGAGGACTATATTGGAAAGACTGAAAGTGACTATTCTAATCTGGACTCGAAAGATCTAGTCAATCTCTTATGGGACTTGAGGTCTCTTCCTCATTGGATAAATAATGAGTTTCAGTTGGATACTTCGATGTTACGTAACTGTAATGTGCAAGAATTGGTGGAAGACATTTCACATTTGATTCAGAGTTGGGTAAAAGAATGTAGTGATAAGAAAGAGCAAGTACAGCAGTTATTGTGTAACGTAATTGTCTCCAAGTGTACGGAGAATCTGCAGTCATTGAGAGGTATTTTGGCTGCTTATCGAATGACCACAAAGCCTGTTCCCAAGCATCATTCTCCTTTTGTTGTGAATATTTTGCGTCCATTGAAAGATATTTTACCGTTCCTTTCCGAAGAGAAAGAGGAGGATCAACTTAAGAAACAAATCATTGACACGGTTTGCCAACAATTGGTAGAGCGATATGCTGCAATGACGAGAGAGATTGTTTCAAGTGTTCGAAAAGCGGAAGATACGCTGAAACGTTTGAATTTGGGGCGTTCCTCCCAATCCACCGAAAGTGTATCCGACTTGGAAAAGATTCAACGCCAGTTGGAGTTGGATGGGAAGAAGTTGAGGGAGGAACTTGACCAGCTGGGTTTTTCTGTATCTGACGATAGTTTGTTGTAGAGAGAGAGAGCTATAGCTGTAAATTGGCCTTTATTATCCATTCCGTTGTTACAAACAAATATGCTTTTGCTGTTGGAATGCTTTTCACGACAGTTGTGATTGCAGCGTTTCATTGGCATTGACGAATAATGATGTCTTGTGGCGCCGTGGAAGGAAAGGACAGCTGTCTCTTTCCAATGGCGCCTTGAAAAAGTCGTAATCGCATTTTTTTCTTGCGACTGAGGAAGAGAGAAGAGATGTGTTGGTTATTGTGCAGTTGGAAAGCACGAGGAATGATACTTGTTTATGTAGCATTTTGCTTGTATCATCTGTGGTGGAATGAATTGGAGTTTTCAAAGACGCCTTGTTTGAAAATTTTTTCCTTATCTGGCTATATACTTGCACGGATTTTTTCATTGGAGTTTGCTTCCAGCACAGAAATAGAGGAGCGCTCTAGTCCTCCTAAAAATACGTTTCGAGAGCCGTTGATAATTGTTATCCCCTTTACGAGTGGACAACAAGAAAGACTGGTGCGTATGTTGTCTTTGTTGGAAAGGATTCCTCCATGCCGTCCTAGAGGACCAGTTCGATATCTTCCAACTATTGCCTTTTATTATCATGCTTCGTTGGAGACTCTTGTTGGCAGGAGCATTCAACAAAATATCTCAGCTGCTTGGGAATCTTTGCCTCATTCCGTAAGAGATTGTTTTCATAAAGATGTTATTTGGAAAGGCGCCAATTTGTCGGGTACGAGGGACTTGTATTCTCGTTGGGACTCGGAAGCGTATTCCGCAGGTACCAACAATATGTTTTATGGCATAATGCGCGATGATGCTATCGCTAGAAAATATCAGTACATGTTTTATTGTGAACCTGATGTAACTCCTATTCGAGAGGGATGGTTAGAGAAGCTTGTAGAGTTGAGTTTGCAGAGTAGTCAACACAAAGTATGGATGATTGGCTCGGTTTATCAAGGAACCGACTTTGGTGCGGTTCTTTCTTGGGCATTACAGTATCGTGGAGGAATGGCATGGAGACACTTGAATGGAAATGCTCTTTATCGATTAGGCGATGCTTGTTTTCAGAGTTTCTTGTTTCAAGTGGAAAAAAAATATTATCCCATGTCATTTGATATCAGTATTTATCGTTACTTTTATTCGCTCAAGAATCCCATTCTGACATCCAAGTTTATGCCCACCAATATCATTATCCATATTGGTAATAGCTATGTGCACCACAATACAACAACTCATTCATCGCAATATTCTCATACGTATCTTGTTCATGGAAAGAATTTCGTTTTCGATTGAACAATAGTAAAAATACTTGTTCCACTTGCTATATATATATATATATATTTCTAAGCCACATGGTGGACAACATTCATTTCATGACGAGAAATCGTACGAGGTCTTCTTTTCGGTCTTTGACAACGTGGCAACTTTTCGGGATACGATACTTGTATAAACGATATATTGTTATGAGAAGCTTTCATTTGTTCATTATATGAGGGAGATTGGGAACGATATCTTTTCACCCAAACTCCACAAGGAATCCTCTCATTCTTCTCTGTTTCTTCTCGTGATGGTTTCTGTTGCTCTTTATTCACGTCGCAATTCTCTTTGAAATCTTCACTTTCCTTTTCTCCTTCATCGTCGGTTTCTGCATCGGAATGTTGACAAATGACCTGTTTGGTAGGACTTGGGGTTGCTCGTTTTTCCAAGTTGTATGTTTCTAATGGTCGAGTAGTTGCTAGTAACAACGCCAAAGTTATTTGATACAGACTCACGTGTTTTCTTCCACAATTATCGTTCATCTTTTCCGAAGATACTACGACATAGTTTGCTTCCTGTGCATTGTGGACGACTTCACCTCCAGCACTCACCACCACCAACTCCCATGCCTCTCTATGTTCGTTGCAGTGCAAGCAAAACTTTTTGTTCGAAAACAAATCCTTTCGATGGATATTTGGTACAATACTTGAAACTTGTTCTTTCGTAAATACATCTGAACGCCTCGGAAAGTAACCTTCTGTGCCAGGTATCTGTGTATAACTTGCCGCCAATTCTGCAACGGTAACAAGACCAACTTGTTCCGCTGAGTGAAGTACAACCTGTTTTAAGCGGTCGACCCAAGCAAAATGCACCACTGGAATATTTTCTATGAGAGCGAGACACTGCCAAGGAGAAATAGTCCATTCGTGGAACAAAGCCGCGGAAATATTCTGCTTCCACTGGTCGGTGAGTTTTAACCCGACTTGGTCAGCTGTTTCCGTGAGTAGCTGATATTCCTTTTCAGGCATATTATTATCTGCATATATGACCCAATTTTCTTTTCCTACAATGTACCATGCTCCTGGTTTCCCAAAGGCTATTCTGTCTCCTGGATTCAAACGAACAGGCGTTCCTTTTTCCAACTTTTCCACAGTCAAAGAGTCTGTGTCCATATTGTTCTGTGCTCTTGCAACAAAAGTTCCATAAGAGCTTTGGTCTGTGACTAGTAAATACTCTTCTCCCTCGTTCTCCTCCACTTGTTGTACTTGCAGGGTAGCATGTAACCGGGAAGCGTTGGGAGAAGATAATCGAATATTGGCTTTTCTTCCCAAACTTTTTATACCAGACTTTACTCCTCCTATCCAAAATCGCAATGGAAAGTTGTATTCTTGAATAGGACTCGAAGTGAGAAACTCGATATACCACATGTGTGGATGTCACCAAGAAGCACAATACGGACCACCACCACTACCTCTTGGTTTTGCCAGCTCGCAGAATAAATTTCGTTTTTGGGGAAAATTTCCGACTGTTGTGGCATATCATCTTTTTGGTCGTTGGTTTTGGGTTTGGGACAGCGTTTTGTATTCTGTGGAAAGAACAACAAGCGGGGTTTCCTATGTTGTATGAATTTTCCCTGTCATAGTCCTTTGTTTTTGGTATATACGAATATATTCACGTGGGATATTGCGTTTGCGGCTAGTTGGTTGTCTGTGCACCCATTGCTACTTCTAGTTGCTCCCATTCTTCTCTTGTGGCAAATTATTATTCTTATGCTGAATTCAAGTTTTAGAATACTCAAGGGCTCCAAGTCTTCCAAAAAGCAGTCTCTATTTGTATTGGATGACTGTTTGGTGGCTGGTCAATACGTTCCGAACCGTTTCCACAAGGACTGGGAACACGTGGTTCAAGAATTGAAAGAATATGTTGTTCGTGGGAAAGTAAAAAACGTACTTATGGTGGATGTCTCTAGAACTCTAGAAGAGAGTAAATATTTATATGACTCCACAATGACCCACTTTGACGCTTTTGGGGTAGAGCCTCAGTATATATCTCTTGGGACGTTTATAAGTGTTCCTCCACTATTGAAGATATTACAAGTATGTGCAATGATGTACAATTGGATTTCCAATGGTATGAAAGAACGAGAGTGTAGAGTAGTATTGGTACTCGGTACTTGTGACTCGGTGGCTATGAAAAGTATTGCACTTGTAGTATCTTCTTATTGGTTATTTACAAGCAGATACAAGACGGAAATGGAGGCATTGGAACATTTTATGAAAAAGGCCAAAGTTTATCACAACTTTTCTTCCACGGATGTTCAGTTGAGAATTGAAACCAGTCATGTAGTTCGATTGTTGAATTGTATTACACAGTTGAAGAGCACCAGGGATGTACCCAAACAAAGGCTAGTCAAGTTGAAAAAGACGCTGATTGTTGGAACTGTATATCTTCCAGGAGGACGCCCTTGGAATCCTATTCTTAGACTCTATTCAGGTCACGATGAATATTCCGAAGAATAGTAAGTCGCTACTTATTGGTTGAGATATATATACAGAATTCCATTCTCTAACCTATCATTCTTTAGTCAAACGATATGTCAAATCCGCGATAGTAGTCAAGTTGGGGAAGGCTATGCGAGTTTTATGTTGAGTATTCCGATATATGGAGACTTTACTTTGTCCTTTGAACATTGGGAGGAAATGGCACAACATACGATTCCTATCTTTACTCTTTTTTGTCATGCAAGTTTTTTAACTCCTTCTTCTCGACGCTTTAACCGCAATGAGATTGAAATGTATCCCGAGTTGGCATTGGGAGTAGATGTGGAATCCTTGGAATATATTGATCTTTATTTCGATGAATTGGTAGAGCAACAAGCAGATGAGAATATGGCAGTTGCATTGGAAGTCATCGATGAGGAGGCAAGAACATATCTGCATGAAATTGAGGATATGCTTCAAAGAGCTCCAGAGCATCCACCCAAGAGAAGATATTTGGAGAAGAATTATTCGAGTGGCGCTTTTATCGCAACTTTGCCTTGGAATCAGCATTCTCGCGATTCCCATGCGGAATCTAGAGGCACTGCGGATCCCTTGGTAAAAGAACTAACGCAACATTTTAAAAACAGATATTACAACGAGTCGGATAACAAAGGTTCACGAATTTTATTGGATAGTGGTCGAGCTTGTGCGGAGTTTGAAATGGAATGGTTTTATGAGGCCTTTTCTAAATATTTGGATGAATTGAGTCAGTATCGGAATGGATATACGGAGCATGATCGAAGAATGGCAGTGAAAAAGGTGAGTCTTGGTCCTCGTATAGTCTTGAATGATTATATGTGTGTAGGCACTTTGTTCCAAGTTTCCAGCAACTGCATCTTTGATAGAGTCACTCGATGATCATGTCTTGGAACGAGCATTAAGAAAGGCCATGCGAGATGAAGAAAGTTCTTATGATACGGAATCGGAAGTGGACTATTCTATTTGTTCTGTCAATGTGGATACTCGAACAAGTAGTCGTGCAAGTCGTCAAGAGATGATGGTGGATGAAGGAGATGGTCTTTTGCAGCAACCATCTGCACACGATTGGAATGAAAAGTGGGAAGAGAATAATAAGCATAGTAGGGATGAAACCATAGAAGAAGAAGAATGGAAGAGAATGGAACCGCAAGAAGAACAAGCCGTAGAAAACAAGGATGGCATTCCAATTGCATCCCAACCAAAGGAGGAAAAACAAAAGGAGGAAACAACAACAACAACAACAAATGATGGAATAGAGACGAGATTAGATTGCAATGCTTGTCCTCCTCCACCTCCTCCACCTCCTCCACCTCCACCTCCTACAAGTAATTGGGATTCATCGACAGGAAATGGTGCAATTCCTCCACCTCCACCTCCTCCTCCTCCTCCACCACCACCACCAACAACAACAAACAATACAACTCCGCTATCATCATCTACAACAAGCACAATATCTATTCCCAATACTCCATTTGGATCAGAACAGAAAAGAAGAAATGTAAAACAGTTGCACTGGAATATCGTACCAAGAAATAAGATATCCAAGACAATTTGGGGAGAAGGCTTAACTGAAGAAGCTACTCAACTAGCAGAAACAGTATTTACTGAACCAATAGTACAAGAATTGGAGTCTATGTTCTCTTTGAAACAAAATAATAACAAATCGAACCTCAAGAAACCGGAACAAGATAAGAATGCCACAACACAAGGCATTTTGGAACCTAAGAGAGCAACCAATATCGAAATTATGTTGAGACACTTTTCAGCAACACCTGAAGATATCGTGAATGCGATCAATGAACTGGATACCGATTCTCAAGTACTGTCGGATGAGAATATTGTGCAACTATCTCTCAATGGATTGCAACAAGATGAGATAGAAAGAGCAAAAAGCTTTACCAAAGACCCTGAATGTTTAAATACACCGGAAAGATTCGCGTTTCTATTATCCAAAGTACCAAGAATAGAGAGCAAGATAAGAGCTGCGTTGGCGATTCGTAATTTGGATTCGAGTATGGAACAAGTGGAAAAGAACATCGAGAAGATACAAGGCGCTTGTACGGAAGTGAAAGAAAGCAAGGAATGGAGACAAATATTAAAAGGTATGACTATTATGCACGATGGTTTCATTATTCACCCATGTATATAGTTGTGTTGGTCGTGGGAAACTTTTTAAATCAAGGAACACCCAGAGGACAAGCGATGGGATTCAAGTTGGAAACATTGACCAAATTACAAGATACGAGAGCAACTAGCGATCAACAGACGACGCTTCTCAAATATATCGTTGGTTTATGTAAGCAGAAACTGGGAGATACGATGGACCACTGTTTAGAGTGGAAATATGTGGAAGATGTGAGCAAAATGACCCAATCGGAGGTATCTTCGGATGTCTTGTCGCTTCAAAATACGTTGCAATCGCTGAAGAAAGAAATCGAATATTTCAAGTCGAGCGACCCAGCCAAATGGCACAAGTTGCATTCGTTTTATGAAAGTGCGAATGAGAGAGTGGTCAAGTTGGCAGAATGGCATAGTCGTGCGATCGATGACTTTCGCCAACTTTTGACCTTTTTTGGGGAGAATCCGAATCAAACTAGTTTGGAAGACTTTTTTGGGACGATATATCAGTTTACGGTGTGTTTTAATCGATGTTGGAAGGAAATGGACGAAGAGAGAGCGAGAAGAGAGCGAAGTGAGGAAAAGACGAGAAGAAAGCAACTGCATACGAGGCAACCTAGGAATAATAATAATAATAATAATGACAGTAGTGTAGGACTGGAGAACGAACAACAACCATCGGATGCAGTTTCCTCGCTACAACCTGTACAGCGCAAACTATTATTTGTAGAGGGGAATCATAACGATGATAGAGAGAAAGAGGTAAAGAATGGGGTGAAAGAGACTCAAGTTGTAAGTTGCGATATTCCTACGGTGGTGAAAGACACCGACGACGACGATATTTCTGATGGGACAATACAAAGCAAAGAAGCACAAAAACTAGCTCCCGTATTATCCCGTGTAAGTAGTGAAGCTATTCCTAAAGCTTCCGAGTTGGGATTTTCCTCGGATAAGAACCCACCCAAGGAGCAATCGTCAACAGCCTCCTCCTTACCAAGAATGACGACGACGATGGAAAGTAATACTAGTGCAAATAGGACACGTTCTTCTTCTTCTGTACCAAAGCCTAATTTATTTTCCAATATAAGGAAGTTGGATGCAATGCTAACAAGTCATCACCGCCACTCGAAACAGCCGGAAGAAAAGGAAAGAAATGTGCAGCGTTGGTTTTCTGCGCCCAAACGACATTCATAAACTTCGAGGGGATTTTTCTTGTGTGTGTGTTTTGGTTCCGATGTCTCGTGCCAACTCACGTACGACTAGTCAAGACTGTGGAAATATTGTGCAATGGGAACATATCAATATCAACGTTTCAGACAGCGACCTCACTTTTTATTTTTATTTTCAAGCTCTCGGGTTCACCTTAGATCCCTATCTCCCTAGTCCGTTTTATAACCGAGTGTATTGGGCCAACGTGGGTCAGCAGCAGTTTCACTTGGTACGTTGGAACCAACCTCAAGTGATACCAGGTGGAACGATAGTTGTACAAGTTCCCAGTTTAGAACAATTGGAAAGCAGGTTGGTGAGTGTCAGCAAGTCGCTAAAAGGCACGTCGTTCAAGTGGAACAAACAACACGGACAAAACGAGGACGAGATAGCGATCCACGTCACTTGTCCATGGGGTAATGCCTTTATGATGGTAGAAAAGAACCGAATTCCTACAAGTTTACGGGATACATTGGAACTACCGAGCGTTGGGTATCCGTGGGAGTTGGGAATTTGTTCCTTGTTGCTTCGTTGTGCCAAGGATAGTGCCAAAGGGATTGCCGAGTTTTTCCGTCGAGTGTTGTTTGCCAGAGTAGAAGAAAAAAAGATCCATGACAAGACTGCAGCGGTTGTGTTTTTGGGGCCACGACAGACGGTTGTATTTGAACAGGATGAAAGTATGCCGTTACCCAAACAAGAGGAGAATGGACAGCAACCACAAGGAGCAGCAGCAGATGATGATGCAATGTATCCCGATTATCATTTATGTATATACATTGCAGAGTTTCAAAAAGGTGAGTGACCAGAGAAAATATTTGGATGATGGTGATAAAACGCGTGTCTATAGCCTATGAACGAGTCGAAGCACTGGGTTTGCTGTACAATGACCACATATTTTCCGATAAAGTTTATAGTTATCAAGATGCGTTGGTGCACAATCAGTTTCGATTGCGAGATATTCTTGATTTGGAAGCACATGGTAAGTGGTGGTGGATAATGGAGTAGAAGAGATTGAGTGTGTGTGTAAAAGCTCGTGGACAACGCCGCGTGTTGTATCGATTGCAATTGGAAACGCGGAGTTTATATCATCCGTTTTTTATGCGGCCATTGGTGAATCGCATGGGCCAAGTAGGAATTTATTGTTTTCAATAATCCAATAAAAATTGGGTTTCTGGAGAGAGAGAGAGAGAGAGAGAAAAATAATTTGCACGCAAGGCGCGCGGACTTGACCGTGTTGGGTGTATTTGTGGTCCATGGAAGGTTTGAAAGCAGAAGCTGCGTCTACCCCTGTGGGTAGTGGAATGGACTCGACGAGTAGTAGTGATAACCGAATGTGTATAACGATACGTGACGGAGAAGGTAAGTGGATGCAGTTGGGGTGGTGGTGGTTCTATATATTTATATTTGTGTGTGTGTGTGTGTGTGTCCGTATATGATACATAGGAGTAGAAATGACGTTTCGTGTGAAAAAAACTACGAAAATGAAAAAGCTCATGTCCAATTACTGTGAAAAGCACGGAGTTGCGTACGGCACCTATCGCTTTACGTTGGACGGCAAGCGCATCAATGAAGACGATACACCGGAAAGTTTGCAGATGGAAGACGGCGACTGCGTAGATGCCTTTTTATATCAGCAAGGAGGAGGAGGAGATGAAAACAACAACAACGAGCGACATGGTTGTATCTTTTGAATAAAAAAAAAAGGTGTGGTATTATATTGTGGTTGTTGGCATCCCATTTCTGAGGAAATTAGGAGTGCACAATGTCTTCTAAAAAGTACAACAAGTGACGCAACTGCGTGGTTTCTTCTGCCGTAAACTGACCCCAATCTCTCAAGACCGATGTGTAGTTGGATGAAAGGAACCACACCAGTTTGTCGCCATCTAAAAGACAATGGGAATGTTCTTCGGGCCAACGAAAGAACGCATATATGACTTGTTGCAATCTCCACAAGAGCTTTGCGTGTGCACTTTGAATAAACACGATTTGGGACCAAGTGCCGTCCATACTCGTCACCACAAGTTGGTCACCACCACAAGCAAGAATCGAAGATGCATCGCACGGAGTATTATTGTCCTCTTCCGATACTAGCGCATGTCGAGGAAATGAAAAGAGATGCACCGCAATTTCTTCCCAAGGAATGGAACACAAGCAAGTCATCAACGAGGTGTCGTGGCTAGAATCCAGGTTAGGCACAGCATTGCGAGGACAAGGACACCACAATAGATGAAGCATTGCTTCTCTATCCCCAACAAATACCAACTGACCCTCTTCTTTCTCCTCTTCACGATAAGGTTGGACGGAAAGACTTGTTACCAACTTGCGATATTCGTCTTGACTAACCGGAACAAATTCACGGAGACAAGTATCGAGGTAATAGGCATGAACAGAGTCCTTACGATCTCCCACAAAGATAAGTGGATACTCGACATGGATATGTAGAATTAGTCCCCTGGTTTCTCCTCTGGCAATTTCGAGGAGCGTCTCTTTCTGTGGGTCCATCGAAAATGCTAACAAATGCTAAATACTCTTGTGTGATGAAATAGTTCTGTGCAACGGAATAAAAGAGCTTACCTCATTACAGGATATTAATAATGTCTCCTCATCCAATGGAGTGACTACCATTACTGCACCTGGTAAAAGAAATTCACAGTTCACCATAAAACGGCAAGATATCTAATACAACAAGCAACAATACATGAATGAAAACGAACATCCTCAAAGACTTACCTCCTGTTGATGTCTGGTACGAACGAGTTGTAACAAAACCACTCGGCCTTTGGTGTTGGGGATTCTAATGTCGTTGTAAAGTATGGATTCCTCTGTTGCACCTATCAAAAGGAACTGTTTCCATACACAAATACTCGTGACTGCCGTATGAGAAGGTAATACAAGATGTGCAAGCATCGTGTTCATATCACAAGTCCACGCTTGAACTTCATAAGAAGAATGAAAATTCGTCCTCGCTGCCTTTCTCACCACCAAAATATTCACATTTTCTTCTTCTCCAACGAGGCTTCCTTCGGCACATGTGATGAAATATTTTTGTATCTTCATCGTCATCTGCGAAGTATGATATATCTTTGAATACCAAATATCAAAAGGACGATCCGAACGAGGAACTTGAACCAATGCTAGTTGTTTTGCAGTGGATATAAACAAGGTTGGGTAATCAGACCAACCACAAAAAGGACTCAGCACACAGGAACCACTTTCCAAATCTCCATCGAAGATATGATCCCAGCAAAGTCGTTGGAAGTAGAATCTTTCGTCCCTTTCATAAATCCACCACAATAAGGTTCCACAAAGCCCCAACAACATCCCAGTGCCATTCCGACCAGCAGACCAAGAAAAGAGCTAAGGAATTCAATAAGAATTCAACTTACAAGAATAGAGAACAGTCACTTGCCTGTAATGGAGCAGTTCCGAGGGATTTCCCATAACAAATCTCCAATCTCGAGTCAGTCAAGGTAAGAATCCAAAGATTACCATCTCTCATACCAAGAAATATTCGATTATTCTTGCATATCAGAGACTCCACTCTAGTGGTTACCATATTGGATGATACGTCAGGTCCCGACGAATGACGCTGAGGAAGTTGCAAAACAAGATTGTCCAGTGAAAAACAAAATATTTGAGTGCTCAGATTGTACAGCTCCAGCGTTCCTTCGTACGTTCCAATCCACATTCTAAGATCTTCTGCGGATAATTGTAGACGCAAGTATGATATCTGACATGAAAATGATACAACATGCAAAACCTCTATAGTCCGAGATGATATATGTACTCGTAGAAGATATATTTGATAGTGGTGCTGACTCCACTGAACTGCAACGATATCTTCCTCGCTAGTTGCTTGTAAAATCTCCAGTTGAGGAAAAAGATTCCAATCGACAACTGTCCTGTTCTCGGATGGCACTGTCCTGTTCTTTTCACCTAATGAAAGTCTTATTCCACCCTTATGAACTTGAAGATAGTTTTCATCCTCCATGCAAGTGCAATATACTGTTGACTGTCCTTTTTCGAAATTTGTTTCGTTACTTTCTACAAAACAGTTTTCATTAATATCATACTGCATGATACGAGTGGAATGAAGAAATGAAATAACCACCAGCGAATCAAACGAATCGGTGGCATTACGAGGTAAACAAAATATCTTGATACATTCCTCATGCCACCGTTCCTCATGATGTGATACTAACTGTAGAAGAATACGTTTATAAAACTCCCAAATACCAGAATGGGAATCCATCCCAAAAGCTGCAGAATACGAAGCAAACATCTCTCCTGTTTGGGTTTTTCTCATTGCCTTGTCTTCTGTTACAAAGAGCACAGGAGAAGGAAAGAGAATCTCGTTGACCTTTTCACAACATAACAAAGAATTTTGATTTTCTGTATTCCATTTCAAACTAAACGACTGTAAACCTCGAGTTGAAGATACTGCATAAAAATAAAAATTGTGCGTCTCATCATCATTCCTGCATCTATATCTCTTGTCCGCAAAGATAATATTCTTGTTGGGAATATCTTGTGAAAGTAGTACAGGTGTGAAAATTTCCTTGTTTTCTACGAAATTTTGTCTCAATCCTACCAAACTACCATCTTCAAAAAGGACAAAATATCTCAACCCTATTGTAAAAAAACACGATGAAAAATGAAGACATGCTACAATGGAAACTAACCTCTGCGAGCTAAACAAGCACAGCATGAAGTAAATGCAATAATATTGGGTTCTTCTATATCATTTTGTGGATGCTGAACGCGAATGATTTCCGAATTAGATTTCATGTAGTCCTCCAAGGATTGCTTATCAACAGTTTCAGACCTTGTGTCATAATGAAGATATTGGGAATCTATTGAAGCGAATAGTATCCTATCACTTCCAAAAACCACCAATTTGTTCTTTTCCATTAGTACGTCAAGAGCATTCCACAATATCAGCTCATTTCTCAAAGATACGTTTTCTCTAGTCAAATCCCTTAGAGAAATGCCCGAGTGGAATACCACATTGCCATCAAAACAAGTATAAATATAGATATAAAGTCTTTTCTGCTGACAATCGACGAGCAAAATGGCCAGTATGGCGGCGATAGTGTCATCCTGCTTTTCATTTTCCACGTAAAAAGTAGCATCTCTCACAAGCTTTGTTGTCAAGTTTATACTAGTCACTCCAACAGCATCTTGGCACACTGTTTCACAGGGAGGAAATGATACAGAGGAACAACGAACAGGCTGTACCAGGAACTCACGGGAAATACAAAAATGTCTTTCACCTAAGGAACCCAAGAATATAAAGTCGCTAAGACATAATACTGATTATCAGTCTATAGTTAAAACCCTGCTATGAAACATATTTACCCGCGAGGGTCAACACACAAGTGAACTCCCAACTGATCTTTCACATCGTGTTCAAACTTTAAGTAGCGATACGGAGTTAGGGTTTTCTTTAGCACAGAGTATTCGAAGACTAGTAAGATATTATCTTCACAGGATACTAGCAGGGCAAAGGCATTCTTCCAGCTTGGAACCACCAAGGAAGCTGCATTTCGAGTTTTAAAAGGAACTGACACTGTATCCAGAGTAACCAACTCGTGACTATCATATGCGAATTTTACTATATCGACAGCATTGGTACAAACAAGAAACAGAACGTCACAAGCAGGTTCTTCACAAGGAACAAGTTTTTCGAAGCCATCTGCACGAACGAAAGCTGTCGGAAAGCTTAATAGCTTTGAAGGTATTCTTCCTCGAAGGATTGTTCTCTTATACAAAGAAAACTCTGAAACTGTTTTTTCGTCACGATTATTCGAGGGAACCTTTAACATAACCTAGTATGCAAGGAAATATACAAAAGCGCGCCCAACTAGCGCATTTTTCTTTCTTTCCGCTTCGTGGGACGTATTGTTTGGGGTCAAAGTGACATTCGCCTGCATGAAGATATTCGGTCTTTAGTTGTTAGTTCTTAGATACCGGAAATCTCAAAACCAGCTTTTCGTCAAGAGCGGTTTTAGATGACTGTATAAAGCAATGTATGTGTTATAGGAAATGTTCTACAGATAATATTCTGTGCCTTGTACAAAACTAGAAAAATACAAGACATGTAACGCGACTTGGTACTTGGTGGTCATTGAATAATGTTATTCTTAGCGATTCCATCTGAAAGAAAGTCAAATGTAAAAAGGAATCAGACAACACCAAGAAATGAACATAAAGAAAGCGATTCAGTATCGAACAGATATTAATATCAAAGCGGTTTGATATAGAAGCAAATTTGAATATAGTTACACTCAATCTTTCTTCTTAGCAATCCTGCAAAGTTAGGAGCGTCCATCCGAATCACGAACAAATCCATTTTCTAAGAATTGGAAAGTGGGCGATGTCTTCAGTCGAGGATGTCTCATCAGACAGCCTAGAAACAAGTGCCACAAATAGTGGTTCTGACAGTGTTAGTATCGTTATTAAGAGACCTCGTGAAGACAACAATGGAAACAACTTTGAGTGTACAGTATCAAAACACCTGACCGTAGGGGAGTTGAAGCAGTTGTTAGAACAGAAACACCCTGCACACCCAGCACAACACATCCAACAGCTTATATATGGTGGAAAAATACTTGGGGATCCCGAACGAATCGAATGTATCTTATCAAGCTCCCTTTACCATGTGTCAGAAACCATCAAACCGGTGTTGTATCTTGTCTTGAAGGGGGAAGGTTCCACCAAAGCGGAAGGCAACTCAGGTTCTTCCTCCACTGCAGGTGGTAATCATATTGCGGAAGCCCAAATACAACCCCAAAATGTGCCTCAAACAACGGAAGGTCTTAGTAGTCCACAGGCTGCTCAAAACACATCAACCGAAAGTGCCGTAACAGAGACGATGGAGCTTCAAAGAATGTTGCAAAACTACTTTTCGCAGTTAGAGGTTTCTCTTAGAGAGTGGTCCCGCCATTTAGAGCAACTCGCAGATATTTCAGGTGACATAGCAAGAGGAAGTTCTTCAAGTGAAAATAGTGGTTTTGGAAATGGGACCAACGTCGATGCCATTCATACAGCAAGCAGTGAAACTATGCAACGGTCGCAAGGGAGTACGAGTTCTCAGCAACGTGCCAATCCTCATGGCTTGGATAGGAATCCTAGTCATGACGTAAGGAGACGAGAACCAGCGAGGCAACAACCAGAGATGGCCGCTCCAGTTTTTCAGCGAGGGTTTGTGTTACAATTTCAAGTTGACTGGCAGCTGTTGATGAAGTTAATCTTTCTGGTGCTTTTATTGGGACAGGATGGAGATCCTTTCCGTTTCTACGTTCTACTCTTTTTTGCTGCACTTGTTTATTTGTATCAAACAGGAGCTCTTTCTGGAATTGTAGCACGAATAAGCAGTTGGCTTCATTCTACTGCCATAGTTAGACCGCCAAATATCTCGCGAGCATCTGATCGAACAGAGGATTTGTCAGAAAGAAGGACCTCGAGATTCCGTCAAATTGTCCGCAGTATATACCTTAAAATATATGTTTTCCTTTATAGTTTTATCTGCTCCTTATTTCCTGCTTGGCAACCGGATGCTGCAGAACGTCCACGTCAACATGAAGATTGAAAGTAGAGGACATTCCAAACTGGGCTATGAAACAATTCATTTGCTGCAATAGTCTACTCGAGAGAGCTGTTGCGGTAGTGAAACAATTCTTTCATCGTAGTGCACATCTGTGTAGATTCTAGACAAATAACATATTGTTGTAGCAAGTATTTAATTTGAGACTTGAAGATATGTTAGTGAAAAAGATGAGTTGCGTAGTTAAAAATGACTTCTTATCCATAGACTAGCTCAGTTTTATGTTTCCATTCGGCATGAAGAAAATATCCTGTGGACTAAGGTCGACTCGGCCAAAACTGAATTGCTTCGCACTATAAATCGGAAGAAGGTTTATTTGTCCAAATGAGCCTGATATCTTGCTCCTCTACAAGTACGGAACCAACTCGTGAAAATGAAATATGGCAAAGGGTAAATAAGTTCGGGACAAATACGAGTTTCCAAGTGAAAAGACCGCTTGTAGTTCAACTTTTCCGTTTTGCATAGCCCTCAACTCTTCTTCCAGTGTCGTTTGGCTTCTTTCATCTTCTCGTTGGAGTTGATTTCGTAGCTTTTCCAGAAGAATTTGATCTCGCCTAGTCAAAGGCTTTCGAAACTTGTCCCATAGATTTAACTCGGACAGTTGGGAGAAGTGGAGACCTAACCAGTATATTTTTATGGGAGTGTCCTCCAACCAAGAGCCTTGAAGATCGTTTTCAAGATCTGTAGTCTCTTTCACCACCGGATTTCTAAAGAAAGTATTCCCAAGTTTGTATAAAGTATCGTGAATGATAATGTTGAACCAACCTATAAGTTTTCAAAAGTGCCAAACCGTGAGGATTGTAGTCGACGAGACCAAGACAAGGAAGTCGAAGCTCTCTTGCCAACCTTTGAAACAAGAACTTGGTGGCAATACTAGGATAACCTTGTCCACAAATAAGTATGCAAGGCAGGAAGTGCACAAATCTATCTTCGAGCAATCTCTTGAAGATTCCATGTTTTTCTACAACTGTATAACGTTAGTATTTTCGCTTTTAGATTGAACCGATTTCCTACCAATAATGTATTGTGCACCTAAATTTTTGAAACTTAAGCGTTTCAAATACTCTAAAGTACCCGGTATGCTCCAGCCATCCTGAACAAGAAGATATATTTGAATGTAAATCTCTTGCAAAGTTCCTTACCGGAAATTCTCTTAGACAGTCAATCTGATAAGATGCATCACTTTGTTCAAAGGCAATAGCGCCACTAAGGAATCCCTTGCCATTCGGGTAGATATGAAGCTCATTACGAGTGCTACCTAACATGTGACTAATTTTGCGAATAGTCGCATCAACTTGCACTTGCGAAGGAAACAAGTAGGAGCAGTTTATATAGTTGGAGCTTGTTCTTGGAACACTACAATCCATTTGTAGGTGACGTAATTCATAGAAAAGCGCCCTTTGGTTGACATAAGAACCTTCAACCAAATGTGCATGGGTCTTATCCAGAAGAATAAATACTCGGATGAGGACCATACTGTTATGCAACCTCATTTCTTCTGTGAGGACAAACTTGCCTTTTACAAGCTTTTGCAAAATATAAGATACCCACATCTCTATTTTAGATGCGGTAATACTTGCTTTCATAGTTGGCACTGACAAAATGCCCTCCAGAAAACTTTTCGTTGGCAAAGGCGCCATTTTATCATTTCTTTTTTCTTCGTAATTGTCGCGTCATGGAAGATTTGTGGTTGCAGACTACTCCGACGAAAGAAAAACATCATTCACCAAAGTCCAACTTAAGTATAAGAAAGCTACAGAAAACCGCAATAACACGTATGTTGCAGCTTTCTTACGGGGAGGATAGCGGTATGGGTATTGGAGACAGTAAACACGATGAACAGAACCTGTGGAAGGTTTTGGTGTATGATTCTTATGGGAGAGATATTATTGCCCCTCTACTGAAAGTAGCCGAGCTGAGAAATTTAGGGGTTACTTTGCACTTGTTACTTTCTTCGGAAAGACAACCCATTCAAGAAGTACCCGCAGTATATTTGGTTTCTCCCACGGAAGAGAATATTCGACGTATTTGCGAGGATTTGGAAGGGAGACTATATGAACAGTTTTACTTCAACTTTACTTCAAGCTTGAGCCGAGGCTTATTAGAGAAGTTAGCCGAGAGCGCAGTTAAAGCTAGTGCGGTTCCTCAAGTTGCCAAGGTGTACGATATGTACACAAGTTTTGTCTCGCTGGAAGATGACCTGTTTGAGTTGGAGATAAAGGATTGTTATTACACGTTACACCAACCTTCGGTTTCTAACGCAAAAGTGGAACAGACGATCGATTCTATTGTATCTGGTCTTTTTTCAGTCTTTGTTACTATGGCTTCTTTTCCAGTGATTAAAGCGCAAAAGGGAGGACCGGCAGAAATGGTTGCACACAAGTTGGACGACTTGTTTCGCGATCACCTAACAGCAAGAAGTAGCCTGTTTATTGGGAAGAGAGGAGGCGTTGGTTCGCACTTTCAAAGACCGTTGCTTATTCTTATGGATCGAGATATTGAACTTCACGTCATGTTTCATCACAGTTGGACTTATCAAGCTCTAATGCACGATTGTCTTCAACTTCATCTGAACAGAGTTGTTGTTAAGGAAACTAGTTCTGGTTCGTCTTCAACTAGTAAAACGTACGACTTGGATCCTGATGATGAGTTTTTGATGGAAAATGCTGGTGTGCCTTTTCCTCAAGTCGCAGAAAATGTAGAAAAGGCGTTGGAGTCATACAAGCAAGAAATCAGCGAAATTAACCGTAAGACTGGCTTTGTCGGAGAGGAGTTATTAAATGAAGAGTCAGACAAGGCGCTTGAAGCCAAAGCTGCCGCTCTTGTTTCCGCTCAAAATTCGTCAAGTGACTCTTCCAACGACCTTGCATCCTCCGTGGCGAAAATTCCAGTTCTCATGAAACGAAAGCGCATGATTGACTTGCATACCAGTATTGCAAGTGCCTTGTTAGACTGCATCAAGGAAAGGTCTCTGGATACCTTCTTTCAACTCGAAGATGCTTTGATGAGCAAGCCCTCCTTATCTCATGAACAGCGGCAGTCAGTATATAATCTTGTGAAGGACATAAAAGGGAGTAAGGAGGATAAAATACGTCTGGTATTAATTTATTATTTGTTTCGTGAAAACATTTCGTCTGAAGAAACGAAAGAATTGAAGCAACTACTTACCAGTGCGTCTTGCACTACTTCGCCTATTGCGTATTTGGAACAGATGAAGAAAATGAACAAAGTAACTTCGACCTCACTTCCGAACTTGAAACGTATGAGTTCTGGTTCAAACTCTACAGTTCCTTTCCATTTTGAAAGCATCATGTCTCGAGTAGTTGAGCAAGGTTACAAAGGTTTGACCCAAGTTGCCGAGTCGTTGAAGAAGCTCATTCCCTCTAACAAAGCTTTTATGGTTGCTCGTATTGTTGAGTCGTTGATGGAGAATAGCAAGGCTTCTGAGAACGAAGCTTCCAATTTTGTATTTCTAGATCCTAAGGTTCGTAAAGGAAAGTCTGTAGAAAGTCAAAAGGCTTCAGTCCCTTTTCAAGACGCCATTGTTTTTATTGTGGGAGGTGGCAATTATGTAGAGTACCAAAATCTAAAAGATCATATTCGGAAGGATAAACGTATCATTTATGGAACTACCGATGTGGTTTCACCTGATGAGTTTTTACACCAGTTATCTAGACTGGGTGGTGGTGAATTTTCGGATAACTGAAAAGTGAAATTTCTTGTCGTATTGTTATATCCAAGATAGGACGGCCATGTTGAGTACCTTGAAGTCGCATTCGGCATTTGGCTATTGCGCGTTGTTGAAAACTTTAAAATCTGTTTGCTGAAGGAGTATTCATGGTTTTACAGAGCCAAATCTCTGTGCAGTACCGACGAGATGAAAACTATTTGCAAAGATAACCTTTTTTTATCTTTTGCAGCTCAAGTTATGTACCAAATGCTCTGAAATGGAACAGCAATTTTTTTCTACCCAATCATCGCTTTGCTTTTTTTCCTTTTTACAATCCATACGTTGTCTTATATGTATTTACAATAGTTTGCACCATGAGCGATATCCATTTGTCTTCTAGTATAGGGATGTTGCTTGCAATTGGTTGAACTGCTTTGCTTCCGGTTCTCCATCGGAAATTATTTATTTTATTTATGTAGTCACTCCCTCCCTTTTGACTGGGAAGTCCACCATTTCGCTTTTGAAATTCAAAATTATCGCATTCATGGTACTGACGCGAAGCTCTAGTAAGAAGGGAGCTTCGACTCCTTATGAGGAAAAACAGGACTATTCTGGTAGGTTATTTACCTTGAAGTTCTTTTTATCTGATCCTTGGAAGTTGCAATAGAAACTCCAGTTCGTAGGCTTACTAGAGAGTTGGTTTCTCTAGGCATTCGAGCTCCCCCTGGTACTCCTCGTCCTCAGTCTTCACCTGAGGTCGAAGAGTTACAAGTACCTACAACAGATCAAGTTTTGAATCAAGTAGGAGACAAGTGTGCAGGAATAGATGAGAGGCAATCCATATCTTCAGACAGTGATGAGGGTTTCCTTGAATCGTCACCAGTGGCACCGGATAATAATAAAACAAATGTAAAAGCAACAGAGTCGGTTACTTCTGATACATTTAGTAAAGATGAAGAAACAAGTCCGGAAGAAAGTATACACTCGTGGAAGCCAACTTCTCCCGTGCTTCAGAAGACAGAGGATGGGACAGGACAGAGGGAAGAAGACGGAAAATCATTGCAAGTTGTAGAAGCACAGCAACACGATTCTTGTAGTGCAACTCCCATCCATCAACCAATCGAGGCTGATTTTCAACTTGTTGGCAACGAGGCATCCAATGAGTGGCGTGGGGAGCATATTCGCTTTTCTGTACTTGGAAAGAGCAAAGTGAAGGTCCATCATGAGCTTGGTATAAAAACATTTTCACCAAGTGACGAACAAGGAGAAGACTTATCCATAACAGAAGATGATTCGCAGGGTATGACACCAGAGCCTCAAAAGCTACATTTTGATTTCGATGAAAATTCTCTTCTCGAATTGAATAACGACGATGCTACTTTGTCGAAGGAGCAAGTGACACCAGAAACACCTAATGAGACCCACTTTGAAGCAAATGTTCACTTGAGAAGTAGCGAATCTTCAAAGAAGAAAGGTCAATTTACTCCTAGGCGGTACCTTTTCGAAAATTCTCACTTCTCTATGCATACTCAAAGTTCAGCTGCGAAAGATAAAAAACTCGCATCGCTTGTAGATTTACAACGAGACAAGGAAAACATTGACAAGAGTGGAAATTCAGTTCGTTGGAAAGGTCATCACATTCGGTTTGAGGACAGTCCAGGTATGAATGCGTCGATGATATTTTGCATATTTACTAACTTTCGAAGATACTATCGGAGAGAAAATGAAGAATCTCCATATTGAGGACGCCAGATTCATGAAGCCTACTGTATCCGCGTCTGCGAAGAGATCAGAGCCTAAAAGTCGCCAGGAATTTGCAAGTAAATATCTTTGGAAGTTTTGAAATTGTACGTCGAATAATTTCTCTTATAAACAATATGGACACTCGTCGTTATTAAATGTCTTCTTCCATTACACTCACTGTAGCTTCAGTCGTTTATTTTTATGTCTGCTTCAAGTTTGGAACTTGGTTTTTAACCAGCATAGTATTTCGTGGTTCAGAACGTTTGCAGTATGTCGTTAGAAGCTCCTAGCCTGGTTGCCCTCATAAAGTCTCTTTTAGGAAAAGCATTGTTTTGTTTTTCGGTTTTGTGTTTGCGATAAGCTCTTTCTCTGCTTTTCTACTACTTTGTGACATTGCAGGGTTGTTATCGAAGAGCATTGCTTCTTTGGGTTGGTTATTGGTGATCAGTAGCGTGACGGTCTTGGTTTTGGTTGTTGCTCCGTTTGTCCAAATTTACTGCTTGCTAGGTTGGCGTTGGAGTCGCTACGGGAAGTTACTATTGGCCTCGGTGTTGGAGTGTTGTTACTTGTTTACCACGTTGACAACTTCATTCTATGTGCTACCCAAAAAGACGAAAGATGCCCATCCCTTTTATTTCTATTTTCAGTCGATGACTAACTTGGTAGCTTTTACTGGTACTATTATATTGGGTTTGCTGTCCGGTTCTTGCGCCGTGAGTGGTGCGTTTGATTATTGGAGAAGGTGGACGAGAAAAGTGTCAGAAGAAGAGATTATTGAAATAGAAAACAAGTTGTTCAGTGTGTATCAAAATATTGCGCGGAAAAAGGAGTCCATGGCATTGCTCGATTACGAAGAGAAAGTGAAACAATATGAGGAAGACAGCGGTTGCATGCAATCAGCGACAGAGTCGTCGTCAGGTCATTCTCGCTTACGTTCTCTGAGTCGCAAGTTATTGGGAGGTTTAGAGTCCTGGTCGACAAACAATGCAAAGCAACGAGCGAGTTTCGTTGCGGAATGTAAAGCGATGGAAGAATTGGCGCGACGTTTGTTTCTCGAATGGAACGAGAAATGTGAACTTGCAGAATTTCAGCGGTGCAAGTTGTATCGGAAAGCATACAATGCATTTGGTTTCGTGATGATTTGTTTATGTTTGAGTCGCATCTATGGCTCAACGAAGAATCTTGTATATGGTTTGTATGATAATACGGAGGTAAGAGAATATCATCCATCATCATCATTGCCACCGTTTTTACCTGTGTATGAAAAGGACTCGGTGACTAGGGCATTGAATGTGTTACTAAAGTATTTTCAGTGGAATGTCGATTGGACACTGCTGTCCCAATATACCACGTTTCTGTTTGCGAGTTGCTTGATTTTCTCCAATTTTCGTCTCGCTCTAATACAAACGGAAAGATTTTTTTATTGGGTTTCCAAAGAATCCGTATGGAGGAAAACACAGGTACGTGTAGTATTAGTAGTTGGTGGGTAAAGTTGTTGTAACTCAGTTACTTTTCTTTCCAGGTCGCTTTGTGGTTGTCGCAGTCTATCGCAGTTTATTTATTGTCTTCGATGCTGTTGATTGGACAAAGTTTGCCGGCAGAGTACAAGCTTGCAACGGGAGAACTCTTCTTTGCATTTTATCAGAATTGGTTTGATCGAACATTTTTATTGAGTTGTCTGGCAATATTATTGACAACAATATTCACCTCTGCATTCTCTTCCAATATTACTGAATAACTTGTCTGCGAATGATTTGTTTTCCTTACGAGAAAGAGTTTTGGTCACACAAGGACCTAATCCCCTTCACACTAAAAGTATGTACATATACGATGTATACATTTACATATGTACAAGATGACTTATGATGCGCAATTTCTTTTAGAGTCTATCGGTGATTGACCTTGTGAGCCGCTACCAGTCTTCGTCCAGGAGGTCAATCTTGGACGACTATGTGCATCTCCGTTGCCTTTCGAGCTTTCTTCAGAATGTTTGTTATTTTCACGGTTATCCAGAGACAACGAGACGCCAACTGCTTCTTGAAACGCCTGAAATAGATCATCATCTTGCGTATCAGCCTCTTTCTTTTCTCTCGTTTGCTCATTATGAGGACCTACATGAGAAGCTATCTCATGAAAACCGTTGCGAGGTGACGAAGAAATAACATCCGTATTCACAACGAAAGCCTTGTCTGGCGTTTTCTTTCGTAAAATATCCTCTAAATAGTGTACTCTCCTTTCCAGTTTCTCTCTAGCGTTTCTTTCGAGAGATAACGAAGCACGGGTCTCCGATAATAAAAGTTGCGTCCAAAAATCAAAAGTTTCTGATATCTCCTCGACACGACCGTTGTTGGCTTGTTGCATGCGGTGTACTTCTTCTTTCAGATGGTCCATTTCCTTTTGCAATTGTTCCAACTTGGTTCTCATACCTTCCAGTTTGGTTTCTACTGAACCGCCTTTCATAGTGCTGTTGTTCTCCTCCAAGTCACTCTTCCTAAACTGACCTGTAGTTTCTTTCTTATTGGAAAAACGAGTGAGAAAGCTAATATTTGGCTTTTTCTCTTTCATTCCTTCGATAAGTGGCATATGACTGACCGCAGTAGGTCCCAAGAGTCCCTTCGACTGATTGGTTTTAAATAAAACTTGCGAATAAACTTTTGCAAACAAAAGTATCGCCATGGAACTTGCAACAGGGTTGCCTACTTGTTCCTCCAACACAGAGCCATTGCTATCCACTGTTCTAGAACAATAAGGCATAAACATGAGGGGACCGATAATTAGTTCCACTCCAGCATTTCCATCTTCCCAGTTGGACTTGTTCCTATATCTTTCCGCCAAAGAAGCAAGCGTCGAGTCCACATATCCTGCTGACTCCGACCTTACGACAGCACCAGCAACAGTTCTCAAAATAGTTAGTGCTTCTACTTCCAATTTCGTAACACAAGAGAAAAGCTTTGCTTTGGCTCCGTCGCTGTAGTTTTTCTCATAATACGTGATGGCGGCATCGACCAATTCACCCCTGGTGGAAGCAGGGACAATACTTTTCCACTTTTCCTTCAACCACAGAGCAAGCGCCCCTAATACATCCCACTCATCATAGAGTGACAAGTCTACCTGAGCCCGCTTTCCTTCCTCTTCTTCACAAAGGAGGTTATATAGACGTGCAGCTGAGTCACTCACAATCCATTCTCTTTCCTCTTCTACTTGTGGAGAAACCGCTTCGTCTCCCCAAAAATGGTTATTGTTTGTTTCTAGTAACAAGTCGGAAGGTTCTTCCTTCTGCTCTACTGTTGTGTGGTACTGGGACCTATTTGCAAGTGCCTGGTTCCACCAACCAGCCAACTGTGCGGACGTTATAAAAGTGGAGCCCGCGGCGTCCAATACAGCTATAGCTCTTTCAACCCAACGAAGAGAGAACGAGTGAGAAGTTTTTAAAGTCATTATTCCCTACAAAAGTTTCCCGTATTACTTAGGCCACCATGAATTGTATCTCATGCGGCCAGGCAATTGTTCAAATGATGAGTTGGACGATCGATTTATTTTCTACTCGGACAATTTTCCCGTTCGATTGTATTCGCGTTTGCGCTCGGAGTATTTCGTACTGCTTGGTTCCAAAAGGGGTGGAATCTCACTACATACTTCAAACGAAAGGTGACTTTGACTTCTCGATGACTCCATCGTCTTGTTTGCTTCTCGCACAAATCTTTCTGCCACGTCCGTTCTCAAGTCAAATACAGCAGCTTTGGTATCAGCACAAAGTGATACAAGTCCAACTCTACTTTCAAAACCTTTTTCTTCTAACAAACGCGAAACAACACGAACAATATAACTAACTGTCAATACTGTTTTGGACTTGACGAGTATGGGACTCATATTCTCTTCACCGCTCAGCATGCTAATCTGAGGCATGTTCAACTGACCCATTGCAACAGCTAACAAAGAAGCCAAGATAAGAGGTAGCTGTCTTTCTTTGTCTTCTTCTTCTTCACCCTGTAAGCTTTCGATGTATTCCTTTGCTATGGGAACAAGTGGTTCGACGGTTTTCGTATCGATGGCTATCCTATTGTTCAGCAAAAAGAAAATTTAAAACTCTTTCACTTGCCTTGAATGGAACGCAAGAGACTTTTGGCTTTAGTCTCTATCACATGTTGCACGGAAGGAGGACTTTCTAAACGAAAACGTATCTTACAAACGTTTTGCATCAAATTCAGCTTACTTCGCTCCTCATCCGTATACAAAACAACACAAGTTCCTTGTCTTCCTGCTCTGCCAGTGCGACCAGCGCGATGGATATACATATCAATGTCCTCAGGAATACGATACTGAATCACTAAATCGACGCCACTAATATCCAAACCCCGTGCTGCTACATCAGTGGCAATTAAGACCTGGAATAAGCCTTCTCTAAATTTGGAAAGCGTGATTTCCCTTTGTTTTTGCGTGATGTCTCCATGTAAAGCTTGTGCTGCTCCATTCTGAATTCGGCTACTAGAAACTAATGAGTCTACTTCTGCTTTTGTTCGTGCAAATACAATGCAGCGAAAGTTAGTCAACTCCGCACTATATACACTAAGCACAGACTCCAATACCAACCTGCGTGCAAGCTCAGTTGATGGAACACGTATGGCAATATGCTCCACAGTTGTTGAAGTCTTTGTGTCTTTCTTTCCAATAGCATCGACTACAATTGGATTGTTTTGATTTTTCCTGGCAAGATCCTGAATCCAAGGTGGTATCGTGGCCGAAAACAAAAGGGTTTGTCTCTCTTGCGTTGAGGGTACGTAAGTCAAAATCTTCTCAATATCTTCAGCAAACCCCATAGAAAGCATTTCGTCTGCTTCATCCAAAATAAAAAACTTCACTTTCGACAAGTCAATGTTTCCTCTTTCTAAATGGTCGATAAGACGTCCTGGAGTTGCCACCAAAATATCGATTCCACGGTTTATGGCACGATGTTGAACTTCATACGACGAGCCTCCAAAAAAACAACTAGTTCGGAAATGGAAAGGCTTTGCAAAAGCCAAAAATTCTTGTTCCACCTGCTTTGCCAATTCCCTCGTGGGAGCTAATACTAAGCACTGAATATGCGTGCTTCGCTCATTTCCACGTGCTTCGAAATCCTCCACTAATCTTTGCATAATAGGAAGCACAAACGCAAGAGTTTTTCCAGTTCCAGTGCGACTTCTTCCTATAATATCTCTTCCACTATGAATCAACTCATAAGTGGCCGACTGAATAGGCGTCGAATTATGGAAACCGCGCTCCTCCAAAACATCCAAAATCTTTCCGGAAAGTTGAAAGTTTGTAAAGGAAACTTGTTTATCGTCGGCTTCGATCACATCAAGTGTGGTATGCTTCTTAGACGACCTCGTGCCGCTTGACGGAACCCTGGAGAAACTTGATGAGGCTCCATTCAAGTCTGTTCGAGAACGAGACGTGCTTCTTCTAGATACTGTTGAAGGCTTTTCCTCTAAATTCTCTTTCGACACTACTGTTGTTGAAGGAACGTGTCCCTCAAGCATAGCCTCTGTCGTAGTTGCCACAAATTGTTCATCCTCTCCACGACTCAACTCTGAACGACTCTGAGAACCTATTACGTGCTTTCCCAAACGAGAACAGTTCCAACCACGAGAAAATTGTGGCTCCGAGGTCTTCACTGGAAAACATTCAAGTCCCTCCCTGAAGCTCTGAGTTCCGATAAAACCATTATTCCTAGAAGATACGTGGAATATCAAACGTTTTTTGTCATTTGTTATACGTCTTTTGTACTGGTTGTAGTCGTGTCTGCTGCAATAAGTACAAGCGCTTTCCAATCTCCCAACGACGACAAAAGCGCCACCGCCTCCAATCATTTTCCTGAGCGATCCAATTTCTCAAAAGATTTTCCTTCACTTGCAAACTATTTTACATCTTTGCTACATACCAAGTGCCATCCTGCTGCACGCAAACCAACATAAAAGACTCGAAGCGACAGGGAAATATTTACTCCACTTTTGCGTGAACGGGTTTTAGTCATCCTGGTTCCTCCCCAGACCCTCGTCTTCCAAGGTAACAATATCCTGGAAGTCGGGTTTCGAGTCATCAGGCATTATTCTGTACTCTGTCTTTTGTCGTAGCACATTTGAAGCCTTGTCTTGTGGAAGTAATCCTTCTTCGAAAAGTGTAGGAAAACTGCCTTGCGAATGTTTGTCGTTATTATCACTAGGATAACGGTGATGATAAACAGAGGATGCTTGAGTTTCCTTTTTAAAACTAGAGTAGTTTTCAAGGGACGTCCTTAAAGGTGTGGTAAACCTATTCCCTTGGTTGGACATAATAAAAATGGCGCAAACTCGTCAACTTGAAATCCCCGAGAATAAAAATTTTTTTCCACTCTTGTGAAGTTGGATCCAGCTTTTGTGAGCGCGATAGGTGATTTACTATGAAAGTAAGTTTTCGATTGTGCTTTCCAAACCTTTATTCCAACGGAATACTCTGATCTTCTTCCCAAAAAGCTTTTTCTGTTCCAGTAAAAGTAGGGTCGTCCGAAAGCTTATCCAATATATCCAACGTCTTCATAGTTTCTCCCAGCTCTGACTCCTCGAATCTTAGTTCAGGTATATATCTTATCTCTCGAACTCTCTGAGACAACTCATATTTGATGGACTTGCGTTCATCTTGTAACCACTGATACGTTGCTGTTCGCTGGGCATCCGTTCCTGTAACACTGATAAAAGCTTTCGCATTTTTAAGGTCGGGGCTAACATCTACCCGAACCACAGAAATCAAACCAAAAGTTTGTTCACTAACTTTATATAAAGTAAGGAAAATAAACCAAATACTCGTAAATAACTTACGAAATCTATTGTCCTGAAGCGCATGCTTTTGCAATATATCCGCCAATTCTCTCTTTAAGAGGGAACTGATTCGAAAAGGACGTCGTACGGTGCGGGGACGAAAGTCTTTCTTATAACGACCAGTTAAAAATAACGCACCTCTTTCACGAGAACATACACTCCTTGAATATCTTTTTGTCAGTTGGGTTTCTGCCTTGTGACGGATACCAGGACAGCTGGTTGGAGAAGGGCAAATCCAACAAAGCAACATTGTTCCTCCAAAAATTTCCTTTTGGCACGAATTATCGTGTTGTGAACGGAAACGCATAAATGCCATCAACAGTTGAAAAAAGACTTTGACTAAGGACATTAGCGCTTTAAGGAAGTTGTTCTACTTTATAACTGCCAATAACACGCTCTCTAGGCCAACCTTCTAGTACTACAACAATCCTTCCCAAACAATTAGCATTCTCCTTTTCTAAACGAGCCCAAACACGGGCAATGGTTTGAATAAAATATGCAAGATTGATTCTTGCCTTGACTGCGTAGTCTCCAGGAGATGCAGTCGCGACAGCGTCACAACTAAAATTCTACAGTAAAGAATGTATATGACTAGAAGCCTCCGCAACTTACTTTTCTACATAAAGTAACGTATCTTTCTTACAAGCGACAGTAATTATTCGACTTGCCATATCCCATAATTTTTCATTGGCTGCCATATTCAACGGAATATCCAAAAAATGAGCATACGCCCGGAGATCAGAAAAAACCTGGCCTTCTTGGGTCCAACCACTAATATCCACTTTGAAGACTGAACTCCCCTGTAATTCCAGTATCTGGAGGACCTCATCTACCTGTTCCCCTTTCTTACAACAATAAAGCCAACCCTCTTCACCCAACTCTGTATTTGTCTTCTCTGCTGATAAACTTCCAGCATCCGGCGATGAAACCCGAGGCTTATCGAAGCTCTGAAGCGAGGTCTCGTTTTTGCCAAGTTCATGCAACTAACGCATGTCAGTCGAAACGTCACAATAAAATTCCACAACTTACTATAACGTCTTTTGGCGCACTTTTTGGAGTGGAATGAGCAACTGAGATACTCCAAGGATCTTTACGTGAGTCCTCACCCTTCTTACTGTGTTCTCGTTGTTTCACGTTCTGACTTTCCGAGTGGCTTCTCAATCTCGTGTCAAGCTCTCTCCTCAAATCCTGCAATTGTTTACAAACTTCATCCAACTTCGTATTAGTGGACTGTAACTCCACTCTGAGCGACTGAATTTCGACACGACTCTTGGTAATGTCATTTTGCAACTGATGAAAGTCCTTATACGACACTGTTCTTTCAGCTCCCTGCGAAGGAAAGGGCGATGGAGGTGGTGACGAGGGGCTAGGAGTCACAGAAGGAGTCCCGCTCCAGTCTTTCACACACGAGGCGTCCCAGGATGAAGTTTGTTCAAGTTCTGTAGTAGTTGCTGGGGATTCCCTTTCCTCCGTGCCCAAGTTTGAATAACTTTCCTGGCTATTTACATAGGTCGAACTTCTATCGTCTTTATATTTTGTGCTGGTGCCACTGGCAGTTTGTCTTGTTTGTTCCCAATAAGCGTCCTTCGTTTCTTTCCTTGTAGTGTCCAAGGTAGGTGAATAAACTCGACGCCGGAAAAACTTCTTATTTGTCGAAGAAGCCACATATTTTCGTCCATGGTTTCGATAGTCGGCGTTTCTATTCTCAAAATACGACCCAGTTCTATCACTTGCTCGATATTGTTTGCGATCCATACGAAACGCCCTAAGTACGAGCGGAATCCAAATGACAACAACTTAGAGATTGTATCCTTTCACAGAAAACCTCCAACGGCAATTGTTAGGAAGTGACAAACCGCACAAGTACAAATTTTTAGTAATGGTTCTGGAAAAGTTTCTTTTCCAACGGAGATAAATTGCACTTTATATTCTTCATAGCTTTTTGTTTTCAGAAACAAACGTTTGGGCTGTTTGGAACAGAAAATTTGAAATTTTGAGCGTCTTGAAAGCTCTGTAATAGGAAATTCGATCTCTCTGAGGCTTTTTCTACTGACAATTGTCTATTTTCACATATGATTCAAATGGAAGACTTTGCCAGCTTTTTTCGACATTGTATTTCCTAACGAGGATAGAATCGCATGAAGAGCACGATGCATATACCGTGCGAATAGCTAGTGCGTTGCTTTCTAATATTGGAACATCTCAGTAATGATCTTAGGAAAAGTTCTTCTGCCACTAATGATCGTGCAAGGAGGGCTCATTCGAAGACTTTTACTCTTTCTTAGAAGCTTCTTCCAGCACAGGCGCTTCTTTTCCTCTTCCATACTAAAAGTCACGAAGGACGACGAGATGAAATGTCAAATGATGCTACGCGGGAAATCCTGAGGCCTATACTCTATGTGAAAGCGCTACTGATTAGATGCATGTAGACAGAGATGAAACATGTGTATAATGTCGAATATTCCTTATAAAATAAATTTTTGGCTTTTCAAAACTCTGCAAAGAAAAGTATCAAGGCAACCTCGCTTTCGGGTAGGTTTTACTTTATGAAATACGTGAAAAATTTGGTCCCCATTGTGGATTATACCAATAAGACTGAGGATAGCCAGGTACATAGTAATAAACAGGTGCAAAATATTCGAAAAACGATACGTTACCATTTGCCGCTGCTGCCGCCCAAAATCTCTCGGGATAGTGAAAGTTTCTGATGGATCCTGTTGGCCAAACGGGAGGAGCGTTCCGTTCCTCCTGCTGCACCAACATGGGCAATGACATGGAAGCCGAGTTGTAATGACATGAAAATTCGGTAAAGTCAGAGATCGAATTGGAACGAATCCTGGAAGTCGTCTGATGAACTTCACTGGACGAAGACCAGGATGGCGGTGGCATTCTCTGCGTTCCATCTGTACTACTTTCAGTCTCGCAGCTGTTTAAACTATCCAAGGAAGATGGATACTGGTCAAACATTTTCCTTTCAGTAGACATTGCTACCTTTTCCAATCCACCATGCTCAGGAATTGAATGCACATCGCCCTATTGATGTCTATTAGCTAATATCTTTGAATTGCAGCTTAAGCAATACCTTGGGAATCCATCTGCTAGTTTGACATTGCTCTAAAAAAAAGGTAACTTGGCAAGTTCCTTGAGTATGAAGACGCAACAAGTTACGTAAACAAGAATCATCTTGAAGCTGCTTCACACACGGCAATTTGTCTGCACCACCACTGGTAACGAGTGTATATCCAAAGCGACAGAATCGGCGTAGCTGAGCATAATATGGTGGCTGAGCTATCTCCGTTCGCAACAGTGCCCTATAGAATTTTATCAAATTTTGGTTTATCTGCATTGCAAATATGATACCATCTGAAATCATTCAGTCGAGGCCTTGCAGGCAGCGTCAACGATCGAAGAAAGAAAGGCAAATGTCTACCGTCCTTCAGAATAAGAACAAAATGGAGAAAGTGGTATTCTATATTGACGAAACCCGCCACTGCAGCTGTTTGTTCGTCTCCTTCCAAAATGAGGCAATGCATAATAAGAAAATCCCACAAGGAACAAATGCAAATGATTCAATGCACATCTGCAAAAATGCAATGATCGACAAAATGGCGCCATTGTTTTGGCGCGTCCGGTCATTTTTTTTCTTCTCCAAATTCGCCCAAGTTGGAGATATTTGTCCTCGCTTGTATTTTTCATTGAATACATTTAAATTTTCCACCCTGTCAATTCCCTTTTTGGAAGGCGGACACTGTATGCTTCAAAGCATGCAAGTAAATTTTGTTTTCCACAAGCTTCTTTTCTTTCTAGACTTCATTTGAATGACTTGAAACTTTACCGGTTTACTCTGTCTCTCTTTTCCTTGCAAGTTTGCTCCAATAAAACAAACAGCTTGCTGTATATTTGCTTTCTCCACCTATTAGAGAGTGCATCATGCATCCCATTTTATTCAAACATTCCAGAAGAGATATCGATCCTTTGCTCGATGACAATTCACAGTACAACAAGACGAATGAGTACGTATCAGTTGGGTAGAGACTATTATACAACTATAGTTCTCTCTTAGAAACATGCTATCCTTAAAATGTGCTATAGCTAAATGCGTATAATTTAGCTCTTTCAAAGAAAATGGCTAGAATTTGAGAGTACTGGGTCACGCTATAATTGCATTTTTACATTCGGTAAACAGCATTACCGCTAACTAAAATACAAAAGAAAACCATTCCTATACAAAAATTCCCACGTATGTTCAGAACAAGTTAGGATCCGATTGGAAGGCAGAGAAAGTTTCCTGATCTCATTCTCCGATGCCTGAAAAATGGAAACTGGGAGCCTCGTGCCTCAGAAGCTACATGGGATTCCAGGGGATGACTATCCTGAGGGCTTGGAAACCACTTACGAATTGCTGTTGCAATCGGCGACAACGAAAACCATAAAATGACTCCTACCAACACTAAGACAATAATAACAGGGAGAAATAAAAAAAATAATAATAATAGAAGAAACCATCCAACTTTCCGTATTCGTAAGATGTAGTCTAGAAACTTGGGGAGAGGAACTTGAGTATCATCAATATGCCATCGCGCATTTTGACCACTTTCCGTTATCTCTAAATGGTTCTGAACACTTGATGGATCCAAGTTCCTCCTGTTTCTTTTCTTCCTGTCCTGAAGAAATCGTTCATACAGCCTTCTCTTAATGGTAGAAGATAACACGTCGTGTGCCGTCTCTACTATCTGCTTAGCAGCCTCGACATTTTCTCCTTTCGATTCGAAAGAATTTAGAATATTCGATAGCATCTTGTAATTCTGTTCCACTTCTTCACGCGTACAAGATAACGGCACTCTAAGAACGGAATAAACTGCAACAAACATATTCATTGAATATGAAACTTGTAAAACAATAAATTCAACTTACAATTCGGAGCATTCACGATACGAGAGGCTTCCGTTTCAACGGACAAGAAGCTATTTGACTTGCCAACTCTATTCGTATTCGTGCTCTCATTTAGTCGCCGACTTGCTCCAGTTTCATCCTGTTCTGTTCTACTTGAACCTCCTTCTAGTTGAACTGTTCTATCTTCGGCGGAATCCAAATTTTGTTGACCATTCTCTTTCCATTCAGTGAAATTTGTAAAATTCTGACTTTCTTCATTGTTGCTTGTGATACTTTTGGATAGCGGAAAGGCGCTTCCTTTTGTGCCTTCAAGAGACTCCGAAATATTACCGCTGATATGATACTGCAATGCTTTGCGCTTTCCTTCGACTAGTTTTCGATCACTTGGACAAAATTCTAAACCATGACCAAAACATGAAGCGGCCATTTCTGCTTTCCCTTGATGCAAAAGTGCCATTCCTTTAATATAATAGCCCTAAAGAAAGAATTTCTTCTGTCATATTCGACTCATAGAAAACCAAAACATAGTACTACCTTTGGCCATACTGGATTCGTTTCTATACAAGTTTCACTGTCTTGAATTGCCTTGTCAAAGTTTTCTAGTTTTAAATAGCACATAGCTCTTTCCACTCGTTAGAATCAAGAAAGAATATTATTTATCTACCTACCTATTTGCAAGAGCACTCAGCTTCTTCGGAGCTGAGTCTAGTATAGCGTCATAGCAGTTGATCGCAGCTGCATAGTCGCCTTGAATAAAAAACGAGTTTCCCAGTTGCTTCAGCTGTTCCAAGTTGGTGTCAACGTCGGTGTTCTCCAGATAAAGTTCCCGAGTGCCTGAAGGAGAAGAGTTCGTCGTGTCTTCATGGCTATTGTACAAATATTCGTTGGAAGCCGGACTCTCTTGTTGAGGTAGGGACACACTAGAAACCCGAAAGTCCAGTCGCTGAGTTGCCTCGTTTTCTTGTTCAATATTCCCTGTAGTTTCCAATTTTGGTTCTTCCTCTGAAGGCGTGTAGTATCCTTCTGTTCTAGACGATGCCTCCGAGTCTTCTTGACCCTGTTCCAAGTCGTTGCTGCTTTCTGTTTTAAAGTCATTTCCGTTCAAGCCCATCCAACTTTTCTTTCCAGAAAACATTTTCCTGTCTACCAAACCGAACAAACGTACATGCTTTCATAAAACAGGGTTTCTTCACATAAGCTGAACAAATAAATAACCGTCACAAGTGCAACCAAATAGCTTCCACTTTGGGCAAAGTCCCGTTGACACGCATTTGGTCATTTTCCACTTATCTCCTCTTCCCAATCTTTTTCCATGCAAACGGAAAAATAAGTTTATTGTAAACACAAAGCTTCAATCATCCAATCGGACGTCTAATTCAGGTTCCGAAAGAGTTGTTCTCCTAGAATTTACCAGAGGTAATCCTAAAACGTTTCTCTTACAAGTAGGACACCAGTTGGATTGAAGAAGCCAGGGATCAATACAGTCCTTGTGAAATATATGTCCACATTGAAATTTACGAACTACTTCATCTTGCATCAACGACTCCAAGCAAATAGCACAAACCCCCTGATTCCCTTCCAAAATGTTTTCGTGGCTCATATGAATACAAAGACAACGGTTCGTTGTTGGCGAATTGGCATACAAAGGACTTGCTTCATGATAAATATATTGTGGTAAGGATTGAACTGCACTTATACGCTTATTCAAGTTTCTAGTTTGGCGCCGATATCTAAAAATATTCACAGCAAACTGAAAAATAATCCAAAAGAACATAGCCTTTAGCATTGCCCAATTTAAAGCATCGTTGTTGTCAAAAACAGGAGATTTGGAACCTCTCGAATCAATGGAAGCAATTATCGGAACCTTTCGGCTATAGCAAGGGACTATATACTGATAAAAATCTTCCCAAGAAACCAGTACTGTTGGAATAGAAGGATTTCTTATAGGTTTATCATAATGCAGAGGAGAACGCATTCTTACAGGAGGCTCACGTTTCCCATTTACCACAATAACTCCAGCAGCCCCCGCTGCTTCTGCATAAATAGTCTTCTCATAGAAGAAGCAACCTCCTCGAGCAACTACGAGAATTTTGCCTTTTACCTTGTCAGAATATTTCCAAGGTTCACAAGCATAGCTGAGAAACTCCTCGGCAACAAGCTCCAAGCCTTGTTCCGTTACTTGGTCTTTACTAGTATGCGTTTCAAATTCATTTACTCCAAACAAATTCCACTTTCTCACTGCTCTTAACCACTCCCCAAATCTCGCTGTTTCTACAGGCAAGCTACGACGCTCCTCAGACAGTCCATGTTCCGTTCCTTCTGCCGCACTCCGTTGGGCGACAAGAGCTTCGTTTTGCTGACTGGAATAAATAGGAAATTCATTTATGCCCTCTCCTGAAGCCGTAAGGAGAAACAAAGGTTTCTCTGAAAGCGGAAATTCGCCGGGGTTAGGACCAAAGACAGCCCCGCTATGTGAAATTATCTTTCCGAGTCCACACTCTTTACTTTCTAGTAACAGAGCTCCCCCTTCCTTCAGGTAACTAACCAACAGCAATAAAAGTGAAAAAGCTAAACTGCTCAAAGGACTACACATCACCCTTTGCGAGCATTCTTCCACCAACAAACGGACTGTGCTTTTGTCTGAGATCGATCGCCAATTTATTTATTTCCACAACAAATTTCAATCTACTCTTATCGATGAATATATTTTCCTTGTAAACCAGAAACAAGAATAAAATCCAATAAATCCAGTCAAAAGAAAGAACGCAAGAGATATAAGGAACATATAACCGAGATATAGAACGACAGAAACAAATCCAATACCCTTAAAGTTGGGTTGTGTAGCAAGATAGAAGATGCTATAGCCGAACAGATACAACGCCGATGAGCCAGAAGTAAAAATGGAATACCACCACCAACGATAGTCTTCATTGCATAGTTTTAAATAACAAAGAACGATACTTATTTCACCAGACGTCAAAGTTAAAATCACGAAGACTGCAAACAAGAAACCAAACATATAGTATATCTGATTTTGCCATAAACTTGAAAGAATAAACACCAACTCAATGAAAACTGCACCAAACGGTAAAACTCCACCAATAAGGCTTGTCATTATTCCATTGCTGTACCAAGGCTGTCTTGGAACTTGACGAGCAATCTGATTGGTCCTCACAGGTATTTCATATGCTTTTTTTCGATATCCAAAGTAGGCACCAAGAAATACCATCGGAATAGAGATTCCAAACCATAGGAATAAAAGTAACAATAACGTTAGAAAAGAAACTGCTCCGTTCGATCCGGTACTCCAAACGAATATGTTAATAATGAAGAAAACGGAAAATACGATGGCAGGAAACAGAATGCCTGCGTATAAGGTTACATTCTTCCATTCCTTTCCACCAATAGTTTTATAAACTCGAGCTGAAATATATCCCGACTGTGTACAAGACAAAATATACATAGCAATTAGTGCCTGCAATAAGCCTCCACGGTTAGCGGGAGATAAAAACCCTAATACTGCAAAGATCAAAGTGACAAATGCCATGGCTACAAGCTGCGCTCCTGTTCCACATACTACTGCAAATAACTTGGGATATGGTGGCGACCTAAACACATCGCCATGAACCAACTGTAGAAAAGCTCAATAATATTAACAATGACAAAAACACTTTCAAGCAATTACCTTCCAACCTGTTTCATCATGTATATCTTCATCTTCTTCCAGACGATTGTATCTTGCAAAGTCTTGATGTACCGTCCTTAACATAATCATAGCCACTAAACCTGTTAGGAAAAGAGTGATCATCAACGAATTTATAATAGAAAACCATTGTATTTGTCTTTGTTCTTCGGAAGCGTTCAATAAAGGATCCCATCTAGTAGCCCACTTGATAGGACTCTCTTCAAATACAACATCGTATGTAAAGGTGACCGAAGCACCATTGGCAACTCTTTGTGGTCGACTTTGTGAAGAAACTGCCACAGGACAAGTTTTTGGACGATCACCACCCCACGAAAACTCGTGCTGCACTGAAAAAGGAACTACTTCAAAACCAACTATTCGATAAACGTCACCTGTTCCTGAACGTGAAACCAGAGACTTGCTTTCCTCTGGTTTGTGATAGGAGATGATGAATCTTAAATGGTTATTAATGTAGGTGTTGTCACCTTCCTGGAAACCTACAGGATATCCAAGTTGAAACCTAAAGACTTGTAAAAACAAGCACTTTAGCAATAACTTGAAACTTACGAAGCTTGACCGGAAGCGGTTTCCGCTTTTACGACTACTGGAAGATTATCCAAGTTCAGTCTAACTCTGTAACCTTCTTTGATTTTTTCTGTGAATTTTTGAGCATCTTCTGTATTTAGAGTCTTCGTACAAAGCACTTTGCAGGTCTCCTCTACCAGCAAAGATGCTTCGTATGGAGTGATCTTAGCTCTCTCTCCTACCAACAACTTTAAACTTGAGCACGTCCCGACACTAGAATTTTTTCGCCCTCTTCATACCTGTCCCAGATTCACAGGAAGTTCCTTTTCCTCAGCTCCCTTGCAAAAAGGTAAATAGTAGTAGTCGAAAGGCAAGGGATTCTTGGGTGAGGTAAGTTTATTCGCTACAATATCAAGTTTTGCGCCTTCTTCATAGTCTACAGGTGCTATACCGGGCAGATAAAAAGAATAGCTTGGGTATATATTGGAAATAAGTATTAAGAAAAGCAAAGCCCTTGCAACGTGTGTCATTTCCAACAAACGGTGACGAGCGACAACAAAAAAATTTCAAATTATAATTGCAAAGGAAAAAGTTGCCACAACTTTCCCGATCGCAAAGAAAAGAAAACACTGTCGATAACAAAGATAATCGGCTCTAAGAGTATTTACTCTGGGCAACTCTAGTTGTCTTTAAAACTCTAAACAGTCTCATTCGTACTATAGTTGCTTTATACAGTATATCAAATTACATATGGAGAACTGTCGATGACGAAGCCGCAAACAATTCCTTCGACACTGGGGCTGAATTCAACACTGGCTGATTATGCTGACAAGAACTTGTTAGCGTGTTCACATTATTCTGTTCTCTCTCAGACTTTATCCGACAAACTACTCGATGCAGGAATGAACCTGCCACAGGGTCGTGTCCGAGTCTCTCCGCATTCTGAAGTAAAAATATGTAACTATCTGGTTCCCAGTTATCTCCTAATATTACCGAACAACTAACGTTGCACTTGTACAAGGAACCATCAAATGTCACAATATGGTAAACTTCCAATCTCTTAAGAGTATTCTCAGTCAGTAAGCGAAGAAGAAACATAGGCTTCCGTATCCAATCATCGCTACCCATCACTACAGGAAGTGTTTCTCTACAACCAATCAACTACACATGCGACAGTAAGCAAGCGAAAAACAGCTAAAAGGTTACATACAATAGACAGGTCTTCCATCGAAGCCGAAAAAAGATCACAAGCTTCCCTGTTCGCAAAATCAACGAAATGAAATGAGTCATCAACTCGTAAACTCATTTTTATGCATGGCATAGGAATATTGTCAAGAAATTCATGTTGCTGCTCCGCTGAGAGTTTGACCTTACGACAGGGAAGGTAAGCGCGAATTCTTGCAACTGTCTCAGGTTTCGCACACGTTAAGCTCTGTAACGAGTCGTATATTGCCAAAACTCTCTTTCCACTGTCCGAAAAAGATTCGACACCCCACAGTTGCAACTATCTCGGATAAATCAAAGAACAACATAGCTAGATAGCTCGACTTACAAATTTCTTCAATATTTTTAGAATATAGCAGAAAAGGGCGTGAGACTTTGCTGTGTTTTCGAGCTCTTCCTTCGTATTCGACTGGTGCTCACGTGCTTCAAGGTCCTACACAATGTAAATATCACCGATAAAAGGGCAAATATCGAGATATTATACCTGATTCCACACAGTCATCATCTTATAAAGTTCATAAAGGGCTTCCGCAACTGTATCCTCCAAGCTCTCAGTTCCTAACTTGCGAAAAGTCTCCTGATGCTTTGTTCCAAGGCGACTTCCTTCCTGCGCATAATACCGTGCTATAAACGAGTCATTTGGCTGTTCCACATTTTGTAGAAGAGGGGAAAGAAGACGAGAAATATCCGCTGCACTATACAGCTCTTCTAAGCCACCACAGTACTTCCCCATAACGCTGGGAGTTGAATTCTGAGTGGCACAGTTCAACTTATCGACGTCCTTGTAAACTTTGGGGAAGAGCTTGTCGTTTGGAGTTGGAATATGCGAATTCAAAGGTCTTGGACGAGAGGAAGGTGCGTCCACACACATTTCTTCTAGTCCGAGGCGAATACACCTTGCACAAGGCCGAAATTCGTCGCAAGCCTGCTTCGACTGACGACAATTAACACAGCTTACACGAACAACTCTGTAAACCTTGCGCTTTCTCCTTTTCTGGCTCTCGGCTGGGGTCTCTTCAGCCTTGTTTCTCGCTGAAATGCCTTCATTCGTACTCGAAAATTCCGACAAGGCTACCTTCTCTTGTTTATTAAGGTTATCCGTTGAGAAGTCAGGGGTAGTATGAAGGTTGGGCGGACCCTGCTCGAACGTGCTCTCGTCACGAGTCCTATTTTCCTTCATCGCGTTAGAATGAGACGGAACGAGGCACGAAACTTTCAGTCGCTGTTGTACTTACTTGTATTCTTGCGATATTGTTTCCTTCTATCAACATTTCCTCTCAGTAGCCCGTCGTCTCTCTCATGAGTGTTCTTTTGGCGTTTCCCCTCCGGTTACCACGGACAACACACCGATGTGACACAACGATTTGATTCACCCGCGGCCAACACATTGATCGAGTAGAAATGGCGCGCAAACAATTTCTTCTAGAAAAAGGGGAAGGGGACAACACGGAGCTCTGGCGGCCCAGGAATTGCTCTGTCAAAAAAATCTCAGTGACTGGCCCTTCGTCACTGCTGCATGGAAACGTTGGACCCTCTCACGTCCATCAGATTCCCGTCGTATTTATACTGTAAAATAGCTAGATTGAAAGCTTCTATCTAGCAGAGAGAGTAGTTTCTTTGATGGCAGCATGGTCCACCATCTCTGCTGGGTTTCGACAATCAACCCGACAGTGTTTTATATAAACATAAAAATTCCAATGCATCTAGTGCGGTATCCACTTTATCTACGATGATTGTGGCAACAAAACCTTATACAGTTACTATATTTTGAATCGCCATACCCAACAGAGCAAGTCAGAAATCCCATCTTCTTAACATCAGACATTAGCAAAGAGTGCATCAAGGCACTCTCTTGTCGCGCAAACCTGCTCAAATGCGCTTGCCAAACTCTCAATCGAAATTTCCTCTCTCATCACACCTTTACGAAGTGCATTCTCTGCCTTCTTGCAAAACTCTTTCAAGCGGTGAAGTTCTTCTACAAACGTTTCAAAAGGGCCTGTTATATTAATATCTCGCGTCTCACAACTTGAAGAGTTGCGGTTAAAACGATTAGAAAAATTTGTACTATCTCTTCCACGACCTTCCTGATCATGGACCTGATTTTCCACTTTTGTTTCACGAGTAAATGAACTTAAGAATGGAATCAAGAGACTAGATGTGTTGTGATCAGGAGTAAAGCCATTGTCCGCGTTTGCCTCTGACAAAACGTTTCCGAGGCGACACAGAACTGAGCTTTCATTTTCTAAACTTGGAATTTCGAGCAAGTTCGATACAAGTCTTGCAGCATCTTCACGAAAGGTTTCGCCGCAGTATTGAATACATTTGCGAAGAAACAAATTGAGTACGTTTTGACTGGAATGACATAACAAATATGTGGCGAGTTCAACGCAAATATTGGATTCTTCGGACAAGTTGGCTACACAGCGTAAGCACTCACCACGCAATTCGAATAGTACGTTGATAATTGGAGCAGGAAAATTCTCTTCATCTTCATTAAGAATGACTTGAGCGCAGGTCTTCGCCACTGAAATAGCTTTAGAGTAATCCTTTCGAATGACACCGAGAGCTAAATTAGCCAAAGCTCTGCTTGCTTCAATAGAAATTGCTATCTTCAGAGACATATCCACTTCTTGCATATCATTCACAATAGAGCAAAAAGAGTTTTGAACGGACTCTTCAAGTTTGGAGATAACATGACCAACAATGGATCCGTGTGAAAACTTCCTCTGAGCACTTTCTGAAGCAAAGCAGTTTGCAACAGCACGAATGCTCTCAAATGCGATTTCAGGAACATCAGAATGCATATTCCGAATCAACAACAGAAACACGGATTCGTAGGAAACTAACTGCTTAGCAGCACGGTTGTCAATCACAATTTCAGCAAGAAAGGAACAGATTTGTGAGATCATTTCTGAGCTAAAATTTGTTTCTGGTGAGATAAGAGTCTCGTTAAGAATATCGCAAACAATGTTGACTCCATTGGCATATACTAAATGAGAGCGACATTCTTCGGATTTGCAAAGGTTTCTCATGGCAGCTATGGCTTCTGTAACACAGCTATGACTCTGTTTCCAGACATTAGCTACTAAAAGTGTAAAGCTACTTATAGTTTCCGACTGTAAAATCATCAACATAGTTGTTGCGTTCTCAGAGAGATTTCTTATGGCTCTGCAGCATTCTTGGAGAAAATTCACAGTAAGGTGATCCAAAGAATTATAGGGCGACAATGCCTTAATTACAAAAATGAAACGTTCGAGTAATCCTGATGAGGCAATAACTTCTTCGTTGGCTTCCGTAAGTGCAAGGTTTCCAACAATTGAAGCTACGTGAATCTTCTCTACGATATCCGTTCCTTCAGAATTCTCATATTCCCTGTCAAAGATTTCAACAAGCCTGGGAACAAAGCCACTTTGTACAAGAAGAATTCTTTCTTCGTCATCAGCTTCTGATGAAGCGGCAGCAATTCGAAACAATTCCTTCGATGTTGTTCGATGTTCTACAATAGGCAATCATCGTTTAAGAATTACTCAGAACAAAGCCCAACGCAAGTTACCTTTGGATAAACATGTTTTTGCCAACTCTATTAGATTGATGTCACCTTCATCTTTTGGCTTTTTCGTATTCTCAGAACCTTGAGTTGAAATATGCCTACTGCACGCCTTTAAACGGAGTACGTTGGAATCTTCTGCGACATTTCCATCGACGCTGAATGATCGACTGCTATCTAGTATAATACTCTTTGATGTTACGTCTGCACTGGTGAAGCTTCGTGTGCGGGGTCTGGGAGACACAGCTAAATTCGTCTTGCACTCTGATATCAAACCCTTAAGTTCCTTTTGGTTTAATGTCATTTCAGCCAAAACACGGTCTTCCCAACCCTTTGCGTCTCCTTCCAACTCGTTTGATGCAGCATTGTCTGTTCGCGAAACTTCTTTCTTAGACGTTTCTTCCTTTCTTTCCTCTGTTGTCTCTCGGTAGTTTTGGGGTAAAGCCGTGGAAGGTGGAGAAAGTTTACCCAAATAGTTTACCGGTGAATCTTTTCGGAGACCGCAAGAAGCTTGCAGCTTATTTTCTTCTGTTTTTCTCATGCATTCAGTTACTTCCGGATTTTGAGAGCTTCTACTACCCGAACATGAAGAGTGTCTACTCAAATTGTCTTTTCGTTGTTCGTTTTGAAACAAGTTGGAGCGTCTGTAATCATTTTCCTGGCTTCCTTTATGGGACGACATAGAGAATCTATCTGCAACGGTACTTGCACTGGCGTCTGTAGTATTTCCTTTGGACGGAGGAGTGTCCTTTGTTGAACTTGAACGATTTTCAGGATTGCTATATCTTCTCGAAGGCTTTGGAACGCTATGATTCTGTTTCTTTTGTTGAACACTCATAAATCTTTTGTAGCTGCTTGCCATACTTGGCGTTTTGAAATGGCGGGAAATGAAATTTGAATCGCGCGAATGATTTGTCGAATACCAAATTCTTAGTTGCGTCGGTTGACACCAATTTGAAGTCAGCAAGTGCGCTAGGCAACATATAGCTTTGGCCTTTGAATAGTTGTCATCTGCTTCTGCGATGCTTCCAAAGTTTCAAGTTACTCGAATATTTGTTTCTTGAGTGTTCTTCGGCAACGCAGGATTGGAAACCATTTGGTAGCATTGTACGTCCTTTGCTGGAATAAATGGACTGCTAAATGAGGAAATTCCTGAACAAAGCACGGAAGAGATAAGAGTCATTTTCGAGTAAGGAATAATGATACATGAATGAATACTTGATAAAGAACTTTATGCAAACCACAAAATTGGTGCGAACGTCTTGCTCTGGACAGAACACTTGTTTTACTTTTTCTTTCGGACGAGAATATGTATCGTTTGTCGACTTGTTGTTACTGAGCAACATTGTACCTAATACTTCGTCTATCTATTTTGAACAGCAAATATCAAAGACTCTTTCAAGCGAGTAACGATGAAATATTCACTTCAAAGAGTTGACAATCGTGGAAGAGTAAAATTTCCATCCGTTGCATTCTTCCACAAAAATATTTTTGTTGCAGAAATAAATACATGGACAGTCAAGGAAAGGAGTCGTGGGCAGCAGAACTCAGAGTCGGTGTAGGGAAACCCTTTCCTCTGGGAGTTTCGAAATATGCGCAAGGTGCAAATTTTGCTGTCTATACAGAGGAAACTGATGAGGTTGCACTCATTCTTTATCCTCCACATCAAGACAAAGAGGGTAGTCGAGACCTTCGAAGAGCAGAGTTGGCTTTAGACCCAAAGATGAATAGGACAGGACAAGTTTGGCACAGTATGTAGTGATAAAATTCTTCACATAAGAGCTTATCTTGTAAAGTTCATATACACCCTTTGCTTGAAGGATACGAGTATATGTGGAGAATAGGAGCAGAACCACATATACGTTTTGGAAAGAACATTTGTCTTGATCCCTATGCTAAAATCATATCTTCGCCTCTTGTTGATCAGTTCAACGATCGTTCTGTTGAATATTCTCCGAGGGGAGTCATACCTTCCAAAAAGAGCTTATTGTTCGATTGGGAGGGTGTTTGTCCGCCTCGTATACCTTTGAAAGATTTAATAATTTATGAGTTGCATGTTCGAGGTTTTACTATGAATTCTGATTCCGAGGTACAATACAAAGGGACCTTTCTGGGTATTGTGGAAAAAATTCCCTATCTGAAGGAACTTGGAGTGAATGCTGTCGAATTATTGCCAGTTTTTGAGTTTAATGAAAAAGAATGGCCTTTGAAAGAGAGCAGTTTGGGAGACTCCATCTGTCAGGTTTGTTGTATTATAGTTAGTTATTTTGATTTCTGAAAAGTGCTCTTTCCAAAGTATTGGGGATACAGTACCGTAGGATTTTTTGCTCCCATGAATCGATACTGTGTTGGTAATGTATTGGGTGCTGCAGTCTTTGAGTTTAGAACGATGGTACGAGAGTTGCACAGAGCTGGCATAGAAGTTATCTTGGATGTTGTCTATAATCATACTGCGGAGTTTGGGGAAGGTTTTTATCACTTTAAGGTTTGTTTATTCATCTCTTTGGAAATATAGGAGTTTAATGAGACGCATCTTTATAGGGCCTTGCAGTAGGGACATATTATCTCATGAATGAGGATGGCAATTTTCTGGATTATACTGGATGTGGAAGTACTTTTAATGCGAATCATCCTATTGTTGCACAGTTTATTCATGATTCTATTCGTTATTGGAGTCTTGAATGCGGAGTTGATGGTTTTCGTTTCGACCTGGCTTCTGCAATGACGAGAGACACTCGTGGAAATGAGTCCAAAGAACCATTACTTATTCATACTTTGTCTATGGATCCTGCCTTGCGAGATGTGAAGTTAATTGCGGAACCTTGGGACTGTGGAGGATTGTATCACGTACGGGTTTTGTACAAGTAATTGGATGTTTTTATGTATATGTTTTAGGTTGGCTCCTTTCCTCATTTTGGTGTTTGGGCCGAATGGAATGGTCGCTTTCGAGATATTGTGCGTTGTTTTATCAAAGGAGATACTGGAACGTTAGCAGAATTCGCCACGCGCATTTGTGGTTCCGAAGATTTGTATGGAGCGGGAAGAACACCTGCGCATTCCATCAATTTCGTCACTGCACATGATGGATTCTCACTTTATGATTTGGTAAGTTATAATGAGAAGCATAATGAAGCAAATGGAGAGGATAATCGTGATGGCGAAACTCACAATAATTCATGGAATTGTGGTCAAGAAGGGTAAGAGAAGAATACTGACATATGAATGAGTAGCTGAAAATTTCTTTGAAAAGACCCACAGAAGACGAGGATATTAATCAGCTTCGTCGGAGACAAGTGAAGAACTTTTTAACGGTATTGCTAACTTCCATCGGTGTTCCAATGTTGGTGATGGGTGACGAATATGGACACACGAAGAATGGAAATAACAACACTTGGTGTCAAGTAGGTCAACGTAACGAAGTATTTTAAGGGTTTTTATATGGAATATAGGATGATGAAATCTCGTGGTTTAACTGGACAAAATGCAAGGAAGAAAAAGACTCTCTATTGCGGTTTACTAGAAAGTTGATCAAGTTCAGAAAGGACCATGCTGTATTTAGAAGAAATTCATTTATGAACAAGCAAGTTATAACCTGGCATGGAGTGGAGCCATATAGACCAAATTGGAAGTCATCGTACAACTTTATTGCGTATACGTTACATGACGACGTTGCCAAGGAAAACATTTACTTTGCATTGAATGCCGGAGCGGAGGAAAGAAAGATAGCTGTTCCAAACTCTCATAAATGGTAGTTAGAAATTTCCTACAGGTTTATGTGTACCTGATGCTATCAACTAGGTATCGTATTTTGGATACAACTTTATTTCCACCGGAGGACTTTCCTGACGAAGAAGTGGAAGTTGCAAGTGATGGAATATATGCTCTGAAGTCATACGGAGTATTGGTTTTGTACTCACCTTATCAGGATGAAGAGGTCGACGCGGAAAACACAGTGTTGGAAAACATACCAGAAGAGGAGGAAGAAGAGGAAGAAAATGAAATAAGGCGAAACCTGGCGGCGTTAAGAGTACCGGGCTTTGCTCACGACGTGGATACGGAAAGTCTCGAGCCCTTAACGGAGCCTTACAAGCTGAGAGAGTCAAGCTCTTCTATCAACTTGAAGGCAGAATACTTCATTACCAGAAAAAGTGGCCCAGCAAGTTTCACGGGTTAAAAAATCTGTTGTTTTGTAAAGACAATGTCGGCTGTTTATTTTCCAAATTTCATGACTTGAGTTTCTGTTCTAAATAGAAGACTGGAGCGGCAACGATATGGCTGCGCAGTAGATAACGCATTTTAGGCCGTCAAAACAGGCTCAAGTAACTTTTTCAATGTACCTTTTCTTTCCAGTTGCATAACCTGGTCACAACCACCAACGTGCTGTCTATGCAATATCAACCTTTATAACCAACTCACAAACAACAATCATACCCGTTTATGAAAACGTTTGGAACGGTTCTCTGTTTCGTCAATTCATACAATGCACTTTGAATGGCTGAACCTGAGAGTAGATTTAGGGTTTATTTGGGAGGTCTCACGAGGCCCTTACCGTTTTTCTCCTGATCCAATTCAATTACTTTGAAAGAGACTCCTAAGGATCTAAACAGCTGCTTTACTCTATCACAAAAAGGGCACCAAGACTTGGAGAAAACAACTACAAAAGCTGAAGCAATCAACCGTTGAATTTCTTCAACCGTACGCGAAGACGACATGTCCGCAAATTTAGGAATCGAAGTTTTGGGCGCCAAAAATTCGGTTTGGATGATGCCTCCTCCGAGTGCCAAGTCAAACTGGCGATTCTTCTGCAAAGGTTCCTTCAGGAAATGCTATGAAAGTGGATGTAAGCTTGTTATTCCCAGCCAAATATCAGAACTACTTCTAGTACGATGTCCTGTAAGTGAATTTGCGACTGCGTTATAGAGCACTCACAGTTAGCAGACTCAATGGTTGCATTCCAGTGACCCAGTCCAGTTATTTTCTAATATTTGTATATGTATGAAACAAAAGAAATCTTTTGAGAAGTACCTGGCTGAGTGTTCGTCTCAGAGAGACACACAGAGAGATGCAAAAGAGGAGAAGAAGATGAAGACACGTGGCGCAGTGTCAAAGAAGGGAGGGGGAAAACGCCCCAGTCTAACGTCGAGAAATAAAGTCCATGGAATAAGAAAGAAAACAACCCAATCTTCTAGAAACTCCAGCACAAATGACAGCAAAACTGTTGACAGAAGCGGTGATTCTAAAGTCGAGGAGAGAAACCAATGTGATAATTTGATGCTACTTATTGACCTCGCTACTGGCTCGAAATGCTACTAGTTGTGTTTCTTTATGTTTTTGTGCTCTTCTTGAAGAACATCGGAAGTCTGTAAACTAGTTGCATTTGACGTCAACGTGACAGCAAAATGCTGTCTCACGGTCTTCTGAAAAGAGCTCAATGGACGGTGTGAAGCTCTATTCAGAAAAGCTATTCGTTCTTGGTTTAATATTTTTAAAAATTGTCGCAAAACTACTACGGATTTTGCTTTCTTTTGCTAGTTGTATTGTTTCAAGAGCGTAGAATATCAGTATTCTAGTATCCTTTCTCACTTGATTCAGTGTACTTGTAGTTACACGAACAATTGCAGTATGCGGCTCTTGGTATGTTATTACTTCATGAAATAAATTGTCAGCATAAAGTATTTCATGTAAGTGCGATGATTGATGAATGCTGCAATATATGCTAGCAATCTCAGAATGAAAGGCAAGCCAGCCAGGTTGAGGAACAAGCTGCACTCTACCAAGTGTAGCGAAGGGCTTTCAAGTGCCTAAAACTGTTTCGGTCCGAAAGTCGTTCGAAAGAATTCGGTGGCAACTATATCTAATCTTTATGGTCATCAAGGAAATGCAGCTTCTTTAAACCTGCATTGTCGTCGATAGTTTACATTATTGCTATCCATGAGTTGAACAATAATGCCTGTAAAAGTAGCAAGTGTTAAAGTTTTCCTGACTGTGATCTAGCTGTCATCTATTGTACAAAATTACCGAAGCGGTGATAATTTATTGCATAGTCGTCGTCGGTGACGGCGTACCAGTGCGACTCTTTGTTTGCGTCTATAGAGGTATGTAGGAACCCAAAACGAGCATACCACACGGACATGATGAGCAATAGTTCACTTTGAGGAATTTCTTCCATGAAAACCTCTACAGTGTCTTTCGCTCCTAACTGATTCCTGTGGCGTTTTGTGGCTGTTTCTCTTTTTGGAACGAACTATGCTTGTGTCTAGGAATGTCTGCCTCACGAAAGACTTTTCTTGTCGGAGTCCTGCAATACTCGTTTTTCGAAATACTCAATATTCAAAGTTTTATTTCATAGTTACCTAGCACTGCTGGCTATCCACTATTTTCAGATGATAGGCCAAGTGACAGAAGGTCGTCAAGATTGGTAGGCATTTCAGAGGTTTGTGGAGAAATCTCTTCCCTGGTCCAACTGTTTGGCTGTGTGTTTTTACCCTGGAAGCTTGTTGAGGACTTGGGAGTTTCGGCCGCCTGTATCTCTTCTTTCACAGGCTTCTTTTGGCCCTTTCTTTTGTTGTCAAATATTTCCAGAACCTCAATTAGAGTGGCCTCCAGAGACTGAAGTTCAGCTGATTTGCAGTTGGTATCCTTGGTACCTAGATTAGTAAGTTTTTTTAGCGCCAATCGTGCCTGCACTAGAAGATGAATGGCATGGTCATCATCTGCTAGTTCTGAAATATCGCTTGTTTGAACCAGAAGTTCCTTAAGACCAAGCATTTCTGATGTGAATGATTGGATATTCTTTCCAAGCAGCGTTTCTTCCTGGCCATTACTGGTATTAGATGTTGAACCGCTTTGGGCACTCGAAGAATATGTTTTTTTTGATACTATTGGTGATAATATCGAGCTTGGAATGTTTTTCAGAGCCCTTGTTCCATATACATAAGGTTTTCCTTCTTGTCGTACTTCAGGAAAGTGGTACTTGAGATTCTTGCTATGGAAGCGTTCCATCCAAAAGAGTGCTGCCGGATCCATTGCAAAAGAGGAGGATGCTTCGAGCTCTTCTGCCCATGCTCTAATCAGCATCATGACAGTTTCTAACATACTTGTTTAGAACATTGCAGATTTCGTGATCACCTGACGTACCCTTAATTTCGTGAGGAATAAAACGATGTTGTTTGATAATTTCGTCGGTATTTGTGAGAGTGAGAGTCTTGCGGAGTCTCGTTGATACTGGCTCTTTGTAGTCCGGGACAACTATTCTCCATAGTCTTCGAAAGAACTTGTCCGTGGCAATATCTCTGTAAAAGTTGGGAACATTTCTCACAGCATCTTCCAGAAGAATTAGAGCGCATCGTAGCACGGGTTCATCCTGTACTTTGAGTCTTTTTCGAATAGCGAATGCTAACAGTTCACCTCCTCTTTGGAACTCAGTTGCGCTTTGAAAGATTTTCTGTTTCTTGGCTTCAAGATTTTGCGCTAACATAGCATACCTAAAGTTGAACTATTGTCCTTTATAAAGATTTTTACATCTTACCTGAAGAAGTATCGTTGATTTCTGTCCATTCTTCAACTAATATGACCATTTGTATCAAGTCTGGGTTACTAAGTTTTAAATAACTACTGTCTTGCTTCGTAAGTAAGCCAAGTCCAAGGCTTTGAACTCCCCAGGACCGTCTTTTTCCGAAGCTTTGCAGAGGAGGAGGACTTGCTCCTTCAATACGATGTTCCAAAGTAGGTTGCAAGCATGCCATGTTTCCTTTCGACATGAACCAAAAACGCGAGATTGAAATATAAAAAATGATTCAGAGACTTTTAAACAGCGTCAATTGTTTCCTCCAAATGCGCTAGACACGTTGGCATTTTTCTAGGCCAGCCAAAAGTTGGGCGCCTTTTTCCAATTGGGAAGTTCCCTTGCAGCATCAACAAAGACTCTGCGCAACGTGGTAAACATTTGTTTCATATTAGTTCCTTTTTTTTGGTTTCGTGATTGTAAAATATGCTTTGTTTCAGATACACAAAGGCTCTCTAATATTTCTATCGTGCGTTTGTATTTTATAGAGAAATCCCATCGTGTATTTCAATTTACAGCAGTTGCTTGCGTCTGTGGCTCAGGAGAATGTTGTCCAAGGGAAGGCAGCAAAGAAGAGCCTGAGACTTTTGGAGTCTTAGCTGACTGAGCTTTTTTTCTTGGAAATAAATAGAGTTTTAAGGAGTAAGGTTGTCTTAAAAGATGGAGCAGAGTTCCAAAACTACTGTAAAATTTCACGTTCGTTGTGAAACCCAGCGAGGAGAAAGGTACGTCGTTCTTAAAGCACAAAACCCTCTTGAAACATTATTTGGAAACAGGTTGGCACTTGTTGGAGACTTGGAAGCACTTGGAGCTTGGGATCCTGCTAGGGCTATACCGCTTTGGACAAACTCAAAAAAATATCCCCGTTGGTCTTGTTCAGTTACGTTACCTTGTAACACTTGGATCAACTACAAGTCAGCCCTCTTTGTGTTTTTATTTCTGTAGTTGCTGACGATTTTTTGGTAGGTACTGCATCGTTGATTATGGTGATGACTTCGACGTTGCCACAAATAGTGGAGCAGATTCTTTGGAAGACGGACAGAAAGAAGCACAGTTCTTCAGTGAAGATCCCCACCCACCAAGATTTGTCAGGTGGGAGAACTTTGAGGCGAATCGAAGGGTATTAGTTTTTTTTCTGGAAGAGTATCTTTTGTTCACAGATGCTGTTTTTAGCTGAAAACCAGTGGAGTTTTCATGCGAGTTGATGATCGAAAGTTCGATGAACTTTTTAATGAAATGAACGAAGCCCGTATTCGAGTGGATTATGGCCACGTCTTTTCACGGTTAGAGGCTCCATCCTCTTCGCAGTCATCTTCTTCTAGCTCGCCATCTTCTGGAGTAAGTTGCTTGTTCTGAATGCCGTGGAAATATCTGCTTATTACCTGTAGGGGCTCCCAAGTAAGCTACTGATTGTTTTATATCGACTTCCTGTTATTGCAAAAAGAAGTAAGCTTTCCTGTCTTTTTTCTTGTAGTGTTGACTTTGTGTATAGCGTCGAATGGTTGGAGCTTTAAATGGGACGATGATGCTCTCTACTTGACCTCTGTAGGTCTTCGTGACGGGCTTCAAGGGAAAATACGTTTTTATTGGATAGGAATTCTAAACTGCGAGGATGACGTTCCTGAGGATGAACAGGTAACACTTTTTGGACTCGTTTAGATTTGGTTTTATTCTGTGATACAGGAAGGAGTTACACAGGCACTTATGGACCGTTTCAACTGTATTCCAGTATTTGTTCCCAAAGTAACCTTGACCAAGTTTTATCAAGGTTTCTGCAAAGGAGTTCTTTGGCCGCTATTCCATATGGTATGGGTTGATAACAAAAATGGATTAGTGCATGCTGAGCGATAGGAAATAGATAATACAAGTTACAGATGATGGAGGTCATACAAAGCAGTTTGACCGCAGCTTGTGGCATGTCTACTGTCTCGTCAATCGGAAAGTAAGTATTAACAACTTTTACAGGATCCCACATCTTATTCTGCTTTAGTTTGCAGATGTTGTAGTAGGCGTCTACCATGAGAGTGATCTTATCTGGATTCATGACTATCACTTGATGGTTCTTCCCTCTCAGCTCCGTAGAAAGTTGTCAGGAGCTAAAATAGGTTTCTATTTGCATATCCCTTGGCCTTCCTCAGAGATATATCGCTCATTACCTGTAAGTTGAATACAAAAACTGTTAGTCGCTCATTACATTGTCAGGTTCGTGACGAACTTTTGAGAGGCCTTTTATCCGCTTCTCTTTTGGGTTTCCATCTTTTTGATTATGCCCGACACTTTCTGAGCGCATGTACGCGACTTTTAAATTTAGAGGTTGGTTTTCTGTTTGAAACAAAGCGAAACAACCAACATTGCTGATTGGATGCAAAATAGCATGAAAGTCGTCGTGGAAGTTTAGGAGTGGAATATGGCGGACGTCACGTAATGATACGTGTAAGTCATATCGGAATAGATCCAAAACGTTTCCAAGAGTATCAGAAGAAGCCTGAAGTCGTCTCCAAAACCGAAGAATTGAAGCAGAAATTTAAAGATAAGATCGTACTTGGTGCCATCGATGATTTGGACATTGTGAAGGGAATTTCCCTAAAATTAATGGCTCTTGACTTTTTACTGGCGAATTATTCTTCATATAGAAACAGAATTGTTCTCAATCAAGTGGCTATTCCAAAGGTATTCTTCAAAAGTTCGACTCGTATTCTGGAATTGAATGTTTTTAGGCAGCAAGGGTGAAAGAAAATGTCCGGAACGAAATTCGCTCCCTAGTCAATCAAATTAATGAAAGATATGGCAATCAAAACTATCAACCGGTTATGTATTTTGAGAGAGAAATATCTTTTGATGAGCGAGTTGCTATGTATAGGTTAGTATACGTTTTCCTTATTTTCGCCTTTCTCACTCTCTTCAAGTCGAGCAGATGCGTTCTTTCTTACCCCTATAAGAGACGGTCTGAATTTGGTTCCCTATGAATATATTGTTTCTGCATCCGAAGGAAAGGGTCAATTGATTCTAAGTGAGTTTACTGGTTGTTCTCGAGCTCTTTCAGGAGCTGTCCGTGTGAATCCTTGGAATGTGGAGGAAGTAAGGAGACAATGAGTTTTGTATTTGTTTAGTGACTTGTGTTTTTCAAACAGGTTGCCAGTGTTATCGACCGTGTGATGCAACTTGACCAGAATGAGATAAGTCGTAAGCTCCAAGCAGATTACAAGTACGTGACTGCGCATTCTACCATGGAATGGGCAGAGTCCTTCTTGGCAGATTTGGAAAGAGCCTCTGAACCAATTAATCGAGTGACTAAGCTGGTGAGTATTTTGGTTATTTTTGGAAGCAATTTAATGACTTTTGTTAGGGGCTTGGTTTCGGCGTTGGTTTCCGCTTGTTGGAATTTGAGGGCTTTCGTCATCTTTCGACGGATATGGTGCTTCATAAGTTTCAGAAATCCCAGAGACGTTTGCTTCTTTTGGATTACGATGGAACGTTGACCCGTTCTGGCAATCATGCCAACCGAATGGCACATGCATGGGCAACGCCAACTTCTGCTGTTATGAACAACTTGGCAGAGTTGTCTCAAGACACCAGAAACATAGTTTTCATTATGAGTGGCAGGCGCAAAGAAGTTCTGGAGCAGACGTTTGAACAACATCCGAGAATCGCGTTATCTGCAGAACATGGCTTTCATTATCGTTGGAATAGGGCAAGTAATACTGTATGGATTGTTTTGAATGTTTTTGACGAGTTGTATAGGACCAGCCTTGGCAAGTAATGTACCCCGACGCGGATCTCTCGTGGTTGGAAGTTGCACATGAGATAATGGTCTCGTACACAGAGAGAACAGATGGCTCTTACATTGAAGAGAAAACAGCTGGTCTTGTCTGGCATTTTGTGGATGCAGATCCGGGTTGGTTATCTATGCCTTGTATGTGGCATCGTAGACTAACAGAGAAATCTTCAGAATTTGGTTCTTGGCAAGCGAAAGAGATGCATGATCATCTTGAAAGTGTTTTAAGCGCATTTGGAGTTCAAGTCATCACTGGGAACGGATGGGTGCAGGTTCGTTTGAAGGATGTGAACAAAGGCGCTATGGTGAAGGTTGGTTGATGTATTGTAATAGTTTTTGCCTATGTACTAACGCTTTGACAGAGAATTCTTGATGAACTATCAAGCAATACTCCAGACTTTGTATTCTGTTGTGGTGATGATCGCACTGATGAAGATATGTTTGCATTTTTAGGTATGAACTTGTTAGATTTCTTGTTGGTCACAGCTGTTGATGGATATTTTAGAAACGACATTTGAAGCAAGCGAGCATCACGATGGAATCTTTACCTGTACTGTTGGAGCAAAGCCTTCCAACGCTCGATACTATCTCCGTGACAACGATGAAGTTGCGGATCTCCTTGCAGTGTTAGCTACCACGAGGAACCGCGCCGGAGCAGCACGTTCTTACACCGTAAATGTAAATGATGAGAATGTTGAGTTGTTTCTTTGCTCATTTTTGTGATTAGGACTTTCATTTGAGTGAGGAGGAGAAGAGTATTTCCTTTGAAAGGTCTGTCTAAGACTGCATCATTCTGCTATTATAGATTATACATAATTGCGTACAAATACATTTATCTATATACATATATATATATTGATAGTTGAAAGAATAAAGGGCAAGTATTTTCGAGTATCTTCAACTGTTTTGCAGTAGGGAATTGGGATTTGTGAGCCCTTGGAAGAATTTTAGGGCTGCCAACAACAACAACAACAACAACAGTTTCGAAAGTTTTTTGGTTGTGTCGGTAGGGCTCGGGTCTCCAGTTGTTGGTATTTGCAACCTTCTTCCTAGAGTACTTCTCTGTTTCTTTTTTTGAAACAAGTTTCCATGGACAAACTGGTCACTTTACGTGGAAAATACCAAGCCGTCTTGGACAAGTTGACACCATTCATTCTTTATCGTTGGTTGTGCTTTGGTAAGTTGATTATGTACTTTTGCAGCTGTTTATAAAGTTTCAAAGGTATCATAATTTCTCTTTTCCTTGCAAGAATATTTCTGGCACAGGGGTTTTATATCATCGCTTATGTTTTATTCATATACTTACTCAATCTTTTCATACTTTTTCTACAGCCTCAAGTAAGAAGAAAGAAGACTATTTCCATTCGTCAACAACTCAGTTTTAGGATCGGGATGCTCTTGCCTCCGCAAATACAGAGGGCCCAACCCTTCCTGTCAGTTCTTCCGATGTAAGATACTTGCTTGAACCAATCTTTACAGTTCTGAGCCGTACTAGGAATTCCGCCCTTTTGTAAGAAGATTACCTGAATTCAAATTCTGGCTTTCTGCCACTCGAGCTACCGTCCTTGCTTTGTTTGCTACCGCGTTTCGATTCCTGGACATACCCGTATTTTGGCCTATCTTGGTTGGTGCCAACTTATTATCCTCTTGCAAAACAGTTACTGAGCTATGCTCCAGGTTATTTACTTCATTCTGCTTTTTGTTGCAACTATGAGAAGGCAGATTGCGGATATGATTCAATACCGTTATTTACCTTTTAACATTGGCAAAAAGAAATACTCAAGTTCTTCCAAGTTTGTGGCAAGGCGACAAGAAGCCCATGATAACGATGCTGTTGCGTTGAAAAGTTCCGCAAACGTCAAACTTCCAACTTCAGTGCAACCCCCGAGGAATAGTGCGACTCCGCTAGATGGCTCTCAAGAGAGTCCCAGTTCAGCAACCAAAAGTTCTTCTATGACAATGCCTTCGCCAAGTTCCAGACAGCTTCATCGGTTTCACAGAGGATAACTGATTTTCTTCTCAATTAAATGCTTTTGTATTCTTATAGAGTTTGTTTTTTCTTTCTTAACTGTTCTTTCCGCAGTTTCTTCAACTGTTTGCGTATTTGGGACTTTGGCCACGGTACGTCGTTTGCCTTGAAACTTTTTGGAGATTGAAACTTTAATCCTACTCTTTTAATGTCGTCCCAGGAGTTTGCAACGTTTTTGAATGCTTCAAAGACACAAGTATCCTTAGGCTTTTGTTTCTCCGTATCCGTGATGGGAGGAAGTGAGGGCGCCTTCTTCAAAGACTTTTGAATGGGTTTATTGCTTTCTTTTTCAGGATATTCGTACACCAATTCCGAGTCTTTTCTGTCATTGCCTGTAAAGTTTAGAAACGTTTTTACTTGGTTCGCTCCTGTTTGATAAGAAGTGAACAAGCTTCGCAAACTCGAATTCATTTCCATGATTGAGGACGCTTCGAAAACTATCCGAAGAAGAAATGGCACAAGACTATTCAAGTTGGCCGTATTATGAGTAAGTAGTCATGATCAACAACTTTCAATGGATATGCAAAAGAAAGAATTTTGAAGGAAGCACCTGGTGCAGTTGGAAACTCCTGACTTGGCAAGAATAGCCATGAAGAGTATAGAGGCCGACCCAGAACTTCGACCACAACAGGTTGCGAGTCCATTGCTTTGTTCGTTTGTACTTACTTCGCCAACTTATTATTAGGTCAGGCGCGTTTTGTCCGTGCAAGATAATTCGTTGCTTATGTAAGAGAGTACTTGAGGTTATTTGGACGAGGTTTCTAATAAGTGCGACAGTGAATTGTATGCCAAGGATGAGCGGTCTTTGAAGATGGCACTGCAATCTCTCCAACAAATGCTTTATGTGGTACAAACAGCAATTACTTGGTTTTCTACGGATTACTGGAAGAATGCAGTTTAAAGTTTGGAGGTCTCTTTCTGGCCAAGTAAATAGCGATCTAAGAACATGGAAACAAGAGAATTCCAATACACGCTAATATGCGGTTATCAGTTACTTCACAAGTTGTCACTAGTTGTACTTACCGATTGGACTTTTTCTGATATCCATGACCCTCGTCCTTTGCTATCATATACCAACATTCCAAGCCATTCTTTCGGACTGCTTGTACGATTTGTTCAGATTCACTAGCAGGTACTCGAGGGTCGTTTTGTCCAGCTGCAACAAAAAGAGGCACCTGAATAAGGTGAGAACGCGTGAGTGGCGATATCGACAAGAGAAACTTGCGCATTTCCGGATCTCGCTCATCACCATATTCCTTTCTTCGGCTATCTCTTCGATAAGCTGAAGTTTTCTATCTTATGAATGAGTTTCTTCAACTTATTCTTTTCACAATATACACAGTACCTCTAGGTAACTAACAAAGTTACTGATTCCAACCATATCGATAGCGGCACGAATCCTACTGCCATATTCGATAACCGACGAAAGAACCATAAATCCTCCATAAGAGCCTCCTAATAGTGCAATTCGTTCGCTGTCTAGAAACTACTCAAACTTTCCTCGTATTCTTAAAAATACAGAATAGAAGGCTACTTACTGGCTGCTTATCTATCCAATCTAACAACGACCCAATGTCTTTGACAGCATCTTTTCTTCGATACTGATCATCTAAACTCATATAACGCTTCCCATAACCACTTGAACCTCGAACATTGGGATCCAAAATTGCTATTCCTTTCTCCAACAGTAAATACTGAAACAACGGAGTAAAAACTGGAAGTGACTGCTGTTCCGGTCCACCATGAATGTGAACGAGTATTGGAAACTTTTTAGAGCTCGACTTTGGCAAATACATCCAACATGGGATATTCAGTCCATCAAAACTCTCAAACTCAAAGAGGTAAGGATTAATAAATCTCTTCCTATCCAGTCCTCCTACTTCTCCAAACGTCCATCTTCTCACAATCATTGTATCTAATTGGACAGTATAAATATCGCCAGGACAAGTCGGAGAGTATCGAGAAAAGGCCAAAAGACCTAAAGTGGCATGGAGACGTAACCTTCGTATCACCGAAGCATTCACTTCTCGAAACGATTTCCCAGATAGACTTGTCAAACTATTATAATGCAACTTATTGGCTGTGTTATTCGACACTGTTTCGCTCTGCAAGGAAATAGGTTTCAACTCCAACTCAAGTCCATTATCCGTCCGCACGACGCCAAGAAAAAGCTCAAAATTTCCTCTATTATTCACAGTAAAAGCAAACATAGAAACGTTCCGATTACAATACTCTGCAACTGCCAAGTCTTCTATGTCACCATGTAGATTTGTTTCTACACGACTCATTATTGGCCTTCCCGAAGAGTCATGAATTCTCAACGTGTGAAAGTCATCAGCAGAATCTGATACGATTGCAATAGGACAATCCTCTACTCTTGAACTTACTCTTAGGAATTTTGCAAAAGAAACCGCTGCCTTTTCCTTGCTATCCTCTGTGGACTTGCTATCCGGCGACACAGTTATCCAGAACGAAGGATTGGTCAAATCCATTACATACAAATAAGATTCTTCCAGAGATATAAAGTTTCTAAGTAAGAGACGATTGCGATAAAAATCCAAAGGCGACCAACTTCCTTCACCCTGAAAAACAATGCGAGGCTGACTGATTTCTAAAGTTCCCTCAGAATTGGTGTTAAAGTCAACTATATAGACGTCCCAGTCTTTTCCATTCCGCTCCGTGCTATAGTAACAAAGGTGACGACCATCTTCACTCCAAAGCATGGAGCCACAACGGCCCTTCTTGGTTTTACTCACATTGTAGTGAAAACCGCTTTCCATATCCATGTAAAAAACTGAGAATTTTTCAGAACCTCCTGTATCTTTGAGATATGCGAAACCCTTTCCACCCGGTTGCCACAAGGCATCGTATACTGGCTCACTAAAAAAGGTCTGCTGTTCACGACAAGCTCCAGGACCCGCAATGCACTAGGACAGTTGAGTGAGACTATATTTTGAATATTTAAAACTACTTACGTGTATATTGGAAGTTTCGCCAAATCTTGTAGAAAACAAAATACTCCCGGTTCTGTCACCTCCACTGACTATATCACATACGAGGGAGGATCTTGAAGTTTGAAATTGCGATATGACTTGAAGCAAAGAGTCTGAAGGTTCTGGAACATTGTCCAAAATAAGATTACCAACCTAAATTATATTTATTAAAGTGACTTGGTGTCGCCAAACAAGTTTTCTACCTCTTTGCGCATAACGGCAAGGGCCAAACTGTAGAAAATAGAATTTACGGCACCCTCATGTACATATGAGGAGCTTGGGGAAAACTGCAAACCGCCGTCAAATATGTCCTTTGAAGGCACAGCGCTCCTGGGAGTGTCCTTGCCTTCCACATTTTGAACAGTATTCCTTCATTCCAGGTAATCTCTTTGCCAAATATATTTCCTCAAACATATCGTCCAATCGAGCTAATATGCCATCGAAATAGAGACCTAACTCTATAATAAGGGTCTGACTGGCAGATTCTCTTAGTATTTTATCCAATACGCTCTGAGTTTCAATTATAGCCACCATCAGTTCCTCTCGGCACGACCATCTAGCAATTTCGAGAATTTCAACCTATCAAGTGCTTGTGAGCTCGAAACATAAAAAGGAGCAATACCAACCTGGTCACAGTGGTAATGCCGCTGAGTCATTCTCCATCCCTGATAAAATGCGAAATTTACAAGCCAGCAAAGTAGTAAACAATTGCATGGCGTCGAATTCTTTTCCAATACCTGCAAGTTGTGAGGAATACTAGAAGTGAAGTCCTTTTTTTACATACACCAACGCTATATTCAATCAGTTCTTGAGCGCCGTATGATGGTTGATATTCCTTCAAATTGCCCTCCGACAGGTGCAGCAGCTGATGCCATTTATTTTCGAACCATTCAGCGTCTTCTTTGAGAACAACACCAAGGCTATTTGTTTGCTTTCCAAAAATGGACTCGAACGACTCAAAAAGGCTTGCCTGTGACTGTGCTATTCGGTATCGCTAAAGAGAACGACCCATTAGGCTAGCTGCAAAATTGTAAGCAGCGTACTTACATCATAGAGCCACTTTTTTAACTGTGCCCTTGTCACAGTTCCTACTGCACACTCTTCATAAAACGAGTTCAAAGTTATTTTGGTCCACATGTTATGTTTCTCTAATATCCACTTGTTCGTTTGAGAATTTTCCGCGGAGTCACCATTTGCACTGCCAGCATCCAGTTGGCTATAGTAGTTATTCACATCTTCTTCTAATAAGAATGACTGCAAGTCCATGTCGACAAAGGTCCGTGCAGTGAACCGTTTGGCTTGCTGCAAATCCAATTTCCCGCCAAACTTTTGGCCAGCGACACTAAAACGGCTTTTGGACTTTTTGGCGCTGCCCTCAAATTCAAAATGAGCGCCAATCGATCGAATATTCGAGCTCCTATGTGGGCTTCTCTATACGCCATCTTTGTACTCACATAGGCAAGAGCAATAGCGACGAAAAGTTTAAATTTTATTTAATAAACCCTAATAATCTAAGTTCACTTAGCATACCATATTCACATCAAAAGAACCCTCGTGATCACAAAGATGATGCAAACTGGAAATGATCAGCGACAACTGTCTTTTCAGTTGTTCTATTGTAGGTCTTTCTACAAACTTCACACTCTTCACATGACTACCTATATAAACATTGCCGGCAACGTGACCTGCATCGCGCTCATTCCAACTATCTCCCAATACTAAAAGATTCAACCGTGTCAAATCTACCGGAAGTCTACCCAGTTCTAACAAAAATGCTTTCTCCTTCCACTGTGCAGGGGAATCAGGGAACTCCTTCTCAAAATTACTTCTGGCGGAGACTACACGCACGCCCTCCTCGATGTAACGCGACACACGAGGTATAAACTTTTTGGACGACAACTCAACCCATCCCGTTTCCGCATTGGTTACGATGCTTACAATACCGTGTTTAGAGCATTCCATTAGTAAGCCAAGAACTAAGTTTTCCAATTCACTTAGTTCACGACGAACAGTTTCTGGCAACTCTTGCGTCTCATCAATTTTCAAGCCTTCACTTGCCAGCCACGAAGAAGATAAAAGCGTATCGTCCCAATCTAAAATTATCACGGTACGGTCAAAGTTTGGACAGACAAAAATACAGTCGGAAGTGGCAACGTCAAGATTTTCGTTCTCCGGAGTTACGTCAGAAAGTGAGTCCGAAGAGTGGTGTTGCAAGTTATCACCTGAATCAGTATCCATGACTTCATCCTCGCCCTCAGAGCTACTTTCATCTCCGCGAAGCACTTTCTCGACAGCGCCTTTAATCAATTCAAGTCCGTCCTCCTGGATTGCTGAAGAAGAACCCTCTCTTTCGTCACTTGGAGGGATAACTTGGCGTTCGTCTGCAAGAAACAGTGTACTTTTAAAATTTTCTTGCCTGTTTGACTGTTCTTCTCGCAATTCTGGGTCAACCGAGTTTACAGGGCTTCTCAAACACAAGTCCAAGGGAGACGGTGCCACTTCTGTTGCAACTGGTGTCAACTTCTCCACAGACACGCTTTCGGAAGCTTCTCTGCCTTTTTCTTGAAGCTCAACGCTAGAAACTCCTGAATGACAAGTTGAAACCCTGGTAAGACAGGTATCAACGCTAACGTTGAGCAACATGTTCCGACGCTACTAATTCCAAAATAACCCCACCAACGTACTTCACGAGAATTACTAGAGATTCAAACGTCTTTCAACCAATACCGCTACGTTGTTTACCGAAACGGAGAAACTTTCAGGCGCCAACAACGACCCCTTCAAAATCGCAAAACGTTTTTTCAATCGATCAAAAAACGGGCCCTCCAAAATTTTATATGAAAAGAATGCGTAAAAGCGATTGACGTACTTTCTTTGACACTTGCGCATGCATTCTAACTATCGGCTAGATTTCCCAATTTTGGGATCCTCAGTGCGAAACAAATAAAAACAACTCCTTGAAGATATGACCTTACTTCTGGCCAGTACTTTTGCGACTGAACTTTGGTTGGCGTCGATACCGGCATAATCGGGTGCTACTCTGAAGGAATTAGAACAGAGCGTTGAGATAACGGAGCGACGATTTTCGCCAAATTATACCAGAAATCTTTGTTGCATCCTTTATCAATTCTCAAATGATAACAAAAATCCAAGAAAAACCCAAATTTTCTTAGATAGCTTCCATAGGTAAGCAAACAATTCTGACCGCGGGTCATCCTTTCATACATCTATGAAATGAAGTGTGTCCTTCCAGTCTGAAAATTTATCTTGTCTTTCCTATAGTCTTCTCTTCATTTAAAGTGTATATAGAGCTTTATTCGTGTTTCTTTCTACTTTATCAAATCAGACCCTGTCGACGAAGATCCTCATAAGTTCGTCTACTGAATACATTTCCTTGTGCATCTTCGAATTCTTCCTCCTCTGGTCGAAAACGCTAAAAGTTTCTTGTGATAACCAGAAACTAGAAAAGCAAACCAACTTACCTCCAATTCCATTTGGCTTTTTAGCTTTGCATCTAAACGCAGTGCATCTTCTATGCCAGTCACCATATAGAAATGCCTACTATACTGAATACCCAAGAACCTCAAGCCTTGAATATGTTTCGCTTCGGTAAAATGCCTCTCAAAGGTTCGAGGACCTCTGTAGGTCTCGTTTCCACATATCTCACAGGTGTATTCCAAGTTGAGACCATACAACTTGTATAGCCAATACGGAATTGGTTTCCCATCCCTTATAAACGCTCAGTGAATAAATATATATCTTTAAACAGGAAAGTGACTAACCATCCTAAAGGAATATTCTTCGGATTATAAATAGGTTTCTCCTCTTCCTCTCCTTCCTCTTCACTTTCTTCTTCTGGATTCTGAAGAGCCTGTTCCTCTGAAATTCTCTCTGCTTCGATTTCAGTATATGACTGGGAGAGCTTCTTTTCGACGTAAGTCTTCGTATTTGCAACTTCATCCGCCAAAACTTCCTCACAAAGATATCGGATCAGCATTTCCATTCTAGCAACTTCCTTCCTGTTTGAACTGTCCAAACTCGTTGTTTGCCCATCTCCAGAGGTTCTTGGATACTTCTTTGCAAACATAGACGGAGGAAGAGAGGATAAATCCCTAAAGTATGTTGATTCAGAGGAGACGCTAATGCAATACGCAAGTATCATACATACTTGTCTTTGGTCTCAAAAAGCCTCTTTGCCCTTTCACTAGGAGTTCCTCCACACTTTAAACCCATCGACATTAACATCTTTTTCATTTCTTCCGGAGATACATTGGCTTCTAGTTCTTCTGCACTGCTGAACTTGTCCAGCTGGATCGTGGGCTAAACAGAACTCAATTAGTGCCTCTTCATAATTTCACAATACATCAACTACCTCGGGAACTTCATTTTTCCATCTCTCTTCAAACTGCGCCTCAAGATTTCTTTTCTCAGCTTCCTCATCTCTCAAAGGCCGCAGTTTCCGACTAAAGTCTTCCAAATAGTTCAACAGAGAGGACAAGTAATTCTGATAAGCTCTCTTATTTTTCAGCTACAAGGTACAGTGAATACGCCTAGTTTAAAGGAAACCTATGCCCTTACCGTATTACCAAATAACTCAAACTTGTAGAAGGTACTCAAATAATCTATGTAGTCCATTTCGGGAGCTCCTTTGATGTTGACAAAAGCCTCGTAGAAACTTGAAAGATCCAAATATTTGCCTAAGCCACGTTCAACAAAAATTTTAAGATGGCTATATAACACTCGTACCATAATTTTCCTCTCCTGAGAAAACCAGTTTTGGTTCAGTTAGAGCAAGCAACTCTTCCTCTTGCTTCTTCGCTGTTTGTACTGAAGAATTATCGGCTTCATTCCCTCTATTTCCGCTCTTCCTATAGGATTCTTTTATTTCTCGAAGTCTTTCATAGAACAACGAAAGCCGCTCTGGCTGCTGCAGTTGTTCAATTTCCGCCGCTCTACTTCCTAGCGTCTCCTAAGTGACACGATACACAAATCATATATTACGTCATTATTACCGTCTTCATCCTCATAAAGCTGCAATAGCTTCTGTTGTCTATCTTGAATGAAATTGACAAGGTTTCTGACCCTTTGTTCAGTCTCAAGCTTCGGAAGATAAGACTAGGTAACGACACTAAGGTTAATCCAGACTTGCTTTCATATAGAAAGAATACCTTTGGTTTTTCCTTCAATAACTTTACCGCTAGTTTGACTGCTCTTTCAACGTCTTCGTGATACGTTCTTGTCAGTTCCAATAAGGAAGAGGCCATCCCTGCGAATCTTCGATTGGTGTGCTTTGCGTTCGTTGTCTCGTGCCGTATTGAAACAAAAACTCTGTGTTGTTTTCTTGCTGGGAGACTTACTTTTTTCCTTGCTGTAGTTGTTCTAGTGAAACTCATAGATGGCAGCTGTGCTTTTTGAAGACGTTTTTTCTGTAGCAGAGGTTGATATGGTAAAGGACCCCAAGGATCCTTCTCGCAAGATAAAGGAAAAGAAGTTTGACAAAGGTGAAAGCTACTGTCATGTTTTTGTTTTTTTTCTCAAGTTTTTTGCAGTTTCCAGGATATTATGTCACGGAGAAAATTATCAAACCGAACTCTTGCTGGACATAAATAGCGAAATTTATCCTATTCAAGAGACCGAAAAGTTTGAGATGGTTTTAGCGCCAACACTTTCGTTAGACGGTCGACCCGACGACGGTTTGTATCATCCTACCGGTGAGCCAAGTTTGTTGGACAAGTTCGAATATGGCATGTATGGCAAAATTTTTAAGTTTTCGGAGGAATTAGGGAAATCGTAAGTGTTATCTCCGTTTTCTGTTTTAACCTTAATCTTTCAAGTGTTGTGTATATTTCCTTTGGCGGTTTACTTATGGCTTTGAAGGGAGAGCCTAGAATTATAACGCCTCAGTCTTTCGAGGTTGATTCAGGAATCTATCTTCTAATTCGAAAGCTGTGATACTAGTTCTACTGCCGTCGAAACGCCTCATATGGAGCACTTGTGCAACTTTTTGTTCCAGAATCTAGTAATTTCCATGTTTACTGGGAGAGAGCGTATCTTTGCTCCATATGCAGAACTAGAATATGTCCTCGTTCGTATTGAACGGGCAATAACAGTAGTGTTTCGCGCAATATCATTATTGGTGCACAAGTCAGCTTAATCATTGCCATACAATGACGTGCTTGAAGAAGATTCTACGTGGTCACTTTGTTCCTATGAGTAAATTTGAGTAGTAAATTTTTCCTAAAAGAGAAAAAGATTGCAGATGTGCCTTTTTGAAAATAACACAAAATGACTGCTCCTGCTGTTCCAACTACTACTTTTTCAATGCCACTTCGCTCTGTATGATCCTGTAACTGTTGATAGTATATTTCGCTAAGATAGAAACACACACACACACGATTCCCTGGATACCTCTCTCACAATGTTCTTATAATGATCCCTTTAGGGTTGCTTTCTAACAACCCAAATTCTCTGAGAAAATTTGCAAATGTTTTTTGGAGATTGCAATTTACAGATGATATCCTCGGCATCATCGTCATTTTTGTCGCCAATCAGTATGAACGTTGTAATGAAAAAAGTTTAGAAAAAGGATGATATCTATCGCCACTAGTGCATTGAAATGAGAAGAAGAGTAAGAGAAAAAGCGAAAATGAAAAGTCTCCAGTAGATGGAGTTGTGAAAATTCGCCACTATCCAACAAAGAACGGACAAGAAACCTTTGAAATTGGATAGGTTCTGAAGATAGGCTTGTAGCGAGTGTGTCCGAGTAAATAATAAAAGAAAAAGTTTCCCAGAAGAAGCCATTGAGAGTCAGAGTTCTGAATGTGAAACCTCGCAATATGCTTCAAGAGACTTGCATCGATACCAAACTAGACACAATGCTTTCAAAATGAAAAAACTAAGTAGGCAGCAGTTTGCTCGAGAAATATCAATGTAAAACATTATAATTGGAAAGTGTAGTTCACGCCTTTATGAAGAAAATCAAGGCTAAGTTTAAAAGCAAAATCTCCAAGGCACTGGCGATCTAGTCGGACTATCGTCGCTGCGAACGCTCGGTACAGAAATCGTGAAAATATTTTGATGTCAAATATTTACAGCAGATGGATCATATACAACCAAGACATGCGGATCTTGTAGGCAAATAAGTTTCACACTAGCAGAATGAAGATTTTCCATTTTTCGCATTGTAAGATGTGATGTGATGGAAATGTCGATGCAGCACTCAGTTTCTTGCTGCGCTTCTATCAAATTCTTCTATCTCTTATACAAGACAATGGAACCTTTTTCGGGCAAACTCAGGGTACTATTGTTTTCAGTATACGCTGTAGATTTTATGGAACTTGCTTCTCTTAAAGAATGCTTCCCAAAGAAGCTACTTTGAAACAGCAAACATTTAGACTTTTCACTTACTAGTGAAATGCAAAAGACTTCGTGCACTCCAAAGCTTATCCCTAATTCTTAGCTTTTTTCCATTCATTACATAAAATAGCTGAAGCTTTGCAGAAAGATATTAGAGATGTTAAGAATGATGTAGTCAAAAAGGTAGCTCGGATTTATTTCAAACAAGGGACATAGGAAATCGAAGAGTAGAAACTTGTGTTACTTCTAGTTGTTTTTTAGGGCGTCATGGACAGAACAGAGATATCTCTTCCCGATTTCAGAAGAATGGCGCTGTTCAAATAACAGGGAAGAAACGACTAGGCTCAGCGTATGGATAATAAGTTCCTGGCAGTTCCTTTAATTATAGGAAAAGCACCTTCGACTCATATATAGCAGGGCATTATAACATATGCAGTTGCTGAATATACCTTGATAATTCAACAACTAGTTATTAATGCAAATTGAAAAATCTTACTGTTACTTGTGCTGTACCGCCACAGCGTTCGTCTGGAATTGTTTCCTTTGCGTCCATTTGAATTTTATTCGATATGTTTGGACACATTTAAATATACCTGTAAGCTTGTTCAAGCAACATAAGATTATAAAAGATAGTATACTTTAGATCTTGCAGTCATACGTATCGACAAGAACCATGTCTGGAGGAAGAAGGAAGGAAAGCCGAGTGCCGCCTTGGAATGAAGAGCTTGTTTTAAACGAAAGCTCTGGGATCCCACAGTTGATAAGGAACCTTGAGACTCTTCAAAGAGACCGTAGAGGAAACTCGTTGGAAACAGTTGGAAAAATTTTGAAGATATGGCACGTATGGTCAAATAGGTTGAGTCCAGAGGTGGATTCTGGAAAGTTTCTTTCAAAAATACGTACTCTTCAGTCTCAAAAACGAATAAGAAGGTACCTTGCAGAGGAAAGAGAAAGAAGAGATATGTCGCGTGCTGAAAGAACCGACGAAAATGTTCTTAACGACTCAAATGTTTTGTCAGAAAATTTCAACACTTCTTGTGACTGGAGAGAACAAAACAACAGTACGAACGAAAATATAGTTGATTCTGACTTTTCAGATTTTCTTGCCGAGTGCTCTGGACACTTGGATAGCAACATGGATATAGAACCTACTCAGGAACTTGACTTTCACATTGACGACAGTGGACGAGAAATGTAGTTGCACACAAGATATATACCTTCATTATACCTTGCTGTTTGTTCTAACAGGAAAATAGTTTTATAGAAAGACTTAACTCGATCGTCTTTCCTCTATAAACTTTTGTAACTGAAGATATGTTTCTACTCTATCGAACTTATAACAGCCGAATACTCCTTCCGCAACTGTGCCACCTAAAAAGTAAGAACCAGCCGCTGAAGACACGCAAACGACCAAGGAGGTCAATGGGTTCTTTGAGAACTTCAAGCTGTAGTAAGATCCTAGAGCGAATCCTGCCAGAGCCGACAACTCTTTGCACGCTTAGCTACTTTTCTTTAAATCCGAACATTCACTAACCTCCTGTTCTCTTAACTCTTTGGAGCGTCTGGAGTCGTTCTCCATAAACCGGAACTGTAGCTATGAAGGCCTCCCGTTCTTCCTTTGTTGGGACAGCATACTTTCCGTTCAAAGAATCTAAGAAATACGCAAGGCGACGATTTTTTTCGAGATAACTTTGAGACTAGTTAACAATAAATGAAAGCAAACCAAACAATTCCTTACTGGTGCCAACTTTGTAAGTAAAAGGGTTCCTCGGAGTTTTCTCCCATTCACGTCCAACTTTTATTTTTCTCTTTTCGATTGGGAAGAAAACCTCTTTGAGCGAGGAGCCTTCTCGTTTGCACATTTACTCCTTTGGTTGACTCGAATAAAGTGCTTGAGGAGACTGAAACAATCGTCATATAACAAATACAAAGTCAGAATTTTCTTACTTTTTCGACTGGTAAAGCAACCTCCCACTCTTCTCCGTTCAGTTTATTGAAGAAACAACTTCGCCTTCCCGTATGACACGCTACACCTGTTTGGTCAACTTTTACTAAGACGGTATCTCCATCACAGTCTATGAAAATATCCTTCAACCACTGAACTTGACCTGAAGTTTCACCCTTCCTCCACAGACTATTTCGAGAGCGTGAATAATAACAGACTCTTCTTTCTTTCAGAGTGACTAAAAACGCTTCTCGATTCATCCAAGCTAACATAAGAACTTCTCCGGTATTATACTGCTGAGCTATAACTGGTACTAATCCACTGCCAGAATCAAACCTTATACGTTCCAACAAAGTGGCGTTTGGTTCAGTGGCGTATAACTGGAGAGGAGCTTGTATTTTTCGCAACTTGCATTTATGCTTTCTCAGACGTGTTTTATCATAACTGGAACAGTAAAACCTTCCAAGTTGCTTGGTTCCCCAAGACGGAAAACTTACAAAGCCCGACATCCAAAGCTTCGACACCAAAACACTTGTTGCGATTGTGTTGGTCGTTTGTTTGTCAACTGGGATAGTTTATGAAGTCCCGAGACGCTTATGACAAAGTGGAAGAAAAGAACCACACGGAAGAGTTTTCAGTCGAACTAGAAGAAGTCTTCTTTGACTCTGTTTCGGACCACTTTGAAGAACAACGGAGAGACTGGCCCGGTAAGTAACTCACTGTGACGCTTCCCTGTTGTATATTTACAGTGGATAGAATGGGACGAAAATAACACTTACGAACGTTCAAAGACGGATGGAGAAACCGAAGAGACGAAGTTGAAGAAAAGAGGGAGGAAGAAGAAAAAACACAAGCAAGGAGCCCAACAACAGAAACCCACGTCGACCCAGCAAAGCGCAGTTTTTACCGGTAGCGTTGTAGAACGTTCAAAGCCAAGATCAGTTTTAAGAGAGGAAAACGGCGAAAAAGAGACAGAAAATAGATTCTTTGCGGAACTAAAGTTACTTAAAGAACATTTACAAAAGAAGGAACAAGATTTATGTGTGATCAACTTTTCCAAGTAAGAGGCTACTGGGGTTTTTGTAAAATCATATTTATATGATGAGTAGTTGTCAAATTGGAAAGAAGAAGGCACGTTTGATTGCTTCTGCACTGACCTCTGCGACAGGATTTGAACTCACAGCATCTTTTGACTGCTCTAATAATATTTTGAAGAATGCTGGTACTCGAATATTGGCTCAAGCTCTAAGAGAATCGAATATTTCTTTCATTCTGTTAGACCTGTCAAATAATAAGATAGGAGATGACGGGGCTTGTTTTTTGTTCAAGTCGCTGGAGTCTCAAAGAGTTCTTGCTACTGTGAATTTATGTTGCAACGATATTGGTCCAGCGGGTGCCAAAGCGTTGGTAGAGTACGTAGGAAAGAGTCCAACTTGTCCGGAATCTATCGATATTTCATGTAATCACATTGGTGATAACGGTGCTTTTGATATTGCAGAGATGCTTCCTTCAAAGTCTCAAAACATTCAATGGCTTAACCTATGCAATAACTCGATTGGTATAAAGGGAACAGAAGCTCTTATTTCCGCATTAGCAGAAATAAGTTCGTCCAAGTGTATCAAACATTTTCATTTGGATTTGTCTGATAACTACTATTCGAAGGAGGTGTTGAATACAGTGGAACAGTTGAGAAAGGAGAACAGCAAGTTGGAAATAGTTTTGTCACAGAATTATCTTCTAGAAGATTCCATTCTGAACAATTTAATAGAAAAGAATAATCATTTGCAATATAATGAAGCAGAAGAGGAATTCGATTCTACCGCAGAAGGTTGGTGTAACTCTGAGTCAGTGCAAGATATTTTTAATGCAGCGAATATTATCGAAGCCTGGCAGTGGAATCGTGAGAAAACTGTGTTTTGTCCAGAACAGGTTATTGATGCTTATGAGAGGATAATCAGATATTTGGATGAAGAGTTGAATGAAAGCAACCACAGCTTTCCTATGTTGTCTCCAGAAGAGTCACTAGTTGAACCAAGTGATATCCACTACAGGAACAGAGCCTTTGACAGCACTTCAGAAGTGTGTGATTTACCTCCAGCTGTGAGAGCAACTGTGGAGCTTTTGGATATTTTAATGCATCCAATTTTTGATGATTTATTTGAAGGTTGTTTACAAGAGGCACTGATTAAAGGAGAAGAGTTGTTCGAAAAGTGTTACGATAAGGAGGAAGAAGGAATTATCACACCTTACACTATTTGTTCACAGTCGCGTATAGTTTTTCCCCGACTTGGCTATTCGCGTCTCAAATGTATTGAAGTTGTTTGGAAACTTGTTTGTTTTCGTTTTGAATGTATAGATAAGTATGTACTGAGGTTTTCTATTGTGCTCACTATGTATTGATATTGTGCAAGTTTGTTGTCTTACCAAGGCATCTTATCGCGATGTCTTGAACTTGTATCGGAATTTCCTCAAAACAATTGTTTCCAGATTGTATTGTTGAAGATATTTGAGGAAGCGTTTAGTACTGGTAAGAAGTTGTTGCTTCGTGGGTAGAAATATATTTATGAAGAGTTATCATTAGAACGAAACAGCGACATATTGATGTGGGCACTTATTTGTCCTTGTTCGTTTGCGTCCAACACTGCATATAGTGTTTTAGATGTTGTTCGAGATGTCTATACATTGTAAGTGGTTTATTTAGTTGCTGTCAGGATCCATTTTAAATGTTTCTAGGAATTCCTTCTTGAATCAAAAGTTTCCAAAGGTTGGAAATTTAAGTGCCCTGAGCACAGTTTCACGTTTCGCTCGGCTTGTAAAGGAGAAAGCGGACCAAGTCGAACAAGTACGTACAGCACTCGAGAGTAACAAGGAATGGCACAAGTTACGAGAAGATATTTTTCCAAAGCTTCTCGATATGGCTTCCTCCTATCCTCTAGGAGACGAATTATGTTGTTTAGGAGGGAAGAAGCCTACCAGAACAAGCTTTAGTTCTGCGCCTCAGATAGACTGGGCTGCCATTTTTCGAGGGTTTCCTGGAAACTCGTTCTCAAGATTGTCTTTGGGTAGATAATAACGCCGTTCTGTTGGATTAAGAAGGAGGCAAACCGAACATAAGAATCAATACTGCTGTGTTTGTGTATGAGTGAAAGAAGGAAGGAGGAAATGAATACTTTTGGTGGATAAGAAGAATAAAGAATTGGGACGAAAATGTGAAGTTTTGCGATTTCTTATGCCGCATGTGTTGCAATGTCAGTTGGGTGCTTTCTACGTGTATATTTTATAAGCATAGCAACTATACTTGGAACTGGTATTCTTGGCCTTCCAGTTACACTTTATAGCTGTGGCTTCTTTCCTTTTCTTATTGTATTTACTCTAGTACTATTTGCTCAAGTATGCGTGGTGTTTGCGTTTGTTGAACTACTACAACGAACAGACGCTTCCCTTGTCAAGTTATCCAATGAGTTGCGACCAATTAGTGCCATCGTTCCTGAACAAGTCGAATCAACCAGTGACAGTGCCGTGGACTCAGAAGTGACGGAACGTGCAGAGCATTCTTCAACACTGCACGACGGTATTCCTGTAGTAGCAGGTTCGTGAAAACTTATTTGTCTGTTTTTGCTGATGTTGTTAGAGAGTGCCCCTGTTGCTTCTCTATTTACTATGAGTGTATTGTATCTGAGGAATACACTTGTTCGTTTTCTTTTTGAACTCATAGTTTTAGTTCACTTCATAAGCATTATGACAAGCTATGCTCTTGCCGCGCCTCAAAGTTTCCAACAACTTTTCGGATTGGATGTAACTAGTTCGTTCACGGCCACCCTCTTGTTTGTTATATCGTGCGCTTTGTTAATATGTCTCATTTTACCCGGAGCTTTGAATGTTGTATCTGTTGCTACTGGTTTAAAAGGAATAATCCTTATCGTTCTAATTGCACTCGTTGCTGCTGTTAGCTTAAGAATAGGTCAACCTTTCGAAAATCGCTTTCATTACATATTTGACTCTTTTTTGATTGGAACAGTTTCTCTTGGTAGTGTTGTAAATGTGATGCCAGTTACTTGGTCACAATTAGGTTTTCAAAAGGATGGTCGTACTGTTCAGTTATATCGAATTGCTGTTGTTTTAGGTGTCGTTACGTGTTATATTTTTTGTACAATTTGGTGTCTTGCAGTATTATTGGTTGTTCCACAAACATCTTCGACAAATTCTCTTGAAACGGCTTATAAGCTTGGTCAAATTTCAACCGTTCCTTTAGTATCTCAACTTCATCAGGTTAATTCCGTTCCTAAAATTGTATCTTTTCTAGTGAATGGTTTTATTTGTCTTTCTACCACAGTTAGCTTTTTAGTAATGGGAAGTGGTTTGAAGAATGCCTTGGGCGGATTGTTATTTCGTTGGACCAGACTCGAAGGAAATGGAACGACACTAGTGTCCAGGTGGAAGCGAGTTGGAGAATATAAAGTTCGATTAGGATTGTATGTGTCCTCGTTCGGCTTGATTGCTTTGTTAGCAGCCTCCAATCCTCACTCTTTTATGCGTATTTTGGAAGGTTTTACTTCTCTTTGTTTGAACACCGAAGCAGGGTTTTTTGTAGGTTTTATGCTTCTTGCCAGCTCCTCTGTTGTGAGTCCGATGGAACTTAAGCTTCCTTTGAGAAGATACACTATTTCTATTTTGGGTTACTTTATCGAGATATTCTTTGCTTTGGCTATGTTGGCTAGCATTGTTTATCTCATTGTGTAGGGATCGAATATTTTACAGTGAGTTTTGATAAAGGAACGGAGATGTCACGAGGTTTTTTGTTATTTCATATAAAATAGTTTGATACTTTATGACAAATGAGTTTCACCAATCTAAGAATATCGATGAAGACTTGTGCAGTATCTGAGGAACTTTTGTCTGCTTGCCCGAGATTTTAAAGATTTGCAGCAGTGTGGTCGTGGCTTCTCCTCACGAAACGAGTCAAAAGCTCTCCATGAAACGAACAAGCTGCTTTCTTGCAAGTACTTGTAAAGGAGACTGTCCAGTTTTACATAACCAATTGAAGAGTCGGTTGAAGCTTTGTTGTAGTCCAATTTATTATGTGAACACTGGCGTCTTGCGCAGTAGACAGTTATCTTTATTATGTGGGAAGAAGACCAAGACAGCTGTAGTCTTGAAGTGCCCATCATCTTGTTTGTACCGCCTCAGTAAGCTGTATTGTTGCGCAAATATGCATTTGAAAGTTGGAAATTCCGAAGCAACGAGAAATCTTTCGCACAGAAGAGAGAATAGAAGAAGTGGAGGAAGATTGTTGGTATTAAGCGATAGATTGTATGATTCGGTAAAAAAATTAGTACAAAACGAAAGTTTTGTTTTCGAGGAAAACTTTATTTCGGAAGATTTGACGACAGCTCAAGCTACCCTGAATCTAACAGGTGATATGCAGTGGTTGTGGAGGCTGGAAGAACTCTTCCGACTCGGTCGTTTACAAGATATTTCGCGAGAAGACGCTCGGTTGCTATTAAGAGAAGCGGCTGGTAGAGGAGATACAAGCACAGTCCTCTGTATTATCTCGAAACTTGAAAATTCGCCCACCAAACCAGAATATCTCGACTATTGTTGTCTGATAGTTTCGCTGCTCGTTGAAAGGGACCTTGAAGGTATTCGAAGAGTTTTAGAAGACTGGATAGCGTCCAAAAAGTGGACCCTGGATGGAAATAGAGTCCATATATTAATAGATCTTTGCTTTCGTTTAATTAACGACTGTGCGGTGTCTGAAATACTACAGATAGTAGATTACATATATGAAGTTGGAGGAAGAGCTACAACGCAAACTTGGAACCGCATTCTTGGAGTAGCTGGTAAAAGTGACTATGAACAAGTTTTAATCGTTTATAGAAAAATGCTGCGTTTGGATAAACGAGCTCTGAATCAGACCACATACAATTTGCTTATTAGTATTTTCAAGTATTCCCGAGATTGGAACAAATCGGTATGCTACTTTTACGTTGAGTGTGACTTAGTTTTCAACTATATTTTAGGCAGCCTGGGTTGGTAGGATGCTTTGTAGTGGACTTAAGCCTGATGCGTACACATTTAACAATCTCTTAGATATTTGTTTATATAGTAGAGAGTATTTTCGTGCAAGTAAGTTTGATTTTTGTTGGGACATATAATCGATTTATGGAAGACTCTCTAGAATACATAATTGCCTTTATGAAACACCATCAAATTGCTCCAGATATCTGTACGTACACTCAGTTGTTAAGGCTTAGTGGTCGTATTCCATCATTTGACGAGGCGAATTCCACCGATGCAGAAATAGGAAGCAGTAGAGCTATTCGTCATATATGGAATTTAGTTTCTAACAAAATGCAACCTGATTTGACTTTTTATAACGCATTAATTGATGCGTTTGTTCGAGTTGGTGATATTTCTGGCGCTCAAGAAGCATTTGATAGCTTATCATCCCAGTGTTTGGAGCCTGATTTAATAAGCTATAATTCTTTGATGCACGGCTATGCACGTAAAGGCGATGTATCGAGTACGTCATTTATCCTTGAAAAGTTTTTTGAATACTCAATGTTTGGCATAGAATGTCTGAATTTGATGCAGAAGATGAGAGAAGCTGAAGTTGGAATGGATGCGAGAACTTACTGTATAGGAATTGTAGCATGCAAAAATGCTGGAGATCCAGATCGTGCTATGGTACTTTCAATTTTTTGTGTATTTTTACATTCTAAAATGTTATTAGAAGATATACTTTGAAGCGTATGAGAATGGATGTGCTCAGGGTGAGGTATTGCATCATGCAGCATTCACAGCCTGTGGTCCAAAGTTGGAAAATGCCCGACGTATCTGGAAGGCAATGACTGCCATTCATCAACCAGGTTTGTTTGTGTCCTTGTTCAAAATGTAGAATTAACGTTTTTAGGATTTGCAAGTTATAAAGGTTTCCTAGGCTGTTGTGGTGCTGCGGGACGAATTGATGTTGCACTTGATATAGTTAAGGAAATGAAGGAAAGAGGACTCGTTCCCACGAGAGAGTTATTTGTAGCCTTTTTGAACGCCTCCAAGAGATACAAGAAACTTTACAGAGGAGTAGAGTCTCGGTATTATAATATGTTGAGAAAGGAATGTGGTATTATTGTTTTATAAAGAAAGGTCTTTTTTTTGGTAGCTATCCATGCAACGTTCGGCCCTTGGATTCGTGGATTGCATGTGTCCACGTGGCTCTGGCGCCCTCCATCGAATTGTCTTTTCATTTGGAATGGTTCGTGGTGGAGACGGCGCGGATGAGGAATTACTAATACTCGTAGCAATTCTCTGTTCACCACGAAAATTTGCGACAGTCTGGCGCAGAATCGATAAGTACGGCCTCATTGCCGAATTGTCGATACATCGGATACAACTTGTTCCCCCGTTTTGTGACAAGATGTCACGTTGGTGAACCAACAGACAACTCTGCTTGCTACTGAGTTTTCTTGTCGGTTTGAACCACGTTTCTTGTTCAGAAGAATTGAATCAGTATGTGTTATGTCACAACGCTCAAAGAGAAAACAAAGCGAATCTAGGAGTACTGACTCGTCTGAGGAACAAGAGGCTAGTATTGAAGAATCTTTTACACCACAATTACCTTCTCTTAGAACACTATTACAAGGCAAGGTTGGGAGTTGGTATACTTGTAAAATATGACACTTTGTTAGGTACGACAGATATTCCAAGAAACAAACAAAGCCTCTCAAAGAGTGAAAGTGAAAAAAAATCGAGTGTTTATTCCACACAGGCTTCCGTTTCCCTACCAGCTCAGTTGGCTTTCTCACAAGCCGCTCCAAGTGCGGAAAGTTCCAAAACGAAACAAGTACGGATGCCTTCTGCCGCTCAAAAACCGTATACGGAGGTCTACCAACTTATTTCTGAGTCGCCAGAAGTCAGACAGTTTCCTTTCATGTCACACTTTGAAACATCCACTTTGTCGACTGAAAAGTCAGGTGTAACCAGCCCGGATGAGCCGTCTGTCAAATTATCCTTTTACGATGAAGAAGAAAGAACGTTAGTCCATCAGTCAACAGGGAAGAGGAACTATCCCCTTCCTATGTTGCATCAACCTCTGTTGGGTAGGTATATTCTATTCTCAACCGTGGTGTATACGAATTACTGTTGGTCTCGTAGGAAACAAACCTCTCAGCGAGCAACGCGTGGTAACTTATCCTGTTGAAAAAACCGAACAACCTGAACCTTTGGCACGTGGTTCCAGTTATTCCGAAACCAAGCGACCCTTCTTTTCTACAACACAGGCACACGTTTCTTCCTTGTCTGAGCTACAACAAGACGTCGGAACTTCCAAGATGCATAGCTACAACGAGGAAGAAGAACAAGGTTCAGGTCCGAGCTCGACAAACGTTTCTTCCGCCCAACTCTTGGAACTCCTCAGGTCTAAAGGAAAACGGAACCTAACGGAGGAAGAAAGGAAGACCCTGAAGATTCTTCGAAATCGATTATCTGCGGAGAAATCGCGCCAACGTCAAAGAGAGAGAATGGCTGAATTAACAAAGCAAATACACGAATATGAACAAGTTTTAAAGGAGATTAGAACGGAAGCCAATGCCTTGCTTAGATATGTAGAGCGCTTGGAAGCATTTTGTAGATTGACTGGAATTCCAGATCATGAGTTGCAACGACCGAATTTGAGATATTTACCTGGCTAACGGAGTAAATTGTCGGAAATCTTCAAGGCATGTGTTGTGGTGCAAAACTCTTTTGCTGTTGCACCTAATAGCAGTTGGCTAATGGAGAAAATGCATATGGTTCGATTGAAGAACAACAGAATGCAGTAAATCCCTCTCTCTCTCTCTTTATGTTACGATTGAAATCAAAAACAGGAAACAATACAAAGCTAAAACTAATGAATAATACGTAAAACCCCATCTACATAAAAGGCCTATGTCAAGTTGGAATAGTTCATCTTGGAAACAAGGAAATGAAGTAATGAATAAAATGTCATAATAAATATAACCAAAATTGTGCACTCCTCGATCTAACTCTGATTTGTATTCGTTCTGTTGTTTTGACTTGCAACAAGATTGCTCAGAACCTCATTCTGAAACCTGAGTACCATGCACTCCCGCTCCAAGTCTTCAATTCTCCCTTTCAGCAAGCGAATATTGTATAGTGTATCTTCCATAGCTTCATAGCTTTGACAACCAAAATAGGTAGATCGCGTGGTTTCCTCATAGTATTGCTGTGCAAGTTGGACAATGAGCTCTGGACCCAACGCTTCAACTCCTTGAGGTCCCAAATTCATTAAAAATTTAGCAAAATTTTGACTAGGATTTAAGTGGCTATGACGGGAAGTTTCACTCATCTCTGTAAAAATTTCTTCTTGTGTCACACTTTCTGACTGTGCACTAGACGCTGCGGAACGAAACTGTAGTTGTAAATCTCCAGGAGCTGGTTTGTAAGACTCGATTACATCGATATCACGGTTTTCGATTTTCACAGTTGCATTATTGTTCTCAAATACATTGATAGATGATCCATCACTAATCAACATATTCTCATTTGGCAAACTTCCTTCCGGTGCATCCCAGAGAGCCCTGTATGAGTAACTGGACTCACTTGGAAACGTGGACGACTGTGTCGCTTCCCGTAACGAAACCGATGGATCCTTCATTTGAAAATCTAGGCAACTATCTGACAAATATTGCGAAGAATACAGGTGAAACTGTTGACTATCTTTGACTTCACCAAGGTCACTGAGTGAGGTAGATGTATGATAAAACGGATCCTCTTGAAATATCGGCGACTGATCCGTCGTTGTTCTATTGACCTCGGCTTCTGAAGCTTCCGCTACTGGAAAAGAATCATGAAACAGCTGTTGAGTTTCCTCCGTAGAAATTGTTCTCTCCAGAGTATCAAAGCTTCCAAGGCTCTCATTGCTCTGATAATCTAGTTTTGACTCATTCAACGTGTTTTCCTCTTCCTCTTCCTCCTCTGGTTCTTCATCTCCAACGTCTTGTTCACCTGCACTCTCAGGAAAAGCTTGAAATCGGTCTTTTTGTCTCTGAAGTCGTCTCAATTCATTAACTAATCTTTTCTTCTTTTCGTCTCCGAGCACTTTCTCCCCTTTGGAATCCTCAAGCAGTTGCTGTTCCAAATACTCAATCAGTCGATTGATACTCTGAATCTTACGATAAGGCCACCTTCTGATTCCATATTTTCTACAGACGTTCTTAATAACTGTAGAGCAAACACCTAATTCTTTCGCAGCTTCCTCGAGCGTTCTACTAAAATAACCCTTTAGGCAGTCAAGTGTCAAAGCCTTTCTTTGCTTTGGCATCTCAGCTGTTCAAATTTCCAACAATACGACAAGTTCTTAGAATACGATAAACGAGCATGTTCGAATAACGAGCACGACGAACTCTCGCTTTCAAGCCTCCTTCGCGTTGATACCGCTCTTCGCTTTTTCCTCAAGAACAATTCCGGACTCAAATACCTAATCTAGCACTTTCGGGTTCTCTCGAACTTGTACTATTCCCTGCAAATGAATACTTTTTGCAAGGATTCCAAAAGGTACAAAAGAAACGATGTAACGGTTCGAAAATTCTTAGGTGCAAAGCGTCTGTTCGACGTGGACGTGGAATTCCGATGCGAAAGTGTTCCACCCAAATCGCTCGAGCCGATGAGATTTACGGAAAAAAGAAATTTTACGCCTTGTCGCGTAGACCGAGGGGAACGTTTCCTCTCCTGTCCCTCTGTTCAGATGTTTACGCCTCTTTGAACTGCCACTTTATGTTATTCGACATTAGTTTGTATCCATTGGAAATGAGAGAGTGACAAAAGGGAACTCGGGATTGTTTCTTCCTGGGAAAAGTGGTGCCATAATTGCTACTTGCTTTCTTTCGGAGACTAGGACAACTTATAGACACCTCAGCCTTGTTGCAACATTCCCAAATAACCTCTGTGACTTGCTTTACGACTAACATACTTTCAGACAATTCAACGACGACTAGTCAGTAGCAAACTTTTGTAACCATTTCTGTCAAACTCTTTATTCAAAATTTATCTGCCGAACACCATCCTTATCTACTACCTTGAAAATAAAGTTCTTCTGATTAATAACAAATCTTTTACTTAGCTGATGAATACAGCGCTTCATCAACTCTATTCCTTCGTCCAGTGTAATACTAGGCAAGTTAACACACTAGTCTCACAACACAACTTGTCCACTTACTCCTTTTGATAATATCGATCGAGAGTTCCCAAAATAAAGAAGGACGCATATCCTTGAGCAGTATAGTCTAGTTTTTCCAAAGTACCAAGATAGTCGATGTAATACAGTGAAGGCCCGGATACAGAATCATAACCCCCCAAAAGTAGGTTGGTTAATACGGGGGCTTCCCTAAAACAGTCCTTTGATGTATGTTCAAACTGCCAACAAACGAACAATACCGTATCAATCTAGCCAATTCCCCACGGATGAAGTTAGCAACTGCGTGAGTACTTAGTTGCAATCCCGTTTGGAATTCGTACAGGTGAAGATTCTTTTGTATATACTCCGTGAACTGCACAAAGTCACCTGGCTCCCCACCCATAGCTAAGGTCTTATGACTATCCAGCTCCAATATCTTGTCCACATCGTCTTTCATTACTATGACCGAACGCGCGTTGGCAGTATCTGCTGCTGATAAAACAAAGTCTTTCCCAACTAGTGCAATAACGGAATCCATCCTCCACGCACGCCTTCTTCTTCCCAACAACAACAACAATGCGAACGAAACAATTTTAACTTTTATTGGACATCATCTGTTACTTGGCAAGTTCACTCATTCTTGGCACTCTGCACATTATTTATCTGAAACTCTTTCATTTTCTCAACCATGGCAGCTCCAATAGCAGCTGGAGATCGAACAACGGTCGCACCAGCACTTTCCAGAGCGCTTATCTTCGAAGCAGCAGTGCCCTTCCCTCCAGATATAATGGCACCTATATAGTAAACGAGTTGAGACTTGCTGCTCCAATCCAAAAAACAAAATACGCACCTGCATGTCCCATGCGTCTCCCTGGAGGTGCGGTTACTCCTGCTATGAAAGAAACGACCGGTTTCTTTACGGATGAATTCTTCAGCAGTTCCGCAGTTTCTTCCTCTTCAGTACCACCTTTTACAAAATATATAAAATTTCTCCATAAACGCAAAATAAATAATGCTCACACACCTATCTCGCCAATCATAACGATGCCCTTCGTTTGCGGATCGTTCAAAAACATATCAAAACAGTCCATAAAGGATGTTCCATGAAAAGGATCACCACCTATTCCGATAACAATGCTCTGACCAAGTTGATGTCTCGTCGTCTGATCCACAGCTTCATATGTAAGCGTGCCCGAACGTGAAACAACTCCAATACAACCCGGTGAATGAATATAACCCGGCATAATACCAATTTTACACTCATTAGGCTTCAAAATGCCTGGGCAGTTGGGGCCAATTAAGCGAGATTTCGTGCTTTCATTCAAAAGAGTCTTCACTCGAACCATATCCTTTTGGGGAATTCCTTCCGTAATACAGACAATAATTCCAACTTCGGCTTTGATCGCTTCTTCTATAGCTGCAGCAGCACCAGGAGGGGGTACAAAAATAACCGATGCGTTCGCCTTTGTTTCTTTCACAGCCTAGATTGCGTCACGAAAGGAGCGCACTAGCAATCGAAAAAAGTTCAAAGCCTACCTCTTCCACCGTTGCAAACACTGGAAGGCCAAGATGTGTACTTCCTGCTTTCTTGGGACTAACGCCCCCAACAATTTTGGTTCCATACTCGATCGACTGTTGACTATGAAACGTCCCTTGGCGACCCGTAAAACCTTGTACAATAACTTTAGTGTTTTTATCTACATATGGTGGCGGCCTGCTCGATGAACTCGATGATGAAAATACTCTACTAGAAGAGAAGGCAATATTTCTCCAAACATTCTGCAAAGAACCAAAGAAGAATGCACGAGACATGGAAGGAAGCGGTATCCCAACCCGAAAAAAAATAATTAATTGTTGCAACTTGCTGAGCAAAATGGTAAGTTGTTGCAACTTGTTCCAGTTGTTCCTTTGAAGCTTTCAAAAGAGTGTTTACGACGAAGTTGAAATAGAAGATATGGTTTGGAATGAGGATTTGGAAGCTTATACGTACCAATGTCCCTGTGGAGACTTGTTTCAGATAACACTTGTAAGTCTGCCTTATTTAGCTGGGCAGTATTTTACAAGAAGACTAGGAAGAGTTGCGTATGGGAGAGGAAATAGCTCATTGTCCAAGCTGTTCGCTTGTTATAAGAGTAGTTTATAATCCAGCCGATTTCCAGTCTGCTAACGGCGAGACTGGTAGTGGAACCGCCGTTGTTGCTGCTGCATGAGTGTTTTGCTTGAAGTAGGTTAGAAATAAAACCACCCTGTTTTTACGAGCATAAAAGTATGAAAGTGTCTAAGAATATACTTGTAACAATTTCTTAGGAACCAACAAAATTATTCGTCCTCGCCTTTCTCCAGTCCTGAAAACGCAGCTGAAAATTTTCGAAACTATCTTCCGATGAAGTTGAAAACTATGCAACGCAACCATTTTACTGTGGAACAGCAACGCGACTCACTACAACAAAAACATATGTTCCCACGCAGTCCGCAACGATACAACATTTTTATCTCTCGGTATGTTGAAACACAAGCATCATACTTCATTCTTTACTGACGGAAAATATACACACAAAACTCTCAAAATAACCAAATTTTACTGAGGAGTTACATCTTCCAATTCCTTCTGTTATCGTTAGATAAGAAGTTGATTGATTTCGACTTCTTGATAGCATCTGTTCCTGTCTCCAACTTCTCTGGGCAATTTGAAGTCTCCACGTTAACCTGGTTCATATCTGCAACACCAAAGTTGCTCTTTTCCAAGTCCGCCAAGGCACTACCTAGACCAAGAAGTGCACCTTTGTCCAAATGACTCGGTAAGGGAGACTTGTAAGAAATACCCATTTTCTCTACAACTGCCGATTCCGCAAACTCTTTCAATTCTTCCCTCACTGGATTCAAACCAGCGGCGAAATCTGTGCCGTTATTTTCCGGAAGTCGTGAGACCACGGTGCATAAAAGATAAATTCCACGGTTTGCAAAACGTAACTTATTGTGCAAGTCTTCCAACTGTTGCTCTACGTTTCCTATGATACCACGAACCTCTGCTACATCACCTCCAACAGTGTAAATATCGCGACGAGTTTCTTCCATCTCCTCTTGCAGCTTTTGCTCTAAAGAAATATTTGATTCCACGACTTTATCCTCTACCTGCTTAATTTTCATAGAAAGATCTTTCTGGACTTGACTTAGAGCGCCAGAGACTCTTGTCACGGCTCCTCTCAAAGTATCGAAGGCTTGATTAAAGCGTCTGCTAGAAACATATGCAAGATCCCATATTTGAAAACCAAAAAACCTTTTAGCGACCCATGCAACAAAGACAACAGAGCCGCAAGCGGTTAAAGATAAAACATAACCGCTGCCTAAGTGGCCTTGACCGTTTCCCACAAAGGTAACAAGAGGTTGTCTCGAAGAGTTTTCTTGAACTGCTGCAAGGGACCTCGATACTTCTCTTGAAAGGCGACTAATTTGCTCCGCCAACGACTGTAGTTCTTGAGAGTCGCCTTGACCAGACGAAGATACGTTTGCTTTGTTTGGTTTGGTCAGGCTATGAATGGCGGCCCTAGATACTTCCTTGAAAAAAGAAGTAACTCCATCCATATGGTTATACAGCGTTGCTCCACTTATACCCGCTCCTACCATAAGAACTAAGAGACGGGAAGTGGAGACGGAAGCAAGCGCCATCTCTTCCTACTTCGTTTGGGCAATCAATTCAGAAAAATTTCTTTTACAGATGGAAGACGACTTGGAAGCAGAACTTTTGGCGGTCACTTCCAACGCTACGAACCAGAAAGCGGAAGACGACGAGGATGAGTTGTCAGAGAACTTTTATTCAGGGGACTCAGAAAGTGAAATTGGTGAAGTAGAAGAGTTCGACGAGAAGCTCGAAGGAAACCGTGAAGAAGGTGAGTCGGACGAGGAATTTGTACCAAACAAAAAGAAGGGTCCCTCTGGGAAACGAAACAAAAGGCACAGTAAATCCAACAGACATGATAAAGCTTCACCAAGTTCATCGCCTTCGTCAAAGCGACCTAGGCCCTCTGCCCATGGAAAAAAGTCGAGCAGAAAGAGTCGTCGCGGAGAGGAACAAAGAACTTTCTACGAAGACGGTTATGATGAATACGGTTTTGGCGATGACAAAGACGTTGCAAGGCTTATGAGCCTTGGTGAGGTTGAAAGGGAAGCAATTTTGGCAGAAAGGCTGGAAAGACGAGAACAACTCAAGCTCGAGAAGGATATTAAGAGAAGGATAGGAGAGCAGGTTGAGGGTGGGTCTCCAGATACGGAAGGTTCCCGTTTAAATGAGCGTCCAAGAAGAGAGAGTGAAAGAACCAAGAAGAAGAGAGCCGCCTTAGAGTCCTTAGCCATGCGGAAAGGCAAACAACGTGGTCGTTATTCTCACGAGGAAGATATTTCATTTAGTGATGAAAGTTCAGATGGTTCGAGTTTTTATTCTGAAGATATCTCAGAGGGAGAAGAATTATTCCACACAACGGATAGGCGACAACAAAAAAAGGATATGGAGGAAAGGCGCAGACCAATTTCGTATCGTGATATTGTGGACGAAAGTTGCAGAACGACGCCGTTGTTTTTAAGGAGGCAAATGCTGGAAATGTTCATCAGCAAGCCATTTTTTGACAGGATGATAGTCGGCATGTTTGCACGTCTTTCAGTTGGAGCAGCGCCTGATAACCCCAATGTTCCAGTTTATAGACTCGTTCGTATTGCAGGAGTTCATGAAAGAGAACCACGCTATGTAAGTTTTTCGCCATGCTTATTTGTATGATTCTAACACTGCGAATTCTCAGAAAGTGGGTGGTATTTATACCAACAAGCGGATAGTTTGTCTGTTCGGCTCCATAAAAGGGGAATTTTCCATCGAGAGATTTTCAAACAAGCATCCGACGGAAGCAGAATTTGATCGTTGGTTTAAACAAATGATGGATGATAGAGAAACCATACCAACCAAGGAAGATGTCGATTATTTGATATCATTGTCGTTGGAATATAGAAAAGGAAACATTCAAGTTAGTGATGAAGAGTTGCAGAAGCATATTGAGAAGTTCGAGAAGTTGAATCCGGAAAGGATCAACTATGTAGCAAAGAAGAATGAAATATTGACGCAGATAACTTTTTTACGTGACAATGGTGCAAGCGAAGGAGAAATTGCCGAATATGAAAGGAAGTTAGCGGAAATAGAAAGACTGGAAGCCAAATACCATCGAAGACGAGTCGAAGATACGGTAAGTCTCGCTTGACATTTGGCCATGATTTGCCTTACATATGTGAAAAGTTGGATGACCGTCTGAAATCGCTTGCAAAAAAGTCTAAGGAAGAAAATGCAAGAATCGACTCCGAGAAACACGAAAGACAAGGTTCACGTGATCGAAGTTCTGCTGAACTGAATCCCTTTTCGAGAAGAACTTCTCGTGGAACTACTTCATATTTTACTATAGAGAGAAAAGGAAGTGAAATGGATCTGTCACAGCCCTCTTTGAAGAATGAAGAGAACTCAAAGGGCATTGCTGCGATAGATACAGCGTTGAAGATAGTCAGTCACCCAAAGGAAGAATCTTTCGAGCACATGAATCCTGCGGAGTTTGCCCAGCGTGTCGATGTGAGCTTAGATGATTTGTTTGATGACAAGAATCCGTAAGGGACTTGGTCTTAAAGCAGGAATGAATACAACTAGTCATGGTTATTTAGCATATCTATCAAGGAAATGTAACTTCGCCGTATGTGAGATTGAAGCAAACGAATATCTTCACTAGTTACAAATATGGAAAGCATTGTGGGTCCAAGCCATGCAGTCTAGATAGGAAAGTGTTACCACAGTACTTTTCTGAAATTCAAACACTTACCAAATAATCCGTTGTATTCTCATTTGTAAAACCAAAAACAATACTTCCTGGTTTTGTATTTTCCAATTTGGTTCGAAGACTGTCGAAGGGAATATCTTCAATTTTGACAGTATTCTTAACATCGAGTAAAAAGTTCCAAATTTTTTCGTCTTGAATCAGTTCCAGTCTTCTTGTCATTCTAGCGATGCACTGAGTTGTGTGTCAAAAACTAGTTGGTTCCCTACCTGGGTGCAATAAGTGGTGCTCCTTCAAACACAAGTCGATAAGGACATTCAACTTGATACTTACAATCCATCGCCTCAAAACATCGGAGTCCTCCATGGACCACTCGATAAGGAAATTTTTCCTGTGCTATTGGTTCATAACAACCAACAAGTTGCATTATAACTTACCATATCATCTACAGAGGAGTTTCTAATCAAGTTACCGACTGAACTTTCCACAATGGACTTTACTTGGTCCGATAGATAATATATCTTTCTTACTCTGCTGGATTCCGAAGTGCGCGTCATCAAATGCTTACAAAGCAACTCTTCATCCAGTCCATAAAAATTTGCAATACTTTTCAACAAAGACATATTTACAGAGCTAAGTCTTTCAAAAGGGTCGTCTGAAATAAGCCTCGAAACTCTTCGAATTTTGTTTTCATTCTTGATTGTGCATTCTTCCACGCTCGCGTCCTTTGTTCTTTACAATCCAATGATACGATATGTATATAACAAAACGTACCTTTTCTTGAGCTTTTTGAAATACAGCAATAAAGAATCCTCCTGTATCTTGATCATGTGGTAATATTCTTATACATTTTTGTATGCCAAGAGCCTCCAGATCATCTTTGGGAAATAGTGAAGGAGGAATCTTCTTTCTTCGATGTAAGGGAACTTCTTCATAAGATGTAAAGAAACTCAATTCTTCCGCATTATTCTGTGTGTATGCCTTTAGCATAAATAATGGATACTGAAAAGAATAAAACATGCCTTCACTTTCCAAGATAACAAGCCTCTTCGGAAAATAAGATTCGAAAGCAGATGATCGACGCTTATCTGCAAATATGGTAAAAATTTGCTATAAAATAAGAATAATATCCCTACCAGAGATACTTGTGGTGCGCGCCTTCTTAGTGCTTCTGCAACGACTGCTTCGTTCTCTACAGGATTGAGACTGCATGTAGAATACACAAGTCGGCCTCCAGTCTCCAGTAAATCGAGTCCTCTTAAAAGAATTTCCAACTTTATCACAATAAGTCTCTTCACAAGAGGACAAGTGCTTTAGAAATACCTGAAGAGAATGCAAGTTCATTCCAATATCTGCATGCCATCTCTTCCATAAATCTGGAGACTTTCGTAGAGTGCCATCTCCTGAACAAGGAACATCACACAAGATTCTAGTCTAGGAATCAAAATAAAGAACTGTGCAACTGAAAGATGACACTGACTTGTTAAAAGGGAATTGAAACGGAAATTTTTGAGCTTCGTGATTGGTAATTACGAGGAATGGACACGAGAATCTCTTAAGCTGATGCATCAACATCCAACAACGTTTGAGGTTCGCATCATTTGCCACAACAAGAGACTCTACAATGTCAGCTAAGCAATTCAAACTGCAAATTTTTGCATACTTGTCGTCCTTCCACTGGACTAAAATTCCTTCTTCCAAGCATATCTAATAATTGAGCAGTCTTGGAACCAGGAGCAGCGCACATATCCAAAACTGACTAAACTCTTCAATAAAATACAACAAATCATTCAGAACTTGCCTCTATCTCCAGGTCGAAGCTCCAGTAGAATAGGAGGCAACATGCTTACAGCTTCCTAGGCGAGTTGTCAAGTGCTTATACAACAAAACGACCAATTACCTGTCGATTGATAACACCCGAGGAATTCTGCTCCACTATAAAGTCGTGCAACTTTGAAAGTTTTTCGTCTCTTTTCAAAACTTGTCGGGAAATATTAAGGCACCACGCAACATTGTTTGGAAACCTTGCAGAACTTTTTGCACTTGATGGATCAGAAATAGAGAAACATACCACTTTAAAGGATACGGACGTTCCATTGCAACGCCACTTGCTTGTGCTACTTGTGTAAAATACAGTTCTAGCTGTTTGCACAATGCATTCATTTGATCAGAACAAGGATGTGACTGCGAAATCCAAAAACAAGCAGGCAACGGAACAAACTATTCGACAACATAAATACAATGTTTTTCCTTTACGAGTATCCACTACCAAAATGTTCCAAAAAGAGTCCCATTCTTCGTCTAGCACTATTTTCTGTTCCTTGTAATATATAGAGAAACGATTCTTCCCCCTTTCCACTGCAAGCTTCAGTTTGTCTTCTTCCCACATATTCAAGTTCCAAAGTAACGATCGGCAAATTCTCCCAAACCCGGAACGACTCGCCCTTCCGACGGATGTAAACGATCGACTGCACTTGTTACTAATTTTAACTGCGGAAAATATGAAAAACAGTAGGCAACTGCTTCAGAACTTGCCACCAAGGAAAGAATAACAATACGACTTTCTGAACAACCTCTTCTTAACAGTTCCTCGATAGCTTTCACTGCAGTCTTCCCTGTACCTAAGATAGGATCCAACAAAAATACATGTTTTCGAGATAAATGGGAAGGTAATTTACAATAAATCACTTTACGGTCGGAACCTGGATCATCCAGCGGATCCTTTGCGATTAACATCTTTCCAATACAAATATTCTTGCAAACTGCTCTTAAACCTGCTTCCATCGCATCTCCCCCTCGCATGATACTCACACTTGCCAATTCTGCACAATATTTGAAACCGTGGTACAGTTCTCCTGAAGGAGTGTATACAGAACTCTGTTGAAAAGGTAAAAGACTTAAGCCTTCCTCTGCAATAAGTCTAATCAAACGGTCAGCATGGAAAATAAAATCCTCAAAACAATCCATTCAGCAAAAGTTTCAGTCTTGAGCATTTCATTACCTCTCTCGAAGCCTCTCTATTTCGAAATACCGAATGAAGACCTTGTATTTGAGGGTTGTCTCCCATAATAACGAGATTGGGATATAAACGACGCAAATCAGGCTGACAAAGTTTCAAAGCTATGTGCTTGATAACTAAATCAATGGCAACCAGATTTTCAGCTCCTCTAGGTACAATAATATCAGCATATCGTTTGGTTGGTGCAATGAACTCATCATAGGAGGGCTTTACAAATTTTTCATATTGAGCCAGAACACTTTCTATCGTTCTTCCTCGACTTGAAACATCTCTTCGAATACGTCTACAAAGACAAGTATCTGGATCTTCATCTACAAATATCTTCATATGAAGCAATTGGCGGATTTCCAAAGGATAAAATGTAAGAATGCCTTCGACTATAATTACCTCACCGGGATGAATCAATCTTTTTTCAGCCAAACGCTTATGAGTGGCAAAATCATAACAAGGTACTTGTGTTGCTTCTCCTTGAATTAGCTTTTCAAGACAAGATAACAACAATTCAAAGTCTAACGAGTCTGGGTGATCGAAATTGTAGTTGCTTGCGTCCTGATTGTCTTCCAATCCCTTGTAAAACCAGTCCAAGGCAATCATAACACATCTTCGGTCTCCCAAGCCTTGAATAATCTTATTACATACAGTTGTCTTTCCAGACGCACTTCCACCAGCCACGCCAATGAGGAATGGTCCCACACTGGACGTGTCTTCCGCACTTTCTGTCCAGTTAACAAGACCAGAACTTTCTAAATCTACACCCGTCAATCTCCTAGCACAGTTGAAGGCCAATCGAGTACCAAGACTAGTACTAGTAGTATTATTATTATTAGGAGACTCTGAGCCATCCTCCTCGTTCATTCAGTTTTCTGCAAATTTTTCTGAATCTTCTTTACTCGATGGAAGAGGACGAGGAGCGTATGATTCACGACTTTACTTGGCAAGTTTGTGACAAGATAAATATTTCAGCTAAAAGGGACAATGACGACAGAAGTTATCACAAAGGCTTAGAAGGTTTCAAAATAACGTTGGCTAGAGACTTTCTTTATGACTCTGCGAAGAAAGAATTCCGATGGCACAAGACGTGGTGTCTGCCAGTGATAGAAGTAGTTGTGCCACAATATCAGCAGTTTGGTGGAAACTTGTCAGCCAAAATACAGTGTGTCGTTTCTTCCTCCACTGGTGATGCTCCGTTGGCAGACGTGGGTCTAGATGGACGAACTGTACAACAACTTGTGAACGGAGAGTGTTCTTTTTCTAGACTGAGGTTTATTTCAACAAGCAACATACACGGAGGTAAAAAGTTTCATCTCTTATTATCCTTGTGGCGTGAGTCGCATTGTGTCGTTGCCTACATATCAACCGGTATTTCGGTTTATTCGAGAAAGGATGCAGATAAGAAGAGAAAGAAAGCGAAAGACGTTCTGGAAACGAGAACGATAGAAACCCCCTTTCGTGTATTCTCACCAAGTTTGTTTGACAAGGACTTTGTAAAGAAGGTTAGTTGTATTACTTTTGATGAGACTAGATGGTTCCATATATTCGCGTATAGGTGAACGATCACAAGGGTCACACTATTTGTGAGAAAATAGACAATTCCGTTGCAGGCTTAGTTAACTATTTTCAAGCTCCAAATATACGGGCAAAGTGTCGACATCCCGTATTTTTGCTATGCAAGTTCAGTAATGTTTTGTCACTTGCCAGGAATGCAAACATGTTTCCAAATGAAACAAAGCAAGAAATGTTTTACAGTTTCTTATCCGACTTGGGAATGAGTAAATATGACGGTGCTCAGACAGATCAGAAGGAGGTTGCTGAGAACTCATCTTATCCTCGTTGGTTTATTGTTTTAAAGGAGAGCAAGTGTCTTACAGAAGAAGCTAAGCGAAGAATATCGGATAATATGAGTTATATAGAGTGTCGACTGATTGGATTTGTAACTTCTCCAGCACTACTTCCAGAGAACTATCAACTAGTTGAAAATGTTGTTCTGTTAAGACAAACTTATGAAAGGTGTTATTCTTCGTTTTTGTTAACTTCAGATTCCAAGGCTGTAAATAGTATAGAGATTCAAGACAAGTGGGATCCAGTGGAGAGTTTTCAATGGGAAGATGTTGTGAGCAATATTGAAAATGTTTCTTATTCAAGTCCTGATGACTCGTGTAATATTTCTGTGGAAAGCTATTGTAGTGTCGATACTTTGGCTGGTGAGAATAACTGTGAGTGGAATGAGAACACTTTTATTGAAACAAAGGCATTTCTAGAACATTATTTCCGAATTCATCAACAAATACGCCAACTTTTGTTTCAGCTTTTGGATGGAGCAACTCAGTGCATGAGAGAACCGTCTTCAGAAACGGTCGATAAGCTTCAAATTGTTTATCGGAGTTTCTTTCGGTTATTACGTGCGCATGCGCATGCAGAAGACACTATTATATTTCCTCAACTGGCTAAAAAGATTCCAGGCATAACGGAGGCTTATCACGTAAGTAATATTTGTCTTAATCTTGGACTATGCTCAAATAATACAAGTTGGACCACTTTATGGAGGGACGTGAGTTGGCTTCCCTGGGAGATATGATCGAGAATTTCGTTCCTGAAATGGCAAACGATGTCTTTCGTAAGGTTTCCAGCTTTAGTGCAAGGTTTTTGCAGCATATGGAAAAAGAAGAAGAACATCTCATTCCGTATTTGGTTCATGTGTTCAGCGACCACGAAGTTGCCATTTTAAAGGAACGGGTGATTCTGGAGACAACTAGTCTTTTGGGTGAAACCACACAAACACACTCGTGGATTGAAGATGCTTCCAAGGAAAAAGACGCTATCGACTTGAGACGTTATTTGGTGGAGGACTCGAAGGAATGAGAAAGTTTGCGTGGAAAAGAGGTCTCGTTTTTGGTTCTCAGTCGCCTTGTGGGACGACAGAACGAGGACGGAAAAAACTTTGTCCCTGAAATTTTATCCATCGAAGAAACAGAGTTCAAGTTACTGACCGAATCTCTTGCTTTCGTCCTGTAGGAACTGTTTCTCATCTTCGGTAGTTTCTCTTCCAAAATATTCATTTCGGTGAGGAAAACGACCAAATCTATCGATTATGTCGTAGTGGAGTTTTGCATAAGAAACAAGTTTATCTGTGAATTCTGTGAACTTGGCCTTGGTTGCTTCATCCGGAATCCGCGAGGTTTCCTCTTTAAGTTCCTGAAAGAGTCTCATTGCCTCAGACTGACTTTGTAGGTTCTCCTGGTGCTCGAACGGCATATAAGCAAAAACCCTCTCGATTGGACGAAGCTTCTTGTCCAAAGACGAAGAAACAAGCTGCTTTGATAACGCAAACGCTTTGGTATCCCACGCAAACGCTTTTGCGTCTTTACGGAACATATTTCGTGGGAACTGATCCCACAGGATGATAAGCGCCAGGAAATGACGAGGGTTATTTTCTTCCAGAAGACAAGCATATTCTTCCCTGTCCGCTCTTACTAAGTCTTGTTCGAATTTCTCTCGAATCTCCCGGTCTACGTGTTCTCCACCCCGAAACCATATTGGCTGTCTGTCTTCACAGAGGTCATAATATAAAAGTTGTTCATCTGACTTTCCAAACCAGAAGTCTAAAATAGCCTAGAGATCTTAAGGTTGCGAAATTTTTACGGTCTTACGAACCTTGGCACGTTGTACAGCAAACTCTTTCGCCGACTTTGACATTTGTCAATTTCTCAATTACCAAAATGAAGCATCTCTTCACGAGAATTGAAAGAGTTTGTTACATGCAAGGAACATATTTTTCCTCGTTGTTCATATTTTGTGTGGTTTTGCACTTTATAGGAAACACATCTACCCAGGAAAGTCTAGAAACCTAAAGTGGAAGCTATTGCCGAAAATATTGGCGCCAGTTCCTCTCATTTTGGCGCCCTCCCTTTGGCGGGCTTCCTTGGTGATGAAAATGTTCCCTCCAACTACTTCGCTTCGACTTGTTCGATTTCCTTCTTTATCTGTATTATTATTATTATTGTGATTGTTGTTCGTCTGAAATGCGTCTTAGCAACAACTATTTTCAGGTGCGAAGAAAGACTCCCTTTGGTATTCCCAGTACATCGGCAGTTAATCCAGTCAAGCTACGTACATCGTCAGGCTTCGAAATGAATACAAGCTTATGCTCAGCTGGCATAGTACAAGGCAGCAGTCATATTGGGGAAGAGTGGCCCTGTCAATCTCAAAAGGGAGTTTGTAGAGAGGCGGCTCAAACACAGTGTGCTTTCTGTAAAAACTATCTATGTAAATTTTGCACCAGGATATGCAGTTATTGTACAACTGTTTTTTGCCAAAATTGTATGAGAAAATACGAGCAGTATAACAATATAAATATTTCTGCAACCTGCCTGTGGTGTACGGAGAAATACTAACAGTAACTTCAAAATGCTTTCCCGGCCTTGTCGAGGAATGTAAGGTTCGAATGACGGCATCGTCCTTGATGATATGAACTGGTACTACTGGTGAGACACTGTAATTTTGTTCTTTCAAAGTTTTATTCTATACGACGCGACGGGCCCTTTTTCCAAAGATCAACTTCTTTTCTCTGCTCTTCACGGAAGAGTTTGGCAGCAAAATCCTTGTAAAATGGGCTTTGGTTGTAAAATGTTCCTGTCCTATCCTCCATTGGATCATCATTCCATTCTTTTCGTTCGAGTACAAATAAAATACGATGAAATCGACGAGTAACTATTTGACGGCAAGCAGCAATCAATCGAAAAGATGGGTGGCATATGTTGCTTTTATCATGTTCAGAAAACTCGTCTGTACAAGGTAACCAAAATACCAAACGTCCCTCTTTTACCAGTGAAGAAGCTGCAAATTCAAAAAGAGAAGAAACTAAATGTTCCAAGCCAACACGGGCGGTCTTTGGAATGTGATTCAAAACAAATTTCGAATGCAACTTCTCTCCCACAAATTCTCTGGAACTTTCTCTTACTCCATAAGGCAAATCTGCCACGATGGCATCTAACCAGCCACAACTATCAAAGTTCCTATTGCTACAGACGAGAGTATCGTGACGCCAAGGATTATGTAAAATATCACAACGAACAATACCTAAAGGCTCCGGTAATCTATATTGACGAAAATTGGATAAGATGTTTTCGTCGTCACTCTTTCCTTTCAGAACAGTAAAGCTAAGGTCAGAACCTATCGTTTTCGCTCCAAAAGCAGCACAAGAGATAAGAATACTTGCAGTTCCAACAAAGGGATCGAGAATCAGTTTTGACTTGTCTGCCAACGCAAAGTTCGCCATCAGAAAGGATAATTCTGCATCCATGGAAGTAGTTCCGATAAAGTTTCGTTTCTTCAAAGTGTAAGTTTGGACTTTATCCGCACAACCTTGGGCAACTAAAAGTCCAACAAACACTTGACGAGGAAGATCGGTTCTGTTGGGGTTATTGGTGTGACCTGTCGTAGGAAACGAGTCTTCCACTATCCATATTTCATGTCGAAAGTCTTTCAAGTTGATTTTGCCAGGAAATTGCTGCAAAATACTGGAATAGAAGTTGATTCGGTCAACTGTTTCCGACTGTGAATACTTTCTTCCATAAGAAAATAGCTTGCAACGAAAGGACTCACTCTCAGACTTGAGGAGCTCCTTAAAAGTATCCTTTCCTAAACTCTGTAGCTGTTTTAAACAAAGCTCGTGACTTGGCGCATAGCTCCAGAGACGAATAATAGCACGAACTAAGACACAACGTGAACCAACGAGGAAAGCCTCGTGGTCACTTTGGAAGTTTGCAAAATAAAATATATTTGGTTTGGTATTTTTCTTCTCTGTTTCTAAATGAGCTGAAGCAGAACAAATGGAGTTTGCAAAGCTTTCTTCCAATGATTTGCATCTGTTCAACGATCTGTTAACTAGAGAAAATACCGATAGTAGTTCTGGAATACCAAAGTCCTTGTGAATATCTCTCAATACAACCAGGTATTTTTGCATAGCGTGAAAACTCTATTTCCCTTGTGGAGAAACGACCAAAGAACACGCTTAAAACCAACGATGGTCTTGAACAAGTTTTTCAAACATTTTTCCAATGGACGTCATTTCAGTAGTTTATTTGCTAATACGACTTGGTTTCATGCTGCGAAAAAATGGTTTTAAGGCTTCTCCAAAGCGTAGAAATAAGATGCAAAGAAAATGCAACGTATTTGTCTGGATATTTCTTCCTTTGATGAACAGCAAATGATATTTATATTTGTGTGTGTGTGTAGATAGACGCACAAGCTCCGTTAAAGACGAGAATATTGGTTTGTTTTTCCTGTTTTTGGTGGTGACGATGAACGGCGAAAGATTCACTCCAGTGAATACTTTTGAATATGAAGCTCTGGCAAAACTCAAACTACCAAAGATGGCAAGTATTTATTTCTTGCATATGCGTACCAACGCTCATCTCTACAGCTAGGTTTATGACTACTATGCCTCAGGAGCAGACGATGAGTATACACTGGAAGACAACATAGCAGCATTCCGAAGATTACGTCTTCGACCTAGAGTTCTTGTAGATATTTCGGCACAAGATATCTCAACTACTTTATTAGGAATACCTAGTAGCTTTCCTCTTGTCATTGCACCAGCCGCAATGCAAAAAATGGTAAGCACACAACAGTCTTTCAGTTCTCCAACGAAGCTTTCCTGCTCAGGCTCATCCGGATGGCGAAGTTGCAGTAGCTCGAGCAGCAGCTAAAAACAAAGTAATAATGACTCTGTCTTCCTTATCTACCTGCAGCATGGAACAAGTCGCAGAGTCTTCGCCAGCAGGTGCAAAATGGTTCCAACTTTATATCTACAAGGATCGCCAGGTAACCAAGAAGTTGGTTGAAAGAGCCCAAAATGCAGGGTACAAGGCCCTTGTCTTGACAGTGGACGCTCAGAGACTTGGAAGACGCGAGGCCGATATTCACAATAAATTCAGTCTGCCACAACACTTAACATTTGGCAACTTTCAGGAAGAACAGACGACAAATGACGATAAGACAAGGACAAAGAGCGCTCAAGGATCTGGCATTGAAGCCTATTTCGCCTCACTGATGGATCCTTCTCTTACTTGGAAAGATATTGCATGGCTTCAGTCAATAACTAGACTTCCTATCATACTTAAAGGAATAACAACGGCTGAAGATGCTCAGAAGGCTGTTCAAAGTGGAGTTGCAGCAGTCATTGTAAGCAATCATGGCGCTCGTCAGCTCGATGGTATGCTAGCAACTATCGATTGTGTGGAAGAAGTTGTGGATGCAGTACGTTCTCGAATACCTGTGTTGATGGATTCTGGAGTTCGAAGAGGCACTGATATCTTAAAAGCGTTAGCACTTGGCGCCAAGGCCGTTTGCATAGGAAGACCTGTACTTTGGGCACTTGCTGTAGGTGGAGAAGAAGGCGTCGATGACGTCTTAAATCTACTTAGAAACGAATTTCATCTTGCAATGGGTCTAGTTGGTTGTCGTTCAGTTGAAGAAATCGATCGTCGCATAGTGGTGCACCAGGACGTTGCTCGCATACAAAAGTTGAAACCAAAGACACATCCACAACCGCTTTCTCAAAACGCCCGTCTCTAAAAGAAAACAGCGTAAAGGTTGCCATTCAATATAGATACCCTACTAATGAGTAAACAAGTCGAACTGGCCTTTAATGTTCTTCAACTCTTCATACCCAATAAGAAAAAACAAAACTCAACTGTTCGCAAGAGCATATTCATAACTAGCAACACGAACCCTCTTCCTGGAACGCTAACTAGTAATTTCTGCTCTTGCCTTTTCCAGTTCCTCTTCAATTCTCCTCAACTCTTCTAAAAGTTTCTGCTGTTCCTCTGCAAGACTGGCTTCTTTCGGGGGTTCTGAATCAATTTTTTCCTTTTCTGTGCGATTTGAAGAGTTTACTTGTTCTCCTGCATTACAAACAGTATCAGTCTTTTCATAGTGCTCTAATTTATCTCTTTTCGTGGAAGAGCCATTTTCCAAATAGTTGTCGTTCTTAAAAGACGCCTCTTGGGCATTCTCGGGACTATTCTTGTAGGAACTTTCTACAACGCTTTTTCCGTTTTCCCTGGAAGTGGAGCCGTTCCCTTGTGATTTGAATGTTTGACGATCATAAAAATCTTTGTATTTCCTTCTTTTCTTCACATAACTCCTTTTTTCGAAAGCAAACGGTTCCGTTTCATCATACAACGAAGGTCGCTCAATTGTGGTGCCGTAACGGTGACTTGAAGTCTTTTTATCCTCGTCTTCGTAGTTTCTATCCCCCAAAGTTGCTTCTTGATCAACTGAGTTCTCTTCCAGTCGCTTTCTTCGTTGGCGGTGAAGTTGCAACGCTTTTAGCCAAGGATCCATACTTTCCCCCCAAAGTCGGCAAATTGCACCAAAAAAAGTGGCGGGACTTGGAAATGTCTTGTCGAGTTGGTATGTTATATGCTTTGTTGCTTCTATTCTTTCTCTTAAAACTAGTCGTTTCGAGGTATTTATTTGATTCTAGTAGAATACTTGCATTGTTTACTTGTTATAAAGGCAAGTGGACGAATTGGAAGACTCTGTCGATGCCTTGGAAAAGGAGTACTTTGGAAAATTGAAAGTTGTTCAAGATTTGAAAAGTGAAAGAGACTCTCTAGAAAGGAGAATTTTGGATAGGAGGGAACAAGTAAAGGAATTGGCGCAAAATAGGCAGCAAGTGGTGGAAGAAAAGAAGCTGAAAGAACGCTCCATCGAGAGTTTGAAGTTGCAGTTACAAACTGGAGAAGAAAGCCAAGTCGAGGAGCTGGAGAAAACACTTGAAACACTCTCTCATACTCTAGAGGAAACAGAAATCGAATACAGAGTATGTTGATGTGTTCGTTCTGGTATCTTGTAATAACTTTTCCAAGAATACTCTGTTGCACTTGGAGAAGCTCAGGTCTTCGGTGGAAACCGATAGTGAGCAAAGGTTGTTGAGATTGTTGGTTGTATGTAGCAGCGAACACTTTTGAACGAATAAGTTGAGTTTCCTTTTTATAGGAATGGTTCTCACCTTGTCAACCAAGTTTAGTACCTTCTATTTCGAATCTAATACTTGTATTCAGATCTGTAATCAAAAGTATGTCTTTTTCATAATTATGTCTTTTCTCACAACTGTCTGCAAGTTTGTGGAAACATCTCTTGTATGATGGTCAGGCTTTTTAGTTTCTTTATACAACAAAAGGACTGGTTAAACTTTCTTGAAGCCCTTTGTACATGGTGGCTTATGGCGTTGTTTGGTATTTTGCATATAATCTGTGTGAGATGGTTTCTTGAATATTTTGTCAGTGATATTACAAATGCGATTGGTTCTGGGATCCTTTTTCTCTTGGTTCTTTTTGACTGGCTTGCCATGGGTTTCAATGTTCGACTATCGGAAGGATTGCTATCTTGGAAGCCACTTAGTTGGCTCGTCTTTTTCTTTCTGTTTGTGGGATTTTTTAACCGACTTGGAAAAGTTTCTGATTGCAACCGTTTCACAAGTCGTTGTTCTTCATTGCTCCATGCGATGGGATACTTTGCTCTCTGTTTCTCATTTGTATATTCCTGTGGATGTATTCCTTCCGACAGTAAGTGTGCAGATTTTGTAGTTGTTTTCTAGTAACGATGCGGATGTCAGCTTTTGCAAAAATCTCGTGGACTATTCTTTTGTTATTGGATACCAAAGTTGGTGATGTAAGAGCCTTTGCTAAGCTCATGCACCAAATGGGAACAAAGCTCTTACGTATGCTATCGAGCGACAGGAGATATTTGCCAAGATATTTCAGATATTATTGGGATAGTGCACTCTACAAACGACGCTTTTAGAAAGTCCAATTCCATAGGTTGGAAATAAATGACAACTCTAGGAAACAAAAGGAGCTGGAAGACTTGATACAGAAAACGTCATCACACTTCATTTATTTTCGGCATTGTTAATGAACCCATGCAGTTCTGTTCAGGAACGTAGTAAGTAATACAACCAGCATCATTATCTACAAAGCGTTGCATTTTGGATATTCTACTATCCTTTTCAAACATTTCGATAATTGTACGGATAGACGCAAGTGGTACCTCAGTTTCCCTTAATATACTCCAGAGATGATTCTCCTCTATTCCCGGATGAGTCGTTACCACGTAAAGAATCCAGTATTCAAGAGCCATCAAAGATTTTGTATCTGTCTCTCCAGCTAGATTCGTCCAAGGAAAAGGAATTTTCTGTTCCGTATTGGAAACATTGCACAGGAGGAAACGTTGTGCAAATTTGTGGCTGAGATACCTTACTTCATCTCCGTGAATGAAAGAAACATAAACCTTCCGGAAATGCACAAGTCCTTGAACAACTTGATCCAACTGCATTCTAGTCCAGTTTCGATGAAGTTGCAACATCTCGTTCGTTGTCATCCCGTTTTCTTCACATCTGTTCATTTCTTCTATCAAGATTTCAATTTCCTCCACATTCACTCCACTGTAACTGGCAACAACAGAAAGTGAATATTCATCATTATCATTAGCATCCATAGATAGGGAACATGAAGGATTCGGCAGTTGTTCTTCGTCGCTATAGTTGCTTGAAAGGAAACGCTCACTGATGTCTATTGGAACCAGATCTACAGTCCAATAAGGAATGTCTTCACGGGCAGGTACAGGTGCAATTCCCGTCTTATTGACATATTGCTTCAAATGAAATCCTATTCCACCTGAGCCTACACTTTTCGAGAGACCTTTTGCTTTGATAGTGTCAAAATATGTCTTGTCCACATTCGGGCGCAACAGAAAGTTGTCGGTTGAAGCAAGTGATAATATTGCCGCAATAGAACCGCTTCGTTGATGATCTTTATCGATCACGATATCCTAAAAAATTTCATTTCCACCACCATCATTACTTTCTCCCTCTTACCTTTTCGGAAAATGCATTCTCCATCAAAGCGCTACGTTCCCGACTGAAATCTTCATGGAACGACTCATCAAAAGGATTGTCACTGGTTGCTTTCAAAATTTTACACGAAACACTATATTCTCTATTGTGCCTATCAGCTTTCTGACCAACAACTGCACCTCTCTGTCGAAGATCTTCCAGAGCAAGTTTAAGTTCTTCTTCTGTAAAACGCTGTAAAATAGACATGCCCCGTTCTGGATCGTAAGTATCCTCAGGTTCTCGTAATACCAACTTTATTAACTCTTCGATGGCAACCATTTTCGGCGAATCACAACAACCTGAATGGAAACAATACTGCTCTTGTTTCCCTTCCACTCCGACTTTCATACGACTCGTGCCGGGCAAATATTCTATATCGTACCGATTGAACAACTCCTCGACACAATTTGGAATATCTTCCACATCCTTCGGACCAATGTCTGATAGCTTCTCTAAAGGAGGCATGTTTTCCAGAACAGTTTTGGTACAGAATTCTTTGAGATTGTTATTCTTCCAGCAATCTACTACACGTTGGCATATTTGATAAACAATCTCATTATATGGAAAGCACCTATATAGGGACAAGAAACGCCTCTTGCACGCCTGTCCACTGTATCCGACTCGGGAAGCAACAATATCCCAGCTTTTCACCTTTGCTTGTAAAACAGAATGAATATCGACATTTCCCGGGAATTTTTCTATTTCAGATACTTTCTGATTAAAAACTTGAATGATAAGTTCCTTGTCTTGGCTACTCGTCCAAGAAACCCTCATGGACTTCTTCATTTGCCTTCTCCTCTGTCCAGATGATTCCTTTGAATCTTGCGCAACAACCTTTCCATGACTAGGTACTTCCGTGTTGGCATTTTCCCGTGACAATCGTCTCTTTCTTCTAGAAGCAATCAGTTGTCTATCTTTTCGTCGTGAACTTTGTCCGTCTACAGGTTTTGAACCATTGCTGTCATGAATACAACTTCTCATTCTATCATTACTTGCACTAGCTTCTCTGACTGCTTCAGTAAAAATTTCGCAGACATCTAGGTCAAAATTTTTCGACAACTACACGAACTACATGAACATCTGTACTGTTGTTTCACGATACTATACGCACCTCCATAAGAGACTCGTGAGAAAATGAGCCTTGTTCTCTCAACAAGGCTTTGAGAGAATCGCACAACGACGAACGCGACTCCTTGGATAGTTTCCATATCTTATCGCACCATTGTTTTCTACTGAAAGCTCCTGGAAATAAATTATGCAAACACAATAGGAATATCCCCGACTCTGTGTTGAGTGTTTGTTGGTGTTGAAACAATCCGCCTTCTGTCTTTGACGCGAATAACAAACAGTTCCTTTGCAAATGAAACCAAAATTTGTCAACATCGGTCATTGCGTCGAATGTAAACTAACAGTTTCAATGAGTCCGACAACTAAGTAACCCTCAGTATTATTTCTACCTTTACATTTGTGTTATCCCAACCACAAACGATGATTTCCGTAGCTAAAGTACACTGGAAATGGTCCATCCTCGACAATAAAAACAACCTAAAACAGCTTCAATACGCAAACTGCTGAATCAAAGGCTTCATTACTGTTCGAGAAGATCAACAAGTAAACTCAACTTCCTGTTAACTGGACGAGATCGATATAACTTGGTAGTAATGTTTTCCGGGAGCTCATTTAAGGGAAGTTGTAAAGCGTCCAAGGGAACCCAACGTGAACATGAAGAATCACCAAATAACTCTAAAAACTCTACTGCTCTCATATTCTTCACAGCAACATCTAATGGAATTACTTTTGATGATTCAGCCGACTGTTGCTGGTTTTTCAAAAAATAATGAAACAAGTGTAAGTGAAGCCTTCTTCCATGTAACATATTTCCCAAATTTCTACTAGAATCTTGCTTGTACATATTAGTCTTTTGATCACTGGAGGAAAGACAAACAAGTTCCGCTTTCGCATTTGAGTCATTGCCTATAAGTAACGATCAGACAACATTTCAAAGTCACAGTGGGAAACAAACCTTCTTTTGTGATGTTTTTGGTCATCTTCCAGCAAGACGAACCATTCCATTTCCGAATAAATTCCTCAATCTTAAACCATTTAGGAAATGAGAATTAATGCAAACTAACACAAACCTCATAAGAGTCTTCATCGATTTCCGGCAAAGTTACCAGTTTGATTTGCTGAGGTGAATTTCTTTCCAGTATATAAGGCATGTTCACTGACAAAGTCTGAAACAGCGATTAAACTACCATAGTAAAGAGTTTCAATCTTACCTTTATTTGCCCCGCTTCTTCTAATCGTTTCACAAGTCTTTCAACCGTTTTCTTATCTACACGTGAAAATGATGCTTGTTCCAATGCTGCTAATAAATGTCCAAGATCACTCAGATTAAGGACTTTTTCTTGTCGAATACAGTCAAGCAGATTCTTCGTTCGCAGCTCACTTTGCAAATTCGTAACCTGCTGGGTATTTGAGCACCCCTGAGAATTTTCAAGAAAGTCCTTCACTTCCAAAAAGACTGGATTATTTAAATCGACGTTTCGAAGGTATTCCGGCGCAACGTAATAATAAATGGCTTGCTTTCCTTCTTGAATGCTCTTTGCTTTGAACCCCAAATTGGTCATAAGCCCTTTACAAAAAGCAGAAATCACTTTTCTCGAAGCCTTTTCAATTCTTCAGTATCACAACAGTGCAAAAAAAATGTTTCTAACCTTGCAACCTAATTTGGTATATATTTCTCTCTGGCTGATACCCCTTTCACCAGACTCTAATATTAGGGACAAAACTTGAAACTCTAATGTTCTCTCCCACAAAAGACGATTTTGTACTCCATAAAACACATCTTTACAATCTTGAGAATCTTTCTCATCCTCTTCAAACCTTGAAAACAAATTAAAAGGAGACTTCATTTCGGAAGTCACATACATTCTTAAACGGACATATTCAATTTCTGAATTGTTCTCGTCATTTGCACTCCTTGTGAATTTCTCTACCAGTTTTCTTTCTTCCAGCTTGTTCATGGCACTTCTCCAGAGACGTAGAGCCTTCTTTCTTGTACTATAATCCTCCATTTCCAAAGACCGATCCGCCACTTCCTTCATGAACTCATCTTTCAAAATATTTAAAGCCATTACATATCCCTCGTTCCTGAAAAGTATTCGTAAAATACTAGTCAAGTACACGTTATGATAAAACGGAAGTTCTGTATCCGACGTATTCGGATCGGTAAACTCGCAGCTCTCCAACACATTTTCTTGTTTCAGGTTACAGTCTTCCTGACTCCAATCGTTGCGTCCATTTACAGGTTCGTCTACAACTGTAACGTCTAACCTGAAACGAAAAGCAGACAGATAAACCTTGTATGTTTTCATGTGTTTGTTGCTATCTTCTGAGCTTCTTATTTCTACCCTTCTGTTTATCAGCCTCATGTTTCTCAAAACTCTTATGTGATGGTGCAACGTATTTGGGTCTACGGAAGCGAGTCTCGCCAGGTGATTCTGAGATATACCTCCTTGATGGGTATATTTGGCAATGATTGTTAATATACGAAAACTTTCCGACGAAATTTGCGCTTGTTCCAACTCTGAAAAGCCACATATTCTAAGAAAGACTGCTTCAGAACAACTCGGAGCGCAGTTGCAGGCTAGTTGCGGTGAAAACCCTTTGTCGTCGAGACTTTTTATGCTTTTGGGCACGCTTCTCTTCCTTTTGCCTTGAACACTACTTTGAAGTCCATTTGAACTTTCAAAAGGTAGTAGTTGGTCAGCATTTTCAAGTTGGAACTCTTCCCTAGCCATCAACTCTTGCACAAGAAGCTTACAGATACTATGAGATGGAAAACTCGTGTAACCTGTGTATTCTTGAACCCTCTTTATTGCTTCTTCCAACGTTAGCCCTTCCTTTGATATAGCAACTTCCTTCTTCACGAGAGAAATATACAAGTCCATAATACTTTAAAGGAAAGAGCGCGCCATTTCAGAGGAAGAAAGCAAAAAAGGCCATTTGCTGCATTTTTCTTTCTGCATGACTGAACATTCGTTGTTTTATGTGGATAGTTGTGGTGACAAGAATAATTTATTATACGAGTCACTTTACAAAGCAGATATTCCAGAATACACAAAACAGGGAACATGGTTTCAACTTGACCCATCAACGGGCGAAGTGGCTTCAAGAACACTGGATAACTCGAGTAAGTATTTCTGAAGTTCTGTTGTAGGAGCTTGACAATTTTTAGTAGCTTCGTACCGCTTTTATGACGCAAAAATACAGCGACAATTGAGAAAACAAACCGCGGTTCGAGTTTTCAAGGATTCCTGTACTACTGGCGTATTTCAACAGTTCGAACCTCTCAGCAAGGCTACACAAGATGGTATTTGTAACTGTACCTTTAGATATCCCTTTAAAGCCTGGAAAGTAGGCAAAATTCAAGAAACACTCATTTCCCGAACCACACGTCTCAACGCTGAGCTTGACAATGATCCTTGTAACGAACATTTATGGTAAGTTGTCAAAGATATGTACGCTGTTGGAGGGTTTAATATCTTTCCAGGCTGCAACTGCTAGATCTACAGGACCTGTACTATGATTGTGGCCTTTTGAGTAAGAAAAACTTGCTGGAGAAGAAGTGTTCCATCCTTGTAAAGGCTTTGGAGAAGATACCAAACTCGGAAGTTTTGTTGCTTCGATATATAGGCATTATGGTGGGGGTTTGTGATAACAAGACTATGTTGGATTTGTTTGCAAGAGCTTTGCAGCGTTCACCAAAGAGTTTAAAGCTCCATATATTAAGAATGAGATTTGTGTTATCCTCTGTTGACTCTTTTTCACTCTACACAATGGAGAATATTTGTCGAGACGCGTTCGAATGTCTCAATTTTGTTCATGGCCTTTATTTTCTTATTTTATTTGCTCGTATTCTCTTTCAGTCTGGTTGGAATCAAAAGGCACTGGGCATTTTTCAGGCAATTGTTGAATTCTCTTGCTTTCGTGTGAATAATCTAGATGACTTCCCAGTGGACTTGCATCGAATTAGAAAGTTTGGAGAAAGAAATTTATTTTTTCTCTTTTGGAAGAGCTTTTCTTGTCGTATAGGTGAAAAGCCGCGTCACAATTGGACTGATTGGCTAGTTACATTCTTAAGGACCGTCGAGAAACACTACGATCAAATTGGCGAACTGGAGGAGGATAACGAGGAAGACATGAGTGAGGAGTCATCAGTATCTTCGAGGGAAGAATTGAATAGTCCTGCAAAGCTGCCATCGGTGGAAGAGGAAGGTGAACAAGAGTGGATGGAGTCTGGTTCTTCTTCCTCATTCGTCTCAGAAGCATCTTCAATAGATGACAAACCGGAAGACGAAATAGAGATTATGCTGACTAGTCATCCGGTCGGAAAGGAACTGAAAAACTGGCTATTAGAGGAAAAGTCAGAAATGTCGAAACAAAATCTTCAGTCTTGTAGTATAGAATATATTTTGCAGCATGAAGATGATAGTTTGCGGAATTTATTCGGTGTGTTTTGACATTGGATTTCTGGAACTTGATGCTCAACTAGGTTTTAGGAAATACTGCTGAGAATATTTGCCTTCCTCGGGATATTGCGCACTTCATTCCACAAGACTGTGATATAGATCCATGTTTTTGTTATCATATGGTGAGTGTTGGTGTTTTTTAGTGGAATGCTAAAATGGACCTGTATATAGTTAGTCGAGCTGTTGTCTTCTTTAAGAGGTTGGCCATTTCTAGATTCGGTTACGACATTGATTTCCTGTGACTTGCAAAATATTCAATTGAAAGAAGAAACTTTATCAAACTCCTTTTCACTCTCGAAGCCTAGAGACATTGAACTTGCACTTTATGATATGGGAATGTCCTTGTTTCATCAGTTGGACAAGACTTGGCCTCATTTCAGAGATATCCTTAGGTTTGTTGGTGATTGGTTGTTAGGAAGTGGTTATGGCTACATAATGGAGAACAGTAACTTGGAAGAAAATGTACCTTTCACTTTTGTATCTAATATATACGATTCTATTCTGTTCAGTAAGGCCTCTATTTTTCATTCTAGTCACTTAGATGAGGGAGACCCCTGTTCTCTACGAATTGCAGAAGCTTTTATATTTTTTCAAGGCATTGTCGGAGGCTTTCCAAAAGGCAAGTCTGTGGCCAAGCGATTACTGAAGACATGCGAGAGCTTCTCTCTTTATACCGTTTTTGCAGAGTTGCTGCTTCATTTAGATATGGTAGAGGAATCAAACAGCATCTATAATACATGCTTAGGTCGTCTAAATGACTCTACTTGGAGAGAAATAGATTGTTGTCGACCAGTACTGAGTTTCCTGTTTTATCTCTTGAATCATGTAGAACAGGATTGGAGAACAAAGAAGAGAGTTTGTCAAAACGTTTTTAGAGTTTTTATTGGTAAATTTGGTTCGAATGAAGATGCTTTAAGCTTGACGGAAACGATGATGATAAAGAACAAGTTACAGAAATTGGCTATGGAAAGGCTTTCGTTAGGCTGGGGAACTGCCGAAGAAATGCAGCATTTCTCAGTTTTCGCATGTCAACTTGTGTTCGAATGGCTATTAAGCGGACTGGATAGGGCCAGGGAAGTCTTGATTGGTATAGAGAATGAAATGTCCTTAACAAGTCAAAGAAATGAATGGAATGAATCTGTATATGTCCTCGTTCTTATGAAGCTCAGACAGTTGCTATGCCTCTTCTCCTTTCTGGACTGGCTATACTTTGGTGACTCTCGTGTAAGAAATATTCGAAATAATGTTGAGGAGGCGCTTGAGAAGTATCCAGGAAACGATTTGCTTCTTTTCATGTATTCCGTTCTTTTTCGTCTCTATGGAAGTCATTCCATGGAGTCCTCTTTTCATGTTCTATTCAGTCGCTTATTGTACAAGCCAAACGCGTCAGCCCTGACAGTCATTGCTCAGATTGTTGCTCAAGGCGGATCTCTTGAAGCAGAAACGAGTCCATCGGTGAGATATAAAACGAAAAGTCTTCTAACACGAAGTCTTCAAGAGGCAAATCTTGCATGTTCGTCATTTCTATGGCAGCGATATCTCCAGTTGCTTCATGTCGAACAAGAAACGAGTGGAGAGTTTGATCCATCCCTTAAGAAAGCCTTTTATCGAGCATTAACACATATTCCTTACTCCAAGGAGCTCATATTGAAGGCTTTGGAGTTTCTTAGTGATAATTTATCCATACGTGAAGCCAAGGATATTTGGAGTATTGCTCGTGAAAAAGGAATCTTGTTCACGAAGACATTTCCATACGAAGGTGACTAAAATTTTGTTTATGATTCGTCGACTGTGTCAGTTGGTGTCCCTGAAGACGAGGAAGCTTCTTGCAATCTTTTCCTCTTGTTTTCCAGTTCGAGTCTTTTTTGGCTATCGATGGACCACATTTCTTTCCAGGCTTTCTTCACCTTTCTTTGAAGCTAATTCGTTTGAGTGTTGTGTATCCAGTTTCCAAAACTTGTATTACTTACTCCGGAGAAAATATGTTCCTCTGTTATTTCACTATAGTCTGCCAAAACACAAGCCACTCCAGCCGCTGTCGTTACGATTATCTTCAAAAGTCGCCAAGTTCTCCTAGAAAGAAGGGCAAAAGGCGGATCCTCGTCGTCTCGTTCTTCTTCCTTTGCAGAAGTTGAGACTGAACTAGTTTGGTCCTTGGACTGCTCGATTGATGGATTCTTTGTTGTTTGACGAAAGCTTCTTCGGGGTATCCAGGACGACCTTGCCACTCTCAACCATACGCTCCTCGTCATGTGCGATGCCGTGCGCGTCGTTCCACAACCAACGATAAAAGAAATCTTTCAATGTTACAAAAAATATATAAAGAAAATCTTTTTTGCACGCAACGCCACAGTTCAACAGAGAATCTTATTTTACTACAAGTAGCAAAGCATACATAATTTTTTTTATATCATCAAAGCTTTCTTTGGAACATCGCTCAATATTTTTTTTGAAGATGGAACCTCAAATTGCGATTGCGTACTTGAAGAAACGAAGAATTCTCAATGCCTTGCTAGTATCAAACCTTTGTAAAGAGGATCTAAATACACTAAACTTGGAAGCATGGAAGCTTGCTGCTCGTTGCAGCCGTTTTCCTGAAAGTTTTGACTCGTACATGGATCCATCTTTTCTTATAAGTGATTGCCTCGAATATGTGCTCGAGTCATGTCAAGACGTACTATTTGAGCCTTGGGAAGGCCAACAAACACAGAGTGTAGAAACAATAGACGAACTTTTGGACTTGGCTGAAAAACTAAAGTTATTCACATCTTCACGAGGGACAGTTGAAGAAAACGATCGTCCCTTTGTTGATCCTGAAGGACCTATAGGACAATTTTTACGAAGAGTAATCGTGGCCTTGGATAGTCTCTCTTTTGAAGACCTTTGTTTACTACTAGAGTCCTGGAAGTTTGAGGCTATAGAGGAAGCCCAGGAACTGACTTGTTCTATCGGAGACTTTCAAGTTCCATGTAGTTTGTTACCTCAAAATGATCATGAAGCCCATCGTTTGCTTGAAGGATTTAGTCGCGGAATCTTTCCTAATAATGATGAGCACACTTCGCAGTTTTTAAGTATTTCGACAGATAATGCCACTACAACAAAAGCCGAGCTTGTTAGATTTCTTCATTCAGTTGAAAGTGCAGATATTGTTTCTGCAACTTCTTCACTTCATCGTTATTTTGATATGGAATTATGTTCTTTAGAATGTGGTCCTCAACACGCCTCGCTACTACTAGCTACTGCGTATTTGACTTTGGGCATTCGGCCTCTTGCTGTCATACATTTACATGAAACGGTACGAATGAAGACTTTGTAGAGTCACTAGTACTCAGTGTCGTTATAGATTAAAGTTGCACAACAATCAGGGGACAAAAATTGCCAGCTACAAGCACTCCTGTGGCTATGTCTCGCCGATAGGAACAAGAAGCATTTATTAATGGAAAGAGTAAAGTTCCATGTGACCGAGCCAAATTACCAACTGCTTGCCGCTATGAAACTCGAAGAATGGAGAATCTGCGGTAAAGGATTGCTTTCAGCAGTTGAAATGGATGAGTCGCTACAGAGCGAGGATCGAGAATGCACATCGCTCAGAGACTATCTGGAAAACTTTCATTCATCGTCAGGTATTATTGAAATATCCACATTTTGATTGCATACTTAAATATAATAGTAGCAGTGAATCCATCAAGAGTTGTATTTTGTATATTGGAAGCCGAACTGTGGCGACTGAAAGGCTTTCTCGATATTAGCTACATCATTTTAGACGATTGTTGTTCTCGTGAAGCGAATTCTTTATTTTCGTATCCTTTTCTGCAGTGCCTATGTGCACAGAGCCTACTTGATTTAGAACTTGGAAAGTTTGATGTTGCGATTCAAAGATTCCAACCGGCCATCGAGTATCTCGCATCTGTAGATAGAACACAGCGGATTCTGGACAAAGATCTCATTCGGATACATGTTTTATATTTGTTATTTTGGAGGTATCTTGTTGGAACGTTCACTACACCAACATGCTGAAAAACGTTCTAGGGCTATTTATCGACAAGAAGGCGTCGCAGCACGACTTTGCTTTGAAAGAATACAGAATATTGTTCCTTCTATAGAAAATTCCAGTAACACAGATCATACGCTTATGGTCCACAAGGCACATTGTGCTTTGGCAATGTTAGAAGATGACTACGAATATGCACGAAGAATACGTAGTGAATGGGAAAAGCTTTCCATTTCCAAAGGTATAGATATAAAGCATCTGACTTTTCAATATTGTGCTAAATCTTGCACTAGAAAAACCGCTTGATTATTTGGAGTCGAAACTTTGGGAAGCTGATATCTTTTTACGCGTTGGAGCTCCAGCAAAGGCTTTGTCACCTGCTTTGCAAGTTGCCAAGATCTCCGAAATGAACAAAATAGAGTATTATAGATTAATTTCTTCTATTATTGTTGTGGAAATTCAGTGCCAGATGCACGAAATGGAAGCTGCAAAGAATACTCTTCAAAAAATGGAGCCATTGTTGTTGAATAGCATTCCTCCATTCTATCAGGGTAGGGCATATTTAATCAGAGCATATCTCAAAGCTGCGCAGTTTTCTCAAGCAGCCGAAGATAACATCGTCGATGCAGCTCTGAAAGACATACAACTTGCTCTTGATAGCTTTCAAAAGATTCAGGCATATTCTTATATAAGAGAATGTCATTTCTTCTATGCACTGATACAAAAAGCATTTCCACCTCAAAAGCCAGACATTGATACTACTTGTTTCCATCACTGTGACTGGTTGCCGTCCAGAGAAGAAGGTAACCAGCAACGTGTACATTACTACTATCAACATTTGGAAAAACTAGATACATTATAACCATATAAACCAAATATTCCAGGAAAGCGCTTAGAAACAATTACTGTTCTCTTTCAGAGCCTTCTTCTAAAGAAACATCGGACACAGTAAAGTCATTTGGACAACAAGTTGAATGTTGCCAAGACTCAATTTCGTCACCAAAAACGGCTCGAAAGAATTCATCGGGATATTCTAGAAAAGCACAGTGATCTGACCCGCGTATAACTGTAAAATGGCAGTCAGAGATGGTATTCTTTAACAACTCGTACAAATGCTTCACTTCGGAGACTTTCACGACTGGATCCATATCACCACAGACGAGATGCACGGGAACTCTCAATCTCTGAATACATTCCACCAACGGAAATAGACACTCTGCGGCTGAAAGTCCTCTCAAAGATACAAGTGGCACTACAGCCGCGTCTCCAGAAGGTTTTGGCTGTGCATTTAATTGATAAGCTAATTTCCGAAGCCCTGGAGCTACGAAACCTGGTTGACGAGGATATCTAGCGATAAAGCCAAGATATCCGAGAAGACCGCCTCTTCTAATCAGGAGCTGAGGCGTAAAGGCAAAGTACAAGGCTCGAAGAGGAGAAACTTTTCTCTCAATTCCTGCGGGAGAAATAAGAACAAGTTTTCGCACAGGAAGTGGATTCTTCAAAGTGTATTGGACTGCTACATAGGCGCCCAAGCTATGCCCCAAAAGAACAAATTCTCTCAAGCCCAAGCTCTCTAAACAAAGCTGTAAACTTTCCACATAATAGTCAATTGATTCTTCAGCCGTCTTTCCTTTAAATTCTGGACGATCAGACCTTCCCCAGCCAAGAAGGTCCACAGCGTTCGCACAGTAACCGATGGATACTAGTTGTTCCAAGTTCCGATAAAAGAATGCCGCACTCATGGAGTGTCCGTGTAAGAGAATAATATTCTTAGGGTTTCCTCGTCCAGCCACTATTACGTGCATTATATAATTGCCAGCCCGAACGAACTCGTGCTCTACAGGTACCTTTACACGTTCCAGTACTTTGCGTTCAGCTTCCCTTAACCTTTCTGGGGAAGTTGGCATAATGACTCTGCCCAGTAGGCGTTGGAACTCAAAAATGAGAATGAGCCATGAAGTCTTTCTAAGGAAAACACTAACAAAGCGTGAGAGCCCTATTTTGCTCGGTTGTTGCGTTTCTCCAGGAAAAAATGGCGCAAGTCGAATTTTGGTTTTGGGTTGTGGCTTTTTTCCGCCAGTTGACTTGGAACACTTTTCACTAGATATATTTGCTACAACACTCGAAATATGTTGGGTCTTATCGTCGACGCTTTTGTTACCGAAAAACTGTTTAGTGGAAATCCTGCTGGAGTCTGTCTCATACCGAAAGGAGAGAATCTTTCGGCTGAGTTGATGCAAAATATTGCAAGTGAACTTAAGCATTCAGAAACCGCCTTCGTTCAAGTCTTGTCTAACGAGAAGGAGTCACTTGTTTGTTCTCTTCGTTGGTTTACACCTAGCGTTGAAGTTGCGCTTTGTGGCCACGCTACTTTGGCTAGTGCAGCAGCTTTGAGTTTCTCCAAACACTGGGATCCAGTTACTAGTCCAAGTGTCACTTTTCGCACTCTTTATTCAGGTGACTTAATTGTCAAAGCTTTGGGAAACAACTTTTTTCAAATGGACTTTCCTCTGTTGCCTGTCGAGAAGGAAACCGTTAACGACGAGTTATTAGCAGCATTGGGGCTGACTAGAGAGCATGTTGTGTATTTTGGAAAGAGTAAATTCGACGTATTTATTCAAGTTCACAATCAGACTTTGGTAGAAGGTCTTGCTCCGGTATTTGATAGACTTGTTCAGGTTCCAGGAGTTGAAAGAGGCGTTATTGTAACTAGTTTTGCGGACACATCGGAAAATGCTGACTTTTGTTCTCGCTTCTTCGCACCTTGGACAGGTGTTCCTGAAGATCCGGTCACAGTTGAGTAACTATATTGGACTATTTCGTCTGTTGATATGTATTTCTGTGTATAGGGTAGTGCACACTGTTCTTTGGCTTATTATTGGAGTCGTCAGTTGGGAAAATCTCAACTCGTAGGCGTTCAACTTTCCTCTAGAAGAGGTAGAGTCTCGTTAAACGTAGAAAAAGAGTCCAGTCATCGAGTTCAACTGGGAGGTGAAGCAAGAATAGTCTTAAGTGGCAACTTTCCCTTTTTATAACAAGTGCTGCTATTATTACTTGGCCGGAGCATTTACGAAATTATTGGTTATCCAGTTTTCCAAGTCTTGAATATATGCAAGTCCCTTTCGAGCTCCTAGTGCGGATATTTTCTCTGCAGCTATTCGAGAAGCAAAATATAGCATATGTTCTTGACTAAAATGGTGAAGTATGGCATAAATAATACCTCCAATAAAGGCGTCTCCAGCTCCAGTTGTATCGACAACACTTTCGACAGGCCAGCAAGGACAGTCTATCACTCGATACTTTGGGATACATTCTGTTCTGCAAAGCGTCGGCAACGGAAATGTTGTCTTTACTGCCATAATAGGAAACGTAGAGAAATTTGTGGTTGTTTTCTGCGTTTGTTCTGCTTCCGAATCATCCAGACGACTCATTAGAACGCATCCTTCCTTCCCTAACGTAGATATGACAAATCTGGCAGGATAAGAATCCAGAAGCTTTTCCAAGCCATTTAACCTATTCAACTGACCAAAATACTAACAAATCAAGTAAATGAAGCTATTCAATGGCAGCAAGCAATAAAAGTACCTCCAAAGGAAATTCTGCATTTGTGATAACATAGTCTGCCAAGCTCAACAGATCTTCTAATCCTTCTCTACGACGTTCCACATCGAGAACGATAGGAATGCCTTTTTCTTTTGCGTGTTGAGCAACCTGCAAAATTCAGTTTCTAAGAATAAAAAAGAAAAAAAATACCTTTAAAGCTGCCAAGGGATGCCTGCCGTCCAAATGTACTAAACTGGCACCATTTAGACAATCTAGATTTACTTCTTCACTACTTAACTCTGCACTAGAAGGTGTATGGATACAAGTTCTGGTCGACGTTTCTGCATCCACAATAACATAAGTAAATGCTGACTGAGCACCATCTTGTCTTTGTATGAAACTTGTATCCATGTCTTCACGTTCCAACTCTTCGATAATGGATTGAGACGCAAAGTCACTACCAATTTTCGTTACTAGAACAGCGTTTACACCTAATCTCCTCAAACAAGTCAAAGTATTTGCAGCATTTCCGCCTCCCTGAATGCTATGTTCTACACTTCTTATTTTCTGATCTGGCTGAGGAAACTTGTGAACCTTGGCAATAAAATCCAAGCCGGCCATACCAACTCCAACCACCTTCTTTTCTCTATCTACAGGAGCGACCTTCCTCTCCTTCTCGCTATTGTTATTTGAACGGCAAAATGGAATCATAACTTTCCTATTGCATAACCGTCTTTTTGGCAGTCGACCATGACTCTGCACAATGACGAAAGCAAACAACATTGAATTTTGCTTGTCGATGCCTTGTTGTGATGATCCGCTCACACGTCTTTATGGCAGAAGTGCGTTCGAAGATACTTTAGAAAAGTTATGGAAACAACATGGTGCGCCAGGAAAGAAAAGACCTCGTTGTGGTAACCGTGAGTTGGGTAATGAGCAAACCTGTTTCCCTCCAAGTCGTTGACCACTTTGATAGATCTTTACGTGTTCTTTGAAAGCGTTCGCTCTTTCGGTGGTATTGTACAAGTAGGTGGAATATTCTTAGACATATAGACATAAATATATCGGGCTTATGTGTGTTTCTAGGTTCATGAAAAACGCTTGATGCAACCAATAGCAGAGTTGCTGCGTTTGTCTTTGACGGCAACAAGTTCTGGTTATTCACTGCGTCTTATTTATCTAAAGTGGCTTCAACCCTATGAAAAACAACTTGAGGAGGCAGTCGACCAGAGTTATGATAATTCTAGTCGGAGCGAGACTTTGTGGCCACAGTGTGTTCTTTCCCTGGATGGAAAAGCTCCCAGAAAAAGGTCACACGGCAGTCACTTGGCTCAAGTACGTAAAGTACTTTTATGAATAATATTACGTGGCTTAGTTTATGAAGGAAAACTTGACCGAAGCTCAAAAGGCCGCCGTTTTATCGAGACTTTGTGTGAACGAAATGGAGCCTGAAGAACAAGAAGAATTTCCTTTATTAGTAGAAACGCCAGATTTATTTTTAGATATTCGAAACCACATTCTTCGATTATGGTATCGGGACGTTTCGAGGAGGTTAAACTGCTCCGATGTGGTGTCAACGGTTCCTAAGAGGTATTTTGTTATTTTTTCTACGCTTCCTAATCAAAGAAACTTTTAGATATCACGAATTGACAAAGAATATCTTTATCTATCTTGTGCGACAAGGATTAATCAATTTTGGTTGTTTAGGCGAGAAGCAATTTTCCAGTCTTTCATGGCAGCAAAAACCTCGGCATGTCGTTATTGTTGGAGCAGGAATTGCTGGTCTTGCTGCTGCACGACAACTTTGTTCGGTTGGAATTCGAGTATCCATTTTTGAAGCTCGTGATAGATTAGGAGGACGTATTTACACAAATACGAGTTATAACAACATCCCTGTAGAATTGGGAGCTATGCTTATCACAGGCGTTGAACAAAATCCTTTGAATATACTTTGTAAGCAGTTGAATTTGGTTGTAGAACTAGTGCCAGAGGAATGTCCTTTGTATGACGTAGATGGTTGTTTGGTCCCAAAAGAATTGGACATGTTGGCAGAAGGTATATTTAATGACGCTCTCGAAGAAACGGCTAAAATGAGAAGCGTAAGTATTCGGTATGATTCCTTGTAGCTTATTGTGAAACATTTTCCAGAGATACAAGGACCAAAAGCACGTTTCACTTGGTTCAGTATTGAATAAAGTGCTCGAGGACAAAATGATGCAGTGGAAAGAAAACTCTACGGTGAACAATTGTTCGAATATTTCTGCTTTGAGACGCCTCATTCAGTGGCATATTGCAAATCTAGAATATGCCTGTGCTTCAGATCTCGAAAATGTGTCCTTGTTTGATTGGGACCAAGACGATCCATGGGCGCTAGAAGGTGGCAATGCTATTATTAAAGGTGGTTTTTCGCAGCTAGTACAAGGTCTGGCAAAAGGTTTTAAGAAGACGTGGCACGATTTGGAGAATAGGAATCAGGATCCTTGTATATTTTTATGTCATGAAGTAAAGGCAATCCATTGGTCCGGAAAAGATTCCACTAGAGATGAAGGAAAGCCTGTTAAGAGGAAAGATTCAATAGTGGTGGTTGAGGTGCAAAGTTCGGATTCAACTGTGAAGGAAGTACCGTGTGATTGTGTCCTTATTACTGTGCCATTGAGAGTCCTCCAAGAAGAATCCATTTGTTTTTATCCTCCCTTACCAAAATGGAAAAAGGAGGCCATTCAATGTTTAGGTTTTGGTGGCCTGAACAAAGTTTGTCTTGTCTTTGAACATGTATTTTGGAAGCATTCTGTGTTCGGTGCATTGAGTGACTCGCCCAATCAAAGAGGAGAATTTTATATTTTCTGGGATATGACAAAGTGCTCTGGACAGAGTCCTGTCTTGGTAACTATGATTTGTGAGCCTTTTGTTGGAAGAAATGAGCTTGCCAAAGACGATGTTTGTGTACAGCGCGCTATGAATGTACTTGAACGAATTTTTCCGAATGTGCCGGAGCCAAAGGTAGTAAAGTTGGAATGCTTATGTTGGATGGAATGCGACTAAATATCATGAAAGGAATGTTTTGTAACTAGGTGGTCGAGTGATAAATATACTGGCGGTGCATATTCTTTTGTCAGCAAAAACTCTACTGGCAAAACCTACGATATAATGGCAGAGAGCCTTGGTGACGTTGTATACTTTGCAGGAGAGGCAACCAGTAGAAGATATCCTACAACATGTGCTGGGGCATTCTTGAGTGGCTTACGAGAAGCAGGAAAGATAATGAGAAACTTGAAGGTGGATATCTTACAAGCAGAGAGCAAACACAAGAGAAGAAAATGAATATGTCACTTGCTCAAGGAGTTGTGTATTTACTTCTTGTGTCCCTTTTTACTTTGCATTTAATAACACAACTACTTTCGAGGAGGAATATCGGGTCCTCCTAACAAGGCACTCCAATCATCGTCATCAGTTTTTTCTTTTGCTTGTTTTCTTCTAGAACGACTCGACTCGCTTACTATCTGATCTAAAGAGCTAGCCGTCGGACGAGTTCGAGTACGACTGAGTGCTGCGGTATTTGTTTTTGTACCTGTAGTCTGTATCGTCCGAGTAGAGGAACTGGATGCAGTTTTGTACTTGTTCTCAAACCTACTGTTTGCAGTTGTTCCCAACTCGCCTATGTTTTCACTACTTTTGTTGTAAGGAAGAGGCTCAGAAAAGTCTATTAAAAGATCCCAATTTTCTGCATCTTCCTTGCTGCCTTTCCTTTCCGGTGTCGTCTTCTCTCCCGATAATGCTGACGTAATAAACCCTTCAGAAGCTTTGATATCTCTTGATGAAGTTTGTTGTTCTGTAGTGTTTGTTCGATAATGCTTATCGGCATTCGTTGGTTGTTGTGTCGTATGTGCGTCTGCGATAGTCTCAGAAAGCTGCATTGCTAAAGACGCAGCCAAAGACGTGAAGTTCCATCCAGAATTCTTACCACTTTCCTTTCCTTTTTCCATCTTATTGCGGACATTCGTCTCATTCATAAGTGAATTCGCTGTCCCTTGCGACATTTGTTCGTGAAGTTGCCGAATCTTGCTTAAGAAAAATTCCAAACATTCGAATGCTTGCGTTCGAGTCTCATTATCTTCATCTACAAGACACGGTACTACTGATGGTAGAATCTTTTTTGCCATATCACTTGGTTCATAGCTTCCCGCTGTCTTTACTAAGGAAACAAGGCCTGCAACACGAGTTGGAGGAAAAGGATCCTTGAGAGCTCTGGTAAAAGCTGGAATCAACACCTTTTTCTTGGTAGAATCTGACAAGTAACTCGCAATCTTCCCAATACAAACCGTTGTATTAGCTCTTATAGCAGGTTCTTTATCCAACTATAATATTCAAGCAGTAATTAATACAAGAAACATTCAACTCATAGGTACTCACCTGAAGCTTTGCAAGGTGACTCATAAGTACAGAATTTGCTTGTTTCTCATCTAAGACTTCAATGATATGTACAATTGACTTCACAGAGCTATCTCGAAGTGCTGGTGAACCAAGATCCTTCATATTTTGACATAAAAATGGAAACACGACCTTATTCACTTTTTCTCTATCCATGAAGGGTGCAAATAACTCAATCTTATTAACCAGCTCTGTACGAAAAACTCTATTCTCCGGTTTGGCCTCTGAAAACCACCTTATTACGTGCTGACGAACCAAATCCTGTCTAAAATTGTTGTCCACGATATGACTAAATATTGCACATATACAGTTGAAAACCGAGACACCTCCACTTCCACATTCAATGCTTGTGCATAAAATCGGTACAAGTTTGAATCGCAGAAAAGTTTTCGAAATGGAGTCGATATCGTCGGTAATCTTATGCAAAAAATTATCCCTTTCCAAAGACTCCTTCAACTCAAAGTTTTCGAGAAAAAGATTCATATTGACAAAAGAATTACTTTGCAAGCAATTGTTTTCTAACAGCTTCCCTGGTGGAATTCTCGACGAAGGATTCGAACTTAAAAGTTTCTGGTAATCGAAAACTAGATCCTTTGGTATCGCATCCAACTTTTTTAACTGTTCTGCCGAACGAAAGAAACCGCTGAATAGTTCTTGAATGATGCAACCAAAAGCCCACGAGTCTACAGCATAAATAGGGGCTTTGCTTAAAACATTCCATTGTTGCCTTAGTAACTGAAGGCACAATTCAATGAAACAAATAAAGATAACAACACTTACTTCTGGAGAACAATATCTTTCGTCTTGGAGAAACATAGTTTCTCTTAAGGAAGTCAGGTCATTAACTGAAGCTTCGAAAGCGCCAAGCTTCCAATCACCGCCTGGAGTTATAAAAACAGAAGCTGGAGATATCTTTCCGTGCGAAAGTTTACAGTCGTTGTGAATAAACTCCAAAGCTTTGGCTAAACAGTGAAGTCCCCAGTAAATACTGTCTTTGGTTAGTGGACCGTAGCGTTGGACATATTCAGAGAGAGGAAGAGCTTCTTCAGTAGCAAAAGAAATGGAACTTTCTGACTCTACAGCGTTATAAAACTTTAAGATATTTGGATGTCTGAGAGTCTTCAGTTTTTGCAAGCCATTCCGCGCCACGTTTCGCAACGACTTGTTCGCATCCTGGACAGTACTTAAAAGTTATCGAAACAATAGCCTACTAACAAACCTCCTTTCTAGTTTCATATACAAACACAAGGGCCGCTTCTTTAGTCTCCTTGTTCTTACTTTCATATATCTTCCATATGGGTGTTTTTTCGCTACTAGACAGGGCAGCTCCAAGTGAGTACCCCAAACTCTAGACAGTTGTTGTAATACAGCGAATAATAAAAAAAGTTTCTTACATTTTGCTCCTTTCCAATAAGTTTTTCAAAAAATTGCATCTGATCTTGTTCTAAAGAGACATGCCATCATCAATCACTCCACGCAAACTTTATTGAACAAATCCACAAATTTCTTTTCAAATTCTCCTCTTCATCGACCACTACAATGAACTAGTTTTCACTAACTGAGCTAACCTGCTTCCAAGGTTTGCATCACACTGAGACCAGTAGTTCAACCAAATACTTCGAACCTCTGGACTGCATTTCTTCTCATTCAACCTATCCGCGACTCGCTTGATAAATCTCTCCTGCCTTGCAGGATCCCACGAACGGAAGCGATCGCCAGGTTGCTTGAAGTTGTTCTCCTTTAGAATGCAACTCTTTGTTCGAGAACCTGAAATAGTTGCCTTTGGAAAGTGATAATTCGCCACTGTCTTCACACGATCATAGGTTGAAGGAAGGTAGTTAATCTCACTCTGTCTGTGCATAAAGTTCATAAAACCATCATGATGATTGTTATGATAAGAACACTTCGGGGCGTTGATAGGAAGCATTAGATAGTTCGGACCCAAACGATGTCTCTGAGTATCCGAATAGGAAAACATTCGGGTCTGCAGCATTTTGTCATCAGAGGCATATATACCTGGTACCATCACACCTGGACAGAAAGCGATCTGTTCACTTTCTAAGAAAAAGTTGTCAACATTCTTATTTAGGACAAGACGTCCAACAGGCCTCTTTGGAAACATGTCTTCTGGCCAAATCTTGGTATCATCTAAGGGATCAAAATCATAGTCATTTTCTGTGGCTGGATCCATTGTTTGGATACACATAGTATACTCAGGGTAGTCACCAGCGTCAATAGATTCTATCAAGTCATGAGTTGCATGAGAGAAATCCTTTCCTCCAACAATCTCTGCCTCGTCATCGAGTAGGTTCTGTTCCCCTAGCTTAGGAACCCAGTGGAACTTGACATAAGTGTCCTTTCCTTCCTTGTTGATGAGCCGAAAAGTATTCACACCAGAACCTATCATGGTTCGATAATTCTTTTGCAAAATTTAGGAAAAATACAACAAAGCAATGGTATTACTTACTTTGGGGATACCGACGTCATCCAGGTGAAACGTCAGCATGTGACAAGACTCTGGATGATGTGAAAGGAAGTCAAAAATACGCCACCACTCTTGTCTTTCAGTGCGAGGGTTGGGTTTGAAAGCATGGATGAGGTCGGGGAACTTTATCCCGTCTCTAATAAAGAAAACAGGGAAGTTGTTTCCAACCAGGTCCCAATTTCCTGACTCTTCGTTAGTACATTGAAAGCCATAGCATACCAAAATATGTACCTTCTCTGGTATAAAACTTTGTTGCAAAGCCTCTAGGGTCCCTTAGAGTTTCTGGGGAGTGCCTTGAATGCGTTACAGTGGAGAAGCGAACAGCTACGGGCGTCCTCACACCTACTGCACGGAACAAATCTGCACTAGTCAAATCTGTAATGTCATCTGTCACTTCAAAGTATCCTTTGGCAACAATTCCCCGAGCATGCACGACTCTCTCTGGAATCCTTTCACGGTCAAACTGTGCCAATTTCTCCACAAAGTGATAATCCTCCAAAAGAACAGGGCCTCTAGGTCCAACTGTCAGTGACTCTTGGTTATTGTACACTGGAGCACCATTGTTAGTGGTAAGATATGGTGAGTCGAAGGTTTCTCTTGGTCTGTATCTCGTTGGGTCCATACCAAGTCGATTCACTGGGGAAAACTGAATTCGAGAAAATTGTTGGGGGCGTTTGTCAAACTTATTAAATCAAGATTCCTATAGACAAACAATTTGAGATGTTCTTGTTGAGAGATGTCCTCGGGACATTTCTTCACTGCTTGTTCTTCCTATTGTCTTTGTGTTTTTGACTTTACACAAGCGAATCCATGAAAGTGATTCCTATGGAAAAATTCTTTTGAGACTCGAACTTTATGCTGTAACAACCGTTTCTTATTCTGTTAGTAGCATAACAGTTTGAAAGGCGATATCAGTAGCGTCTTCATTGAAAACAAGTTGTTCAAGTACAAAGAAAATATAATGACGTTTGTAATAAACAGTCCAAGCATTTGTTTTACCCTGCAAACACCTCAAGGCCGTTTCTTGTTGCGACTTTTGGTCGTAGCAAATTTTGGGCATGGAGCCTGGGTATCGTAGGTCATTGGACCCGAGCCAAGAAGCAGCTGCAGTAAGAGCTGCAGCTGAAGAGAGCGTTTACAGGGGACCCATAAAAGGAACAAAGTGGTACCTTATTAGTTCTAAATGGTACCGACAGTGGTGTGCCTATACAGAAACTGTGGATTTGGTGTCCACTTCGCCCACTCGTTTTAGAACTGGTTTGCATACTTTTAAGTTTGATATGTCCGACGACTCGGATGAAGATATTCACTCGTTTTCATCAAAGGAAAAAGTTCAGCGTCCCGGTCCTATTGATAATTCTCCACTCGTGAACAATATAAGCTACGATAGCAACTCGACGAGACAAGTAGAGTTGAAGCCGAATTTGCTTGAACAGGTCGATTTTGTTTTGGTTCCAAAAGCAGTCTGGGAACTTTTATTCTCGTGGTACGGGGGAGGTCCAGAAATATCACGTCCAGTAGTAGTAGGCCCTTCTGGCGAGTGTTTTGTAGAGATATATCCCGTGGAACTTATTGTCGTGTTTTTCTCGCCATGGAAGGTTATTGAAACCAAAATTAGCCTTAGCAAAACGTCAAAGATAAGGGAGCTGAAGGAGAAAGTCTTAGAGAAGGTTGATATGAATGACGTTTCTGTTTCGGAGCTGGAGGTGTGGAATATGCTGGATGATGTGCCGCCCGTTCTTTTAGATAATGATGAAGAAACCGTTGCAGAAGCTGTGCTTGTATCTGGTCAGAAGGTCCAAGTACGGGTGAAATCTCGGAGCTCAGATGTATCAGACTTGCCCGAAGACGCTTGTTTAGATAGTAAAGATACCTCAAGTGTTTTAGAGAGATCGGCCAATAGAAACTCGGGCAATAATTTGGCACACAGCATTAGAAGAAAGGAAAGGTTCAATGAAAGTGAACAAACAAGTAGTACAGAGGACTTTACTAGTCGTCGCCTTTCTTTCTTGCCTCCAGTGGACTCTAGTGCTTTTAAAAGAGCTGGTCTATGTGGTTTAGTGAATCTTGGGAATACTTGTTTTATGAATGCTGCACTACAGTGCTTAAGTAATGCAGCCAAATTGACGGAATATTTTTTATCTGGAAGGTACAAGTCTGATGTGAACAAACAAAATCCATTGGGAATGAAAGGCGTTTTAGCCGAAGAATATTTTAGATTGCTTTCTCATCTTTGGAGTGGAAACGAAAGTAGTTTCGCTCCACGACAGCTAAAGTTTCAGATTGCTCTGCACGCGCCGCAGTTTACAGGGTATCAACAACAGGATTCTCAGGAGCTAATGGCGTTTTTATTAGATGGTCTCCATGAGGTATGCCCTTGTTTTTATCTCTTGGTAATCGTGCAAATTATTTGTCGAAACTAGGATCTGAACCGAATCAGAAACAAACCATATATTGAAGTCATTGAGGGTGGTGATAGACCTGACGATGAAGTCGCAGCCATTGCTTGGAAGCAGCATTTACAACGAAATAACTCGATTGTTGTTGATTTATTTCAGGGTCAGTACAAGTCCACGGTTATTTGTCCAGACTGCGGCAAAGTCAGTGTTACGTTTGATCCATTTATGTATTTATCATTGCCTGTTCCCGGTAAAAACGAAAAAATAGTGGAAGTTCTTGTATTTCTCCGAAGAGCGGAAAGAGATAAGCTCCAGTGTCATGAATTTCAGACTCGTCCGGTAAGATATGCAGTGCGCATCAACAGGAAAGGAAGAATTGGAGATGTTCGTGATAGAATTTCAGGTATTTTTTATGTTTGTTCCATAAGAAATGTTGAATTTATTTGTTCTTAGTGTTGACTGGTGTTCCAAGTAACCGTCTAATATGTGCAGTACTCTTTCTAAATCGATTCTACCAAGTGCCTGTCCCGGATTGGAATAGAGTTGATGAATTAGTCAGTCTAGGAGGACAAGAAAGACTTGTAATTTATGAGGTTGAAAATTCTTGGGTGCCAGGAAGAAAGCTACATCATGGTGAAGTAGATTCTGGAAGAGTAAGTGATGTTACATTTTAGAGTTGTATTTATCGCTGTCATAAAAAGGACCGTGTTGTTCTGCTAAAGATAGTACATACGGAAAGAAATAGCGATCGAGTAATAGCTGTACCTTCAGTGATTACGGTGAAAAGGGATGAACTTACTGGAGATCGACTTTTGAAAGAAATTGTGTTTTTCTGTCGTCGTTTCTTTGACTTTGATAGTTTTTTGGAAAGATCGAAGCTTAGTAAAGAATCTGGGGATTGTATAGATGGCAGTGAACAAGTGCTGGAGCAAGACTCTCATAGTGAAGAAAGAGCAAAGTTGGCACTCGCGGTTGACTCAAGTAATTTGCAGGCGACGAATTATGAAAGCAGTCGAATCGGGAAGAAACGCAAGTCCAAAGCTCAATTTCCCTTTGAAGCAAAGATATCCTTTGAGAGGACTCATGGTTCAGGGCATGTGTTTGATAGTACTGTTATTCATTGGGATTCCCCAAGTCTTATCCACCTACCAGACACCTCAACCGTATGTGATATTATCTTTCCATTTTGATATGCATAAATAACCTTGTTCTAGGCTACTATCAGAGTGGAGTGGACTTTGGATGGTACTTGTAAAGAATTATTCGACCTGGAAGAAGCAAGTTTTCGAGCATACGTTGTTGATCACTCGGTGTCACAGAATACATATGAAAGTCACGATACGTATCCCACTATCGAAGACTGTCTTCGTAGATGGAGTGAAAAGGAAATTTTGTCGCAAGACAATGCTTGGTTCTGTCCAGTGTGCAAGGACCACAAACAAGCAAGTAAACATTTACAGCTGTGGAGCACTCCAGAAATTCTAATCATTCACTTGAAACGCTTCTCCTACTCTATTTGGAATAGAACTAAGGTAGAAACCTTCGTAAAGTATCCACTGAGCGGACTCAACTTGGCGCCATATGTAGTGGGTAAAGGTGAAGAAGATGCTCCACAGCCGATTTATGATCTCTACGCAGTATGTAATCACTTTGGTGGTTTAGGAGGAGGTCATTATACTGCATATGCTATTAGTCCTTGGAAAGTTTCTGATGATGAGGCAGATCCATACTTTGAATATAATGATGGCTACAAGAACGGTCCTTGGTATAACTTTGATGATTCTTCCGTCTTCAGAATGACAGACTCAAACCAGGCAGTTTCCGACAGCGCTTATGTATTATTCTATCGACGACAAAAGTATGGAGGAAGCCGAAAAAGTGGCAACATGTCGAACAGAAAAGAATAAAGATATATTATCACACCAGACTATGTTTTCTATGTGCAAGAAACTAGTCGTTGGTGTCATTCGACTTCCTTTTCTCTGCCAATTTCTTCTCTATCATAAGTTTAAACTCATTGAGGATTCTAGTTTCTCGCTCCTTCTTCTTCTGAAAGTTTAACGTTGCCTTTGCAGCTTCTTGTTCAGCACTATACACTTGATTCTCCTTACGTATTCGTATTGCTTCCATTCGACGATTACGACTGCCACTCATAACGTATCCTGTTTCTTCATAGGCTTTGATTTCTTCAGAAGTTAAACCGATTTCTCCTCTTCTCGGAATTCTCCTTCCTTCCTGAACATATGCTGCCATAGCACTTCCCTCACCTGGCAGCAAATTATGACCGTAGTTTGCTGCAGTAATGCGCTCCTGTTTCGAAGGAACTGGAGGACCAAACTCGTCACTCTCTTCACCATTCTCCATCGTAGAAACTGGCGAGGGAAAATCTTTCTTAGCTGTTTCAACTTCGATCTTCAGGTTATCGCTTCTTTCTTGCTCCTTACTATCAATACCAGTGCTTGCAGGAGTATTTTGCGAGGCAACTTCTTCGTCGCCAAGAACTCTGTTGTCGGAAGCTACCTCCTGGTCTTTGTGTCTCTGCGAAATAATATCCAAAACAGGAGAGGACGGAACTTCCGGTGAGCTTGCCCATAAACTTGTTACAACGATGGACTCTCGACGCGACTGCCTCTTCAGCCAGTTGCAGTCTTCCGGTGACGAAGGTTCTCCCCGCCTCTTATTCCTGGCATCCGGCTTACTACCGTTGCTATGTTTCTCTTCTTTTGGCTCCCAACAACAATTGAAAGAATGCCACCGGTGCTCGGAGACTCTATTCTGCATAAACTTGTTCAATATAAAAAGCAAGAAACTTTCCAAGAGAACACGAAAGTGCACCAGCCACTAGCAGCGTCTCGAAAACAATTTGGAACTCGTTTGGCCCTGTTAAATCCCTTTTTGCCACTGTGCACCTTTGCAGCCTAGTATCTTTCGCTTCAATGGATAGGTTCGAATTTATATTTTGTTGAGTATCAAATATTTTTGCCAAGTTCTCTCTACTTTGTAACGTTATGCCGAGGACGTGAAACAAACAGTGTGTCTCGTTTAAAAATACTGCATGTTGGAAATATTCATTCTCTTCAAGTCTTCGAAATGAAGGTTAAATTGTGTTTGGTTGCTTGAAATTCCACAAAAGATCAAGACAATTTAATAATACTTTTTTTCGAACAACTGCAATGCTCTTCTAAAGTATTAATAATATACTGAAATCTTTGAAGTTTCGTATCAAAGAGAAGTACTCAGTTTTCATTCTTTACAATCATAAATTTTGCTTTTTTTACAGTATGCAAATTCTTGTGTTTCAACAAAATATGTTCGAAAAGAAGAGCAAAGTTTGTGTTATGCGAAATGACATCGATAGAACATTCCTCTGTGGAGAGAGTGGAGTGTCCAATTGATTTCGCCAGCCGTTTCGTCTGTGGAAGGCATGGACCCAACTTGTCGGAAAGTTTCGTATATGCATAAGCTATATGACGCTTTATACTTTCTACTGCCTGTTGATTTTTTTTGGTCATACAAGTTAAGGTAAGTAAAGGCTCAGCATTTAGACACCACTTGAAAAACCTTTTGGTACAGGACTTTAAAGTTACCGTCCAAAAAGACACAAAACGCCTACAGACTCTTCGCTTTAAATGAAAACACAAAGCAGACGTTTTATGCAAAGTCATCCCACTTTAATATTAGAACAGTTTCGTTCCTTTGTGTCTTTTTTGTCCTCTCGTTTTGGTGTTTTGGCTCTCTTCAGAGCTACCCTATTCTTTGGCTCAGTTTCAGACTTAAAGGATATGAGAAGGTTGACCCTTCAGTTTTTCACAACTGTTCCAAGGTGGATTTGGGAAAACGCTTTGCTGTAGTTATACCTTTTGTTCCCAAGCAAACTGACAGAGTGTTGAGTAATTTGAAACGTTGGTCGACAGCTGAGTATATTCCTTGCGATGCTCTGATGGACACCTGGGTCAGAAACTCTACAGATCTGGTATTCTATTATGATTTGCCTTTGTCTCATCCTTCTGTAGCAGATTCGATTGGCACATTAACAGAATGGCTAAGATACGAGCCGTTAGAAAATGTGATTACCAGCTGCTTTCAAAATGTTCGTTTCATTTCCGCAAATCTTTCACCGGAGCAATCGAGAAACAGTTACAAAATGGACTTCATAAAGAGCTCTGTGAAAACAGAAGGCACAGTACGTCAGTTCTATAAAGCTGTCAATCATCCGTCTTTGGTGAAAACCTATCGGTATGAACACTTTAGCTCGTTGTCGCATATTTATAAAAATATGTCTAGTCATTTCTTCTATATGGAGCCAGATCACATACCGATACGGAAGCATTGGCTGACTGCAATATTTAACGATTCTCTTCAAGGAGATTTTTGGATGAAGGGAAGTTTGATGCGATATAGGCCAAGATTCAGTTGTGCATTCGAACCATATCGTACACAGTACCTTCGTCATATTAATGGCAACGCTATCTACAAGTAAGGACATAGTCTTTATTTCTACTCGATACTGAGCAACTATTTTCAGACTTGGCGATCCATGTTTTGAGCGGTTTTTAGAGAGTGTTTCAAAGGAATACCCTGACTTGGCCTTTGACACAAGTATCAATTTTTATAGACTTGATTTGAGGCATTATGCTACATTCCAGTATACGGCACATCGATTTCAGGTGACAGATACGATGGCAGATTTAGGGGTCATTAGATACGATGAATGCAAGTTACGTTCAGAACTACCTAATACGTATACTGCCCACGGTAAATTTATGTATACTGAAAAGCAGTTTGGATGGCAGAAATATTAATGTAGTTTTACATTGTTGTCGATAATCTTTTTTTTGGATAAAGCATTAATTTTCCGAAAGTGAGACCTTGGCTTATTTTGCGTGGTGAAGATAGTGGTAGAATAGTTATACATGTGGTACTTGTACAGTAAAATCCCTCCCTACCTGTAGTCTAGTGGAAGCAATCGCATCCGCTGTAGTCTATGCCTTAGAGGCGACTTAGTGGTTAGGATGCCTGGTTTTCACCCAGGAGACCCGGGATCAAGCCCCGGCAGCGGAATTGCTTGTACTTTTTGAACAAACACTTGTGAGCTTCTCCAAAAAACGAGCTGGAGTATTTGCATATAAAGTGATCATATATGATAGGTATCTAGATACGAGCAGTATTCCGAGAAGCTTGTTCTGTCTCACGTTTCAAGCTTGCTTTTTGGCTTTCTCTTATGGGCCTTGGTGAGGTATGAACCGTTTACTTTTGTTGAACTGTCTGTCTTTATTTTGATAAATACTGTAAGCTATTTAGAAAGAGTTGACTGAAGGGGTTGATCACTTTTACAGCACTCGAAGAGGGGTTTAGCCGTTGGGTTGATTTCCGGTGACCGTGTGATATAACTACCACTTGATTCTTCGAGTATTGAAACTATGAAAACCGAAACGAATGTTTCCTCACGAACTTCTACGTGATCTTGCTTTCTCAACTCATCGCCTGCATTTAAAAGCACTCCTTGTAAATTCCTCTGGAACGGTCAAATATTTTGCACAAAGATGGTCCCATATGGAGCATTTCTGCGACATTCTCATTAAAAAAAAGATGTAAAAGGACGGCCACAACACCAGACGATCACTGACGTTTTGCAGAGTCATTGACTGTTGTCCTTCTGGCAAGTGAGAATTACAGACGCTAGGGGTTTCCATATTTTCCAGGATAGAGCTTGGCTTTGCTCGACATGGAGAACTAGAATATGTCTCGTTCGCATTGAAACTTTACGTGACTTGTAAATGACTCGGGCAATAACATTAGCGTTTCGCGCAATATCATTATTGGTGCACAAATCACCTTAATCATTGCCATGAAAGTTACAATGACATTCTTGAAGAAGCATGGTCACTTTGTTCCTAATAATAAATTTTTCTTGAAAAAGACTGATTGTAGACATGTTTTTGGAAAGTGACACAAAATGACTGCTCCTGCTGTTGTGATTACTCCTTTCGCTTTCTAATGCTGCTTTGCTCTGTACTTCCCTACAGCTATTGATGGTACAAATACACACACCATTCCTCCCAGAACTATCTTCTCACTCATGATGTTCTTATAACGATCATTTTGGGGTTGCTTCCTAACAGCCCAAGTACTTTAAGAAAATTTGCAAGGTTTTTTTGGAGAATGCAATTTGAAGATGATATCCTCCGCATCATCGCCTCTTTTCGCCAATCATCATAAACATTGTAAAGCGGAATATTTCAGAAAAGGAATACCTGTGTCACCCCCACACAGGATGATAAATAGCCAAAATGAAAAGCCTTCAGAGCTGGAATAATGAAAATTCGCCACTACCTAACAAAGGACAGATAAGAATCCTTTGCAACTGAATAGGTTCCAGAAAATAGACTTATAACGAGTTTGTTCGAGTGAATAGAAAAGCAAAAGATCCCAAGAAGAAGAAAAAGTAATTGGAAGTCGGAGTTGTGATTGTGAAAGCTAGCAATAAGATTCAAGAGACTTGAATCGATACCAAACTCGACGCACAGCTTTCAGAATGGAAAGATTAAGCAGATGGCAGTTTGTTAGAGAAAGCATGGCTATCAATGCAAAACTTTATAGTAGAAAAACTGGAGTATATGACTTTGCTAAAAAAATGAAGGCCGAAACGCCGATGCCCTAGATAGCCAACTATGATTCTTGAGTTGATTTGGAGCGACGAGCGAATAGATTCTATCTGTGTTTGCCTATTCCTCCAACTACAAGCCGAACACCTGACTCCCATATGAAATTCGAACGTCTATGCCAGGACGTTCAGCTTGCATTGAGGCATTCCAACTAGACAAAGGAGATACAGGAAGTGCTTATTGTTTAGCACCCAAGGAACAGTTTGCATTCAAAGTAGGAATACCCACATACAAAACATCGCAAACGCTGGCGTAATGAGAAAAGCTGATGCAAGAAAGAGAACCGCAGCCAGGCAAATCTTTTAACATTGACACCGTAAATTCTTCAAATTTCTTTTATCTAGACTTTCTATAATAATTTTGGTAAAGTCCAACATCTGATTGTGGAGTTACGAAGGGTCGATGTAGACTTCGACACAAACCGAAAGAGCTTTGATGACTGGTCCTACGTAAGTTTCCGGTAATGCATGTTGCAGAACTCGAGAGAATTCTTCGTTCTCAAATACGCGCTCATGAAGTTCATACCAGCAAAACGTGCTAAAATCTGGAAAAATAAAACAAGCAATAGAGGGAAGAAAGGCATGCTTCCTTTGGATTATTTTAAATGTTCGAAACTAGTAAATTCCCATTCCTCATTGCAAAGAATTTAGTTTGTTGGATGATTGATTACTGATGGATCCTTCAAAATTGAAAGTTGAAGAGCTTCGTAAAGAACTCCGAAGTCGCAATCTCGACACCTCTGGCCTAAAGCAGGCTTTGGTAGAACGTTTAGAAAATGCTCTTTTGGAGGAAAAGAAGAATGAAACCGTTCGGGCAACACTTTCAAGCGGCCCTTCCGAGACAACTAACTTTCCCAAGCAAAGGGAACTCAGAGGCGAGCATCCGCCTGAAACGAGTTCTGTAGAAGGAGTGCGGACAACGAATGAGGAGTTGGAGGCACTGGAAGAAAAAAGAAGGAAACGGGCAGAAAGATTCGGTGTACCTTACGTCCCGAGTAAAGAATATTTAGAACAGAAGAAGTTGTTAAGAGCTCGCCGCTTTGGCGAGCAGTTAAACGCAGAACCTGAAGATTCTAGTAAAATTGAAGAGAAGAAACGTAAGCGGGCAGAAAGATTTGGTCTTCCTTCGACGAAAATTCCCGACAAACTAAGTAAACAAGTGAGTCAAATCAATCAAACGCTACAAACGGTAAGTCTTGATTGTATTTCTAGCAGTAATACCTCACTAATACGTGTTTTATTTGAAAAGTCAAAGAATTCGCAAAGGCAAGTGTCTTGAAGCAGTAACAAAGTTACCATCTTTTTCGTCGAAAATGAGAGTAGCTAGTACGAAGACAAAAGATTTATTCGAAAAATTTGAATATACCACGTTATTATCTAAAGGACTGAAAAGATATCTAATACAAAATTCTTGTTCTTAAACTTGGCTTAAGTGACGCTATAGCCTCTTTAACTTCTTCAGAAGTCTCTTTGTCCACATCTACAATGAGGTAACCTATATCAGCTGTGGTACCCAGCACTTGTGCTTTCACATTAGTATCTCTTGAGGCAAAAATCTCGTTAATATCCTAAACGAAAAAGAGTCATTTAAACTGACTTTCCGACCTACTCAGATAACTTACCCTCAGGACTCCCGGTACATTCTTGTGCACATTCAGAATACGGTGACTGGACGGAGTAAATGGAACCTCAAGATTTGGGAAATTCACAGCATTCACTGTAGAGCCACTTTTTACAAGTTTTATCAGCGCAGTTGCAACTTCTTCACCAATCATTTGCTGGGCCTCTTCTGTTGAACCTCCAATATGCGGGGTAAGAATTGTGTTGGGACAATTCTGAAGTGGCGTTTCAAATCCAACTCCGTTTGCTTTCGGTTCCTTTGGATAGACATCAATTGCGGCTCCAGCCAAATGTCCCGAGCGGAGAGCGTTCGCAAGCGCCTGCAAGTCTACGACCGTACCACGTGATGCATTCAAAAGATAAGCACCTTTCTTCATTAACTTGATTTCCTTTTCCCCGATCATGTTCGCGGTCTGAGGAGACTTGGGCACATGCAACGTCACGAAGTCCGCATTCGATAAAACTTCCTCTAGAGACTTACAAGGTGTGCTATTCCCCAGTGGGAGCACTGGAATAATATCATAAAATATGACGTTCATGCCTTGCGACTCCGCAAGTACAGAGAGTTGGGAACCAATATGACCGTAGCCAATGATTCCCAAAGTTTTTCCTCGAATTTCATGACAACCGACAGCTGATTTAAGCCAGCGACCTTCATGACAACCTTTGGAAACGTCAAATAGTTTTCTACTCAGACACACGACTTCTGCTATGATAAGCTCTGCTACAGATCGAGTATTTGCAAAGGGAGAGTTGAATACTGGTATGCCCAAACGCTCTGCGGCCTCCAAGTCAACTTGATCAGTTCCAATGCAGAAACAGCCAACTGCCAATAACTTGGAAGCATTCTCCAGAACACGCTTTGTAACTTGGGTTTTACTGCGAATACCAACGATATGTACGTCCTTAATTTTCTCCATCAGTTCCTCCTCTGTCAGCGAAGTTTTCAACAGCTCAACCTTGCTTTTTTTAGTGCTTTTTCTCCGAATCCGAGAACTACATCATACCTGAAAGCCCTCCCTTTCAAATAACGATACACCTGTCTGATGAACATTTTCTAAAAGGAGAACTTTAACCGGGTGTTTGGGAGGCGGTATGCGCTCCAGCTGTTGAAGCTCTAATTCTGCATACTTTGGAGGAGATGAACACACAGGAGACCTAGACTGTGGAGAACTAGTCCCACTATTCATCATATATTTATGGCCTCAATCGTCCAACGTCGTATGCAACAAAATTTCAACGGCTGCATTTTCATTGGTCGATAAGGAATGGCCCATTCTCTGGAACAACCGAATGGAGCTTCGAGACTCCACACTCAAGACATATGTTTATTTTTTATTTTTGAACAAATAGAACAACGAAAACAAACAAACTAGCTTGTGCCATAAGCTAATGGGCTGAAAATTCACTGCGACATCAGTCATTGGGGTGAATAACGACTTTGGTGTAGCCTTCAACTCGTTTATCGAATTTCTCGTATGCAACTGGCGCTTCATCTAACTTAATCTCATGCGAAACTACGAAACTAGGTTTCGCTCTGCCAGAGATAATCATATCTCGAAGATATCGATTATACTTCTTCACATTGCACTGGCCTGTTCCCATAGTGAGACCTTTTTCGAAGAATTTTCCAAATGGGAACATCAAATGTCCTTTCTTAGCAGCTTCATCTGGAGCTCCAGGATCCGACGGAACGTAAAGTCCCGGAATACCAACTCCTCCCGTTGGACGTACCACACGAACGAGAGATTCCAAGACAGCATTGGGTTTCTCGGTGTTTCCTCCCTTTTCAACGGCTTGATACCCGACAGCATCTACTGCTCTATCTACTTCTTTGCCTTTACGATGGCGGACTATTTGCTCGACAGCATCTCCATCATCGAAATTAATAGGAATTGCACCAATGCTTTTCGCCTTATCCAGTCGCTCCTTGATACGGTCAACAACATATACTTCAGAAGCTCCTCGCAGAACAGCGCTATATGCTGCCATAAGTCCGACTGGACCTCCACCAAAGACAGCGATGCTCTCTCCAGGTTGGAAACCGGACAGCGAAACTCCATGCCAACCTGTGGGAAAAATGTCCGCCAAAAGGACGAAATCAGTTTCATGCTCTCTGCCAGGAGGCAATTTTAAGGCATTGAAATCTGCAAAAGGAACACGAAGAAACTGTGCTTGTCCACCCATATATGGACCCATGGCAACATATCCATATGCCCCTCCAGCGAAGCCAGGATTCACTTCAGTGCAGAAAGCAGACTTCTGTTCCTCACAATTTTGACAGTGGCCGCATCCAACGTTGAAGGGCATAACCACTCTGTCTCCAACTTTAAGGCGTGAAACTCCAGCACCAACCTCTTGAATGACTCCCATGTTTTCGTGCCCAAACACTATTCCTGGAGCTGCTGCAGTTCTTCCTTCATACATATGCAAGTCTGATCCGCATATTGCCGTGGAAGTTACCTTCACTATGACGTCATTAGGGTGTTGTATTTTAGGTTGTTGAACCTGCTTCACAGAAACTTTGAAAGGACCGTCGTATACAACTGCTTTCATTCTTGTCGAAGTTTGTCAATACACAAAAACGAGATCCCGACTCTCTCTTGAAGAAAATTTTGGCATCTTTTCTTCTTTGACATTTCTACGTGATCTTCTTGATTGAAGAAATCCAAGGTGCGCAAATTCTCGCGGGTTTCTTCGTAGATATTTCCACATTTCTCCATGTTCTTTATGGCAGCATTGTTATTCATGCTAGACGTTCTTACACGTAACCGTAATTGTGTTGAGGTCAATAATGTTGTTGAAGATTTCGACGTCGAAAGTGAGGACCAAACTTTTTGAATTCATTATGTTGTCGCAAAATAAGGACAGCTCGTCTTCACAATCGTTATTTTAGAGGACGACCATTTTGAGGCTTGAGCGAGTTGAGTTCTGAAATAACTTTATCATAAGGTGTCAAGTATCTCGATTCAGAAGTTCTGTCTACTCAAGGAGTTTTACTTGGCATTTCACTTGCAGTTATTTTATTGTTCTGCGTGACCACTTAATGGAATAAGAAAGAAAGCTCTTACTAAAATAAAAGTAGTACTTTGAGCTTTCAGGAATATTGAAAGTCCCAAGTTTTTCGACAGAAGCATAGACGTACCCAAAGAGGATACGTGATCCGGAGCCCGCCATTTTTTCCGTTAAAAGGTGGGAGCCCTCCCTTTCTTGAACCCTTAGGGTTGTTGCATTGTTAGGGTTCCTGTTAGGGTTTGTTAGGGTTTTAACCCTACGTGCTACGGTGACATGACGTCAGAGGAGACAACCCACGACTCTACTTTAGAAAGAGGTAGAGAACTTTTGGCAGACAAGCTTTCCCTAGCAGCGGCTTTGGACCGTCTCTTGATAGAACCTACCTTCGTGGAAGCTCTATATACATGTGAAAGCCTTCAAACCCTTGTGAATGAAGTTGAGCGCATGCAAGCTTTTTCAGAAATTGTTCACGTGCATCAGAGAAATGTTCTGGCATTCCTTAGGCTTGCCCTAGAATCTGACGATTCAAACCCCTCCATGGTACGTTGACAATAACTGGTAGACTTTTGAGTATTTTATTCTGTTAAGGTTTGGAACTATGTTGCTGAACAGCTATTATCAATTATGTCAGATGACTTGGTGGATGAAGACTTCTGTGCAAAGGTCTTTGTGGAATTGAAAGGCCTTGCTGTCGTACTGGACGCTTCTCGATATGAAGGCAGCCAGCGTTTATCACTGTTGAAGGAATCTATGAATCAAATCTTTGAGGTTAAAGAAGATTTCAGTGAGAAAGTTGTGAACTACATATCTTTGAAAAATCATGAAATATATCAGCTCTTTAAAGATGCGACTAGCTCAAGGAAATTCAAAGCAGCCATCTCAAAGTACGTTGCAGTTTTTTCAATGCTTCTTAGAAAATTTACAGAAAATTCAATAGATATTTGAAGAAATATCGCCAGGAGACGTTAAATCAACTTCAAGCTTTAATACGTGAGCTTGAGAAAGCTTATGGAGAACCTTGGCTTTACAGAATGTGCAAGCAACTGTACGGCTTGTTGCCTGGTCGAACCAAAGTTGGCAAATCAAAGCGGAGAATGAGTGAGCCGCCATCTAGTGGCGAACAGCTTAGTGGGCTTCATTTGGACGTTAGTGAAGTGAAGAAGGTTCTGGAAAGCCACTACTCCAGTCTTAGCGCTCCAAATGACGAAGAAAGTGGCTCGGAAGAGAAATATCTACGCATGCTTCCAAGGAACACAATGCCATCTTTGAATTATTCTATTTTAAAGAAGGATACTTGCAACGCTGAACCCTCATCTCAAGAACTTCAAGTAAGTAGTTGCAACAAGACCATCATCCAGATGATATTGTTTGAACAGGGACCTTCCTCCTCCGATGCAGCGAAAGCAGCTACTGTGGAACCCGAAACAAATGCTAACAAGACACCTGATAAGGTCACAAGACGCGGCATATTGACGGAACCACAACCGAATGCAAAAGAGGTCACATGGGATTCACTTCCAAGTACAGAGAGAGATGGAGGTGAAAGAGAAAATGAGAAGCCGTTGGAGGCGAATAGCGAGCAGAAACAGTCGACATCCTCAGTTACACTAAGACGAGTCGAGAAACGCAGGATATCTCCTATGAAGCCTGAAGAAAATTCAGACGGAGCTGGAGTGACACGGAAGAAAAAGCAGTAAGCTTATTTATCAGGTTGCTGAGATGTTTCTAAAATAGTTTTAGTTCCTATCATCGGTGGGATGACCACCAAGACTATCTTCTCAAGAAAGGTATTGAGAAGCATGGACTTGGAGAGTGGAAAGCTATACTTGATGATCCAGAGTTGGATTGGCCCTCTTATCGAACAAACGTTCAACTTAAGGATCGAGCTCGTACCCTTAAAATCATTTGAGTTGCCTTGTGTTGCTGGAAATCAGAATAATAAATGGATTGCTTGTGGCATGGAGGACGTTTCTGTCTCACCTCGATTGCATTCTAGAAACACCAGATGCTTCGAAGAAGAGTCTACATGGCTTTTTGTCGCTTTCGAATTTGCGACCGAATTTTCTAGAATGGAAATCCCAAGTGTTTAAATTCAACGGCCCAATTCCTCGCGACTCATCGGCATAGAAGATTTGTCAGTGCGTGTCGAAATTCGTGCAAGCATGTTTCTGCAAAACTTTAAAGTTGACTCACCCAACGTTTTCTACGGCGACGACTACATTGAGTCCCGATATGACTATAACACTACAGAGGTAGTAGTGTCGGGGGGCACAGCAAAGGCAGTGCCGAAGACTCAAACATACTACTTTCGAACAAAGACGAAGGTGCCAAAGGTAGGTCTTGACAAAGGCTTCTTAATGAAAGTATTCTCACATTACATCAAACTAGCTGGGTCTTTTATTAGTAGGTTGGGGAGGAAATAACGGTTCAACAGTCACAGGTGGTATTATAGCAAATAGAGAAGGAATCTCGTGGCGTACGAAAAAGGGTGTCCAGGAACCCAACTACTTTGGCTCTATTACTCAGTCCTCAACTTTACGATTGGGCACCTGCAAAGGAGAGGATGTTTATGTACCGCTTAAGTCTTTGTTACCCATGGTTAATCCTAACGATATTGAGATAGGAGGCTGGGATATTAACTCTGCTGATCTCGCGAACGCTATGAAGAGAGCACAAGTATTTGACTATGATCTTCAGAGGCAACTAGAGCCGTACATGGCGAAATTAAAACCTATGCCGTCGATATACTATGAAGATTTCATTGCAGCGAACCAAGCAGACAGAGCAGACAACCTTATTCCCGGCAAGGACAAGAAGAAGCATCTGGAGCAAATCAGGAGTGACATACGTAAGTTCAAGGAAGAGAAAAAGGTCGACAAAGTTATAGTTCTGTGGACTGCAAACACTGAGAGGTTTGCGGAAGTCATGGAAGGAGTGAATGATACAGCTGAGAATTTGCTCAAAGCTATCGATGAGTCGCATCCCGAGATTGCTCCTTCAACTATTTTTGCAGTGGCTAGTATACTAGAAGGATGTGCCTTCATTAACGGTTCACCACAGAACACGTTTGTTCCCGGTTGTGTCGAGCTTGCTATTCAGAAAAACGTCTTTATAGGTGGGGATGACTTCAAAAGTGGGCAAACCAAGTATAAGAGTATGTTGGTCGATTATCTTGTCACCTCGGGTTTGAAGCCTCTCTCGATTGCAAGTTACAATCACCTTGGTAACAACGACGGCAAGAATCTATCATCGCAGAAGCAGTTCCGTAGCAAGGAGATCAGCAAGAGCAATGTTGTCGATGATATGGTTGCGTCTAATGACATCTTGTTTAAGCCAGGGGAGCATCCAGATCATATTGTAGTTATCAAGTATGTCCCAGCAGTTGGAGACTCGAAGCGAGCATTAGACGAGTATACTTCTGAAATCTTTATGGGTGGACAGAATGTGATTGTTACTCATAACACCTGTGAGGACTCGTTGTTGGCTGCGCCGCTGATTATCGATCTCGTTGTAATGACCGAGTTGGCTCAGCGCATTGAATATCGAACTGGCGCTATGACAGAATACACGTGCTTCCACCCCGTTCTTTCGTTGTTGTCCTTTATGCTGAAGGCTCCAATGGTTCCAGATGGTACTCCAGTGGTGAATGCCTTATTCAAACAGAAGGCCTGTATTGATAATATATTGCGGGCTTGCTTGGGCTTGGCCCCAGAGAATGATATGCGGTTGGAGCACAAATTACATCCGAGTTGTTTGGATAAGGCTTTCGTGGAAACTGAGATAGACAACTTAAAACGTAAAGGTGAACGCTGCAATGAACCAGAAGAAACTGAAGTCGGTGTAAAGCAATCCTAAGGCATTTTGTTTTTACGTATTCGGCCTTGTAAAGTCGAATAAATTTGGTTATTTTTCAGTTTTTCAATTCTTTATGCATCCGTTAGCAACTGTAGAAGGCAAAGTTACTCAAGTCGGAAACTTGCAACTTGGGCGTAATAAGATCCCAAAAAGCTGTTGAAATGTACCATCGTTATTGTGTCCAGCACATGGTTGCAACGCCTGCCGTAAGGTTCTCACGTTAACGTGTCCTTCGACTGCAGACAAAACTGTATGATAAACAATTCAATACATGTTTTGTTCCAAAATCCGAAGAAATCCACATAAACAAAAGCCATCAAGGAATGGCAAGAATCGAGTTATTTGGACCAGAATCTACAAAATTTTCTAGTCGAGAAAACCTTGCGACGGAAGATGAAACTATCTTTAAGAGGCTCAGGTATCTCAAATAATCAAATACTTAATGAAAAAGAGCAGGAAAGAGCGGAATCAAAACTTTTTTTTAATCCTAGTACATAGACATAGAGACATATCGAGGAGCACTCTAACTTTCAGCATTTACACCTTTCCCCAAGGAAAAGAAGGCATCCATTTACAAGGAAACACTGCTATTGCCTCAACTCTTTGATGATAGATGCAGCTCAAAAAAAACTTGAGGAAAACTTCTCTGTCGTCGGTTCTAACACATTTGGTCCGGAATAGAGGACAAAGAATATCCTTCGTGACTCGCTTAGTTGCGAGCTTTTCAAGTCCTTACTTACAAAATGCCAGCTAACTTGAAGAATATATATCGTACATTGCTATCGTCTTCCTTACATTGTTTTTGCTAATCGAAACCCAGATGCAATGATAGAGCTCTCGCTTCCGGTGACTAGATCGAACAGACTCAAAATGGAAAGAAAACGCAACTAAGGAATCAATATGCTTAGATAAATTATAAATACGATATCTCAGCGAGATATTTGTTCGTCTAAACAGCGTTCGATACAAGCTTCTTTAACCCAATGGTTGCGAGTGCGCAAATTCTACAAGAGCAAACATTTCAACAATAGTCAGGGTATCCTTTACTATATTTCGAGTTGCTAGGTTGCAAAGTCACCAGTTTTCTAAGAGCAACAAAATAGAAGCCCTTACTAAGAGTAGTAATTCTTGTGTTGCAGCGGGTGCCAAAGGCAACTTCATTATGAGCTCTGTTGGGTTTTCGTCTTACTGGTTCACCCCCGAAACTGACGCAGGGTAGCAAGGAAAAATTTGCATATATATATCTCAGGTTCCTTGTCAAACTTTAGGCTGCGGCACTAGATGCCATCCAACGACAGAAGTCTTGGCCTCCTTTAAGTATCAACGACATTGCCTTTGTATTTTTCATTGTTAATAAAAGATTGACTAAAAGAAGGAAGTGTTCATCCTATTCTATTTGGGAGTTACTTGTTGTGATAGTATGCTGAGTGTACTGCGCCCCTTTTGAGAATACGTGGCAGTACTCATTTTTCTTAAGAAAAAAGAAGACAATTTCTTTACTACAAAGAACAAAACAATTGCAAGTTCTCAAAACACCAGAGCTTCTACAAGGAACAGACCCCCAGCCTAGCTTCAGATAATATTTCCATCCTCCAGACGTGAAGACAACTTGTGTTTCTCAGTTTTCCTGAGCATTACTGGCTTCCGTCAGCTCCTTCTTTGAACTTCTGTAGGAAACTATGCTGAGCAAGTTTGCGAATATGTATAGGTTTCCAATTACTGCAGCAGTCGACAACGTTAAAGCTGTTGCCTTGAAGACTGTATTGCTCACTTTCCTATAGCGATTCAACGGGGGTAAGGCCATCGGACCAACCAAGAAGACAACGTAAAATGTCCAAAAATGTGGGAGTCTTTGAGAGATTTGCCAAGGCTTGATCTTTCCACAGTTCAACATTGGAATACTAAACCTTCTTGCATAAATATAAGATGCCTTGTCACTCTCAAGTACGAAGGTTGAAACTGCTCAAGATAAATGATGCTCCTTGTTGGATGATTTAATCACTTCTCTACTGCGAAAGGCTCGTTAAGCTAATAAAGTCCAACGTAGTGGACTACATAGCGACAATAAACTTTCCAGTCACAAGGAAACTTTGTTGGTTTCGTCAAGATTCTTTATGGTAAACGAGGAAGTGCGCTTTCCCGGAGAAACGCAAGATTTTTTCAATTTTATATTTGGGGAGTCGATGATGTTGGCTCGATAGTTGTCACATTGTCTCTTCCCAGTAATGAAGCTTGTAAAAACATCTGCTCCAGGCAAGGTTTTGATTGTTGGTGGATATCTTGTTCTTGAAAGGCCCAACGTTGCCTTCGTAGTCACTACCTCCACACGCTTCACAGCTATCCTCAAAGGCGAGCTGTCCAGTGGGAAGGTATGTTGTAATATGTTTCTCGTAGACCTTGTTTGATGGTCGTTGACAAGGAAGTATCAAATAGCATTCATTTGAAGATATCTTCTTCTCTTGAGAGAACCTGGTTCTATCGGATATCCATCGAAGGAGGTCATATCACACTTGAATTCGAACCAGGGAGTGATTCTTTCACTCTGGAAAGAAGTAATCCTTTTGTGGAATGTGCAGTGGTTTGCGGTCTTGCGGTTGCTGACATCGATGACAAAGCACCTTCAAACGGAAGCTTACAACTCGAACTTGAGGCAGATCCCAACTTTTATTCCGTTTCGCAGCAGGGTTCAGAGAGGATGCTTGGGAAGACAGGTTTGGGAAGTTCAGCCGCCCTCGTGTCGAGTGTTGTAGCAGCGTTTTCTGCTTTCTTCGGTTGCAAAGATAAGGAAAGAATAGTTGCAGCAGCGCAGTTAGCACATGCAACAGCACAAAGGAAGATTGGAAGTGGATTTGACGTAAGTGCAGCAGTACGCGGAAGCCAAAGTTATGTAAGATTTTCTCCAGATTCGTTGGAGAGGCTTCCTTTTGTCATTGAGAATATATCGAACGGTATTATGGCTCGAAGAAGTAGAACGAGTTTCAGTAGTTGGAAACTTGATGAAATTTGGAAAACACTTCAGCTACCTTTGCATTGGAATATTGTGTTAGGTAAGACTTTGAGTGGTTCGGACACTCGAGATTTCGTAAGGAAGGTTATGCAATGGAAAGCAGCGGATAGTGAAGAAGCATTGGAGGTTTGGTCTCGGTTGAGTCAGTTGAACCGTAAACTTATAGGATGCATTGAACAACTATCGAATTTTGCTCTCCATAACGCGGAGGTATTTGAGACCCTAAATAATGCTTTAGGGAATATTTGTTTCGGCGACAACTGGAAGTCAGTTTTCCGAACGCATTCACAACTTGTCGGTTTACCTGAAGATATTTTGCTCTTATTTATGGAAACGGTGGATTCTATTTTTAAGACAGGAAGAGAATGCAGGATGCTTCTAAGCCTCATGGGTCGATTGGCAGATGTTTCGATAGAGCCTTGTTCTCTTACAAGTTTATTAGATCAAACTTTGCAGATTCCAGGTTGTATTTTAGTTGGTGTTCCTGGAGCTGGAGGTTATGACGCTGTTTTTGCTGTAGTTGTTGGAGAAGCAAGTCGCAAACTCGTAGAGAACTTTTGGAATGACAACTCGTGTTTTCCTCTTGCATCTCGAGTAGACTCGCAAGGTCTAATATTCTATGAAGAGTTTTAAGATAATTTTTGAACTATTCCTATGTATAATTTTTTTGTTCCTTGTTGTGATAAGTAAAGAAACTTGAAACGCCATATGAGCCAACATTCATGCACTGGAATGTGGTGACTAGTACTATTCTTTGAACCTTGCTAATTTCCTTATATTCAGTATTTTCGAACAAGGAACTTTTTGGTTATCACGTATCTCTTCGAACTTTTTGATCGAGAATGCCAAAAGGGCCCAATGTGAGTCCATTCCATCAGCCGACCGAAATTGCTCGTTCCCTTGAGAAGAAAATGTTTGCTGCGGAAGACTTTGCGGTTTCTTTCAGCAATGGTCCGAGGGAGAACTCTCTTGAAAGCTCCGAGGAGGGTTCGTTAGATAGTGAGCTATCCAAAGACACCTCGTGGATTATGTGGTTCTGCTCTCTCAAGGGAAATGAGTTCTTTTGTGAGGTAGACGAAGAGTTCATCCATGACGACTTCAACCTTACAGGACTAAGCACTCAAGTGGCTTTTTATGAACATGCAGTTGATACCATTTTAGACTTTGATATTCCAGAAGGTGAATTGGACGAAAGACAGCAAGAGCTTGTGGAGGTTGCAGCAGAGACTTTGTACGGCCTTATACATGCTCGTTTTATTCTTACATCCAGAGGATTGCAACTCATGCTCGAGAAATTTAACCGTGCGGACTTTGGTCGTTGCCCTAGGGTGCTTTGTCACGGTCAGCCCGTTGTTCCAGTAGGACTTTCGGACACTCCTCGGCAGAACACAGTAAAGGTGTTTTGTCCTCGTTGTTGGGATATTTTTAGCCCACGTTCAAGGTCGCACTGTACTCTTGATGGCGCTTATTGGGGAACGACTTTTGCTCATCTTTTCTTCCATACGTATCCAGACCGAATTCCCGTTCGTAATAAGGAGACTTATATTCCGAGAATCTATGGTTTTCGTCTGCATGAAACGGTAAGCACAAAAGGATGTATCTTGTTGATACTCATCTTTAGTAGTCTGAGGAAGTACGAAGGAACCGTGGAGAGCATTTGAATAATGGTGCGAATGCAAATAATGCCTAGTGAGAACTCGTCCGATACGCAGAATGACACTGAATTTACTACGAAGAACATATTTGAAATGAATGGCACGTACTTGTATGTTCCTTGTTGCAATTAAAGGTCGAATCATATTTTCTTTTCAAAGCAAACCATTTGGAATGAATCATCACGGTATTGGGATATTTTGACCGAATATCTTGTATACGTACAGGGAATGAACAGTAGTTGAGAATAGTCGTATCGTAGGAAAAACGATGTAGTACACTCTGAATATACTCCCATTCTTCGTGTGTTTTTGAGGAATACAAATTTTGAAAGATAGAGACGTCATATCCCCCGTAGAAGGTACCAGAACAGCCTCGAAAGGTCACACCATTTCTTTTCCTTGCATATCGAATCTGCACTTTTTTTAGATACTCGTGAAATCCAGCATCTCCGAGTTTATAAAGTGCATTGCCATTGATGTGGTAATCGATCCAAGCAGTACCTTTCAAAAATTTAGAACGTTCAAAGTCTATCCAAGTTTCCTACCTGATGGGCAAGCACTTGAAATTTTCAGTATTATATGCACTCACTGATGTCACTTACCTAACGCTGCCCTTGATCCAAAAGTCGTTGTGATCCTGTGACATTGCTAAAATTTCCTTCAACCAGGCGACATGTTGTCGAAATGGAGTTACATCAGGTTCTAATATCTGAAAGTACAAATATTTATTTTCAAGAGTTGGAAAGATCTTATAGAACATGACACATGTTCCTTCTGGATGCGTATCGTATTCTTTAGGGATTTGGGCATTCATCAGATAAATATCGCCAAAGCAATGGCGCCAAGAGAAGCTTTCGAAATTTGCTTCCCTTAAAAATGGAAAGAGCCCTGGATTTCCCTGGTCTCTCACGGATCCTGAGAAGAATAGAATCAAATCAACTTGTCCAGCATCTGAGAAATAAAAGCAAGGAGGAAACTTTTTCCAAATGCACACTAACTGAAATTTTAACAAGTCTATTTGCTCTTCAATGAATGGTATTACTATGGCAAGTCTCTTTTTAGGAGAAACACTTATTTTCATTTGACTTGAATCCAAAAGTAACAACTCCGCTGTGTCATTTATGCTGTAGAACGACTGACTAGGTGCTTTTGTGGAAGAACTCTGTGGATATATGGACCATATATAAAGGTCTCTAAAAACCAATAAAAATTGCGCCAAAACCAAAACCGACCAACCCAATCCCTGCCTCATCCAAATTAATGATGGGAAAAGCAAAATATCTCACAAGTCAGGCAGTGAAAAAGTATCATCATAATGGAAATTTAATTCTACTTCAGTTCGTCGTTTCTAAACAATCTAAAAAATATGTAGTTTTCAACGAGATAATCACAATATTATATTGTTCGAAGACATGCTCCTGGATGCACTGTTCTTTTCCAAAAACCCGTTACAACTCATACATTTGTGTCACCATTTCTGCTACTGGCTGTACGCGAAGAAGCGTCAATTTCAACCTTACATAATGGACAGGACTTGTTCAAAACCAACCACCGATCGACGCAAGTTGCATGGAAACGATGAGTAGACGTACAAGGGAGAACTCGTATCCAATTCCCTTCTTCGTATTCACATAAACAGATGGGACACGTAGATTCTTCCTAAATGACCAAAAAATCTAAGCCTTCAAATATAAAACATCCACAGTAAAATACCTCTGAAGATTCCCGGTGATATCGAACAAGATGAATTTTCTCTATTTCCTTCTTCGTGGCTCCTCTGCGATGAAAAGTAACGGACCCATCAAGATTGAAATCTGGACGGAAGATACTTGGCGCCAAAATAAACATGCAACACGCCATAATTAAAGACACTCCAAGGAAAACCAGATTAATAATCACAAGCGCCAAGGAAAGACGATAGAGTGAAGGTGCAGTTCGTTGACACGTCTCACAGCGAAAAACCCAAACCATGCCTGGATAGATATAAACTGTGAAGGAGGAATACCAGAAATACCTACCAACAATAAACCACGCCAAAGAAAGCCACGAAACTATTCTGAAGCAAATAAGGTATCGTTGCTGTGTGACCGTCAACTGTGAATAGTCGTCTACCAAGTCCTCGTTGGAAAGTCGTTTGAAAATAGTATATCTACGCGCATAATCTCGTTAGGAACGCAGACATACGTTCCAAGTCGAATACTTACAATAGAGAAATGATGCTATTGAAAAGAATCCAGTACTTAAGAGGCTCGTCACAAGGCTTGTTCCAAGAGAGACATAAAACAGTAATACTGGCAATAACACAAGCACCAACATAAATAAACGAGAACACAATAATTGGCCAAAGAGCCTGTCGACGGTATACCGAGTTGTCGTCAAAAAATTGCCCCACCCAGTTTAACGCCCTTCTACATAGACTTCGAAAGTTTGTGGAACTAAATATGTCATCTTGCTGGGCACCAACACTGGAAGACTGCAACACGGTTGAAACACGAGTATTCGACGTGTTCACATTGTCCTGCGAAGGGCGTGCATCTGCTACTGTTGGAGAAGAGTGGGGCAAAATATCTGACTGGTATTCATCGCTGCTGGTAGCAAACGTGCTGCCTGAATCCAACAAAGCAGAAGAAGGTGACCGTATTTCCATTCTACAAGTTTCTGAAGCGGTGTTTGACACTTCTACTGAGCTGTCCCTTCCATTGTTGTAAGTCGAAGAGCTAGTGCTCATCCTTCCAATCAACCATGAATGCAAATCGACTGCATGTCGAGAATTTTTATTTTTGGACAGAAGAAGGAATCTGAACATGACCTCGTTCAAGTAAAGAAACAGCTCTTTCAATCGCTTCTGATAACCCTTTTGTACAGTTTTCAAGTTTCAGAGCACGATCAACCTTAAACCAGCGAGCATCTTTCACATCATCTCCGGGTATTGGCTTCGCATCTGAAGAAACAAAACCTATCGCATCAACAATCACAAAGTGAAACTCTAACTTTCCCTCTTTGTTGGAAAAGAACGAGTCGAACACGCCAAATATGGGTCCTACGACAGGTTTTAAACCGGTCTCTTCTTTGACTTCACGTAAAAAGGCTTCCGCTTTACATAATGTGAACAGAGTCCAACCAGCGGGATAAAGACTTACATAGGGTTTCTCCAAACTCCACTTTCCCTCCAGGAAACGACCACTGACCTTTTCCTGGTTCGCTTCCTCTTTCTATAAGCAATATTTCCCATTCTGAATAACGAATAGTTGGTATTGGAGGCACTCTAAATGACAGTTAAAACCAGAAGACCACAGCTATAATACAAAGACACACCGGAATAGCGCCATTCCTACTCCAACCAACGGGAGCTGCTTGTCTCCAACTTCACTTCTATCCTCCTCCTTTGGAATCGAGTCCTTGTCACTTTACAATAGCATAATCAATCGTTTAGAAACAATAATTGTGGATCAACAAAGTACCGGAAGTTTGTTGCGTCCACCTTCGACTTTCGTGTTTGTGCATAAAAGGTGAATCGAGTAGTATTCCTTGACAAAGTTAGCAACACAATTCTTGGATACAATCCTTACACACTGGCAAAGCCTTTGTTTACAATACAAACTCCAAACTTGACGTCTAATAAAAAAGTTTTTGGCGCTACTAATGAACATACGCTTGGAAACAAAAAAAATTCACGATGCCGTCCCCGTGGATTGAACACGGGACCTTAAGATCTTCAGTCTCACGCTCTCCCAACTGAGCTAGGACGGCTCGTTACAATTTATGGGATTCCGTCGGGTTTTCAATGTTTGTTTACCTAGTTTTCAATCTCCACTATTCATGGATGCATTCCCTTTTAAAATAGAAAATAAACATTGAAGGTTCTGAAAGCTTCAAACTTCCTTAAAAGTGTCTGGGATTATTCTAGCTTGGTTGACTGCATATGTTTCCGACTTTCTGCAAAGGAGAACGTGTTCAACTCAAAAGCAAGTATTGCAAAACATTCGGAGAATTTCGAAAATATTTTGACTTTCCTTGAAGAATAACTGCAAGACGTCGAAGTCACAGAATGAACTGCACCTCGAAGATGAATGTTTTTCTTCCAACAAAAACACTGAAGCAAGATTCAGAGTCTGTCATAGAGGGTCTGAAGCGAAACAATTATTCCTTTATTTCCCTAAGAATTATCAACACTGCCCCGAGAATGCAAGTATTTTTCATGAAGTTTCTTTTGTTTTTCGTATTCTTTCATCAACTTCTTTCTTTGCGACTTTGGAATTTCCTTGTTGTCGATATCGTGCGTTGGAATGCCATCCGAGTCATATTTGGAAAACTGACCTTGCCATTCACCTTGTTTGAACATTTCGTTGGGTGGTAGTCTTCCACGCTCAAGTTCCTCCAAAAGTTTCTTCTGAGCTTCTTCTTGTCTCTTTTTCTTCTCCTCACGTTTTGCAGCCTCTTGCTGCTGCTTAGCAAGTATCTCTTTTTTCAATTCGTCAGGGTCTTCCATCTTCCACCGTGAACCCTTCACACTGTCTTCGATACGAATACCATATTCGATCAATTTCTTGTCCCTCACATAATCCAATTCTTCCAAAATACATTTGATGGGACGAGAGTAAGGTCGCACAAGACATTCCAACGCAGCCAATAGTCCTTGTCTTGCTTCGTTTCTATCCTTCGTTTCGAGATATTGCAAAATGCAACTGAAAAATGACTTCAAGTCATCCTGCGATACTTCGGTCACAGAGAACTCGTAAACTAAGTTAAGCAATGATTCCAAAAATTCCATGACTCCTGCTTTCATGTACTGGAGACCCTCCTTAACTTTCAGAGAATAGTCGTTACACATTAATGTCGTCAATAGTGAGTCCAGATGCTTCATCAGCATGTCCAACAGCGTATCTAAACGATTATGAATTTCAAATCGTTCTAATGACCTGCAAGCTACAAACAGTGTTCTCGATGCCGTCTCCAATTCTTCATTCTCCTTCATTAACAGCATTTTTTCTTGCAAGGAATCGAAACAGGAGCTAAGTTCTTTCGAAAAGAAGCTTGCAATATGAAACATTCGAATACATACATCAACTATAACACAAACAAACTGATGTTCCAAACTTAAACCGTTTTTCGTCAAATGTGAACCCTTCTGCCACTGTTTCAGTAGAGGAATCAACAGCTCTCTGATTTTATCTCTGGACTCAACGAAAACATCAACCAATCCGTAGATGAAATCCTGGTTGGAAGTTTTCTGGATTGCGACTTGATCTCCAAAACCCAATTCTTCTGAGTATGGTCGACCCAAGCCAAGTATAGTTAGTAGCCTTGTTACGTATCTTACAACGTCTTTCACTAACATTATGTCTATATATTCGACACCCTCTGCTTGTATATACAAATTCGAAGCTCTCACAAGGGACTGAAGTGAAAGTATGACAGCAGGTGTATCAAAATCATCACATAGAGCTTCATGAATCTCTTCTTTCCTTTTTTTCAACTCCAACAACAATCCACACTCCCTTTCCCCATTTTTCTGTCTTCTACAAACAATTCCTTTCTTCTTTTGTTCTCTTTCCACAGCAAAAAAATTTTTGAAAAATTCGGAAAAGAACTTTTCTACATTAACTGCTTCCTGCATTCCTTGTTCAGAGTAGTTCATTCTGGCAGCATAATGATGCTGCAATACAAACAGTCTTAGCTGTCTAGCTGTATAGCGTTCCAAAATTGAACGAATAGTTATAAAGTTCTTTAAAGATTTAGACATTTTGAGTCCTTCAATATGCAAATGACCTGAGTGCAAGAAAAACTTCACCCATTCATCCTTTTCAAAATATGCTGCCTGAAACACAACACATTTAACCACTCTTTTCGCAAAAAAATGTTCCATTACTTACACTTTGAGCTAACTCGTTTTCATGATGTGGAAATCTCAAATCTTCCCCACCACAATGCATATCTAGACAAGAACCAGATATACAGCTTGCCATAGCTGAACATTCGACATGCCATCCTGGACGACCGTAACCCCACGGAGAATGCCATCCTGGCTCGTCAATCTGACTTTTCTTCCACAGAGCAAAGTCACCGGCGGATTTTTTCTCTGACCGACTCTGTTGAGAAGCCCACGAGCCTTCTCCTTCCATCAAACGTTCTGTGTCACCAACGGAAGTGGGCTCCAGTTTTCCATATTTAAAACCGGCTCGAGTAAAAGCTTGTGTGTCAAAATAAACCGAGCCTTCAGCTTCATAGGCATAACCCTTTTGAATAATTTTCTCTATGAAACTTATAATTTCTGGAATGTAGTCAGTCACACGAGTAATATAAGTTGGCGGAATGCACTAGCGAAATAGTTAATAGCTGCTACAAACACTGTGCTTCAAGCCCGCTTACATTCAGTTTGTCCATATCTTCCCAAAACTCTTGCTCATAGCGAGCTGAAATAACTCCAAAATCTTCTTTTAGTTCCTTACTTTTCTTTATTATTTTGTCATCCACATCAGTGATGTTCATTTGCACTTCCACATCGTAGCCGAAATAGCCTTCGAGAATTCTCCGAATAGTATCAAAAGACAAATAGTTTCTAGCATGTCCCACGTGTGCTGAGTCGTATACAGTTGGGCCACATATATAACATGATACTGTCTTAGAGCCTTCTTTCCAAGGACAAAAAGGTTCCTTTTTTCTCGTAAGACTGTTCCGAATCGCAAGCGACGGCATTTCCCAACAACAAAGCAATCAACACTTTGTTAAAACGCCTGCCGCCAAGATGAAAACCGTTTCTTTGGGTTCGTTACAGCAAGTGCTTTTGTCGTTTAGAAATGTTTTACAAGGAGGCCAAAATATTGTTACTTGCAAAATATGTGGGGAAACATTGAAAACTCCTATGATGTGAGTGCTTCTTGTTCAAGTTTCTTACCTTCTTACTGTTACTTAGGCTTCAGAAATGTTCTCATGTATTTTGTTCACTGTGCATTAGGCGGTGGTTTGATTCAAACTGTATTTGTCCAGAGTGTCGTATCCCAAGTTCAACGGGAGAACTATATAAAGTGCGTCTTGTGGAAGATATCGTCGAGCTGTGGAATACACTAACAAACGAGGCACAAGTTTTGAATCAATTAATTACGGAAAACCAGTTTCATTTAGATCGTTTCGAGAATGTAGAAGAACATTTTAGTTGTTCTAGAAACACATCTCTCGACCTGACACCTGTGGATACAGTTGAAAAAGAACGTGTTCCCCCAGACACTGAGAGCAAAGAATATCAAGTGGAAACTCCAAAGAAAAATCAAAGGAAGAGAAAAAGGAACCCTTCTCAAGAAGGTCGTACTTCTCAAAAGATTGCCGAGTGTCCTATTTGTGGTATTCACATTAGTATTCGACTTATACAACATCATGTTGATATTTGTTTAACCAAGCAGTCTTATTCTAGAGAAAGTATCAAAAGTGCAGAACTTTTGACTGATACGAAATCCTCGGTAGATGATGAACGTAGTGAAGCTTCACTTCATGCGTCGTTTGAAAAGCGCCCGGTAAGTAGAATATCATTCTCTTGCTTTGCTAATTGTTTTGCGATATAGACAACCCTGTGGTACAAAAATCTTAGTGATAAGAAGCTGAAGGATATTCTGCACTACTATGGTTTGAGTACAAAAGGAGATAGGAATGCGCTTATTAGGAGGCATAAAGAATTCGGTAAGTAAGTTACAATTCAAGCGAACATCATCTGAGTAGATTCTCAAGTCTTTCGCTATAATGCTGAGCTGGATTCAAAGTTCCCTCGTCCTGTTTCGTCCGTCATAAAGGATATCGAAGAATGGGAGAAGCAACAGGAGTGGATGAATGTTTCTGAGGAAGCGTCTAAACTTCCATTAGGAAGGCCACTCCCTGTCAATAATGATGCCTGTCACATTGTCACCAGTGATTTCGAATCACTCGTCCAGCAAGCAAAGAGAACAAGGGTAAAGACGGGAAACAACTTTTGTGCGTCAAACTTTTATGAAGAAAGCATGGGTCAAGATGATATATCAGTGTTTACTCAACAAGATTCTGAGTACTCTTAGATCGGTTTTTGTAAAGTAACTGAACATTTATTGGCTTGTAGTTAATTATTCCTGAAATAAAAAGTTTTTATTTAGAGACAACTTTCTCTTTGTAATGCAGAGGCATTGTTTGCAGCAAAAGTCGCATTTTTGAAAATTGGACGCAACATCAACAGAAACAAAAAAATTTCCAGAAATTCCGCTGCCGGGGTTTGATCCCGGGTCTCCTGGGTGAAAACCAGGCATCCTAACCACTGAGTCGTGTAGACCACATAGACTACAGCGGATCTTTCAGAAACCTTGCGTCGCAAAAGAAATTTAAATAGTTCCTATTCATAACTGACTTTGCACATACATATGCATTCATATAACTGTGTATGTCCTGAAGATATCTTTTTGATCAAACTGCTATCCAAGAACTAGAAAGAATTGAGCGTCACAGTGTACTGACGGTGATTTCTGAATTATCCTTATGATTTGCAAAGGCAAGCAGTTGTTGTTTGTGCAAGATATATCTTTCAAGCGACCTGTTTTTAGAGGGGAATACAAGGCACCACCTCATGTTTGCAGAAGGTGCAGCTTTCGCTCTAGTTTTCTTTGCAAAGTGGCTCGAAGTCCAAGTTTGCTTCAGAGCGAAACCATCCTTCTTATGAGCTATAACCAAACAGACGCTACAGCCCCGAAATTACAGGACACCCCAGAAAGTACTACAAGTTTCACTTTGACTGGGCCTTTAGAGGCGCACCGAATGGTTTATAAGGACATAGGTTTCTTCCAGAAAATTGGGAGAACTCTAGGTTTTCTATTTTCTCTTAGGCGAAGGATTCCTCGAGGAAGTGTTCTAAAGCTGGAACTGACTGGTGCGCTTCCAGACACAGTTTCGTCTCCTTTCGATTCACTGTCAGTGACTACGTTCACTGAAGTGACTAGTAATATAAGAAAGGCCGCTCATGATCCTCGAATAGCTGGGCTATACGTCAAGCTGGGTCCGTTACTTTGTGGCTATGCAAAAGTTGGAGAGTTGTGTCGACACTTGGATTACTTTCGGCAGTCCGGAAAGAAAGTTATAGGATATATGGAAAGTGGCTCTGAAAAGGAAATCCTTCTGAGTCTATTTATGGATGAATTATACGCAGTTCCAGAGGCGGCAATTTCTATTAGAGGTTTTAAAGTTTCGGCCACTTTTCTAAAAGGCGTCTTTCAAAAGATTGGCCTCGATCCTCAGGTGGAGAGGTTCGGTGTTTATAAATTTGCTGGAGACCAGTTTTCAAGAACCGAAATGTCCGAGGAGCAGCGCATGGTTTTGAAAAATATTTTACAGGCAGTTTATGAAAATTTTTGTACCGAACTGTTGAAACATCGCAACTGGTCGAAGGAGAAAGTTGAGCGAGTTGTGAATTCTGCCCCATTTCAGATGTCAGAATTGAAAGAACTTGGTTTCTTTACAGATTTGAAATACGAGAGTGAAGTTCTTGATCTTTTAAAGTTAAGATATTGTCGAAAAGGTAGAGGAATTTTGCCATCCGCTTCGTCGGAAACGAAGAAGAAGATTTTGAGGAAGCCCATTCGTTTCATCGATTCGAAATTTTACTCTCGAGTAAAACCTAAACAACTCTTTCTTAGTGGAAGGCGCAGGATTGGAGTAATTCGTGTGAATGGAACAATAGTGCCTGGTGAAGGCGGAGACAATCCCATTCTCGGAAGTACCTCTGGAAGTGACAAAGTTGTTTCATTGATTCGTCAAGCTGCAGAAAATCCGAGATTCGATGCGTTTATTCTCCGAGTAGACTCACCTGGAGGTTCTGCACTAGCCTCAGACATCATATGGGCTGAACTTTTACGACTTCGTGAAATCAAGCCAGTGGTAGCAAGCATGGGTGATGTTGCAGCCAGTGGAGGATATTATGTTTCAATGGCTTGTAATCACATATGTTGTGAACCACTGACCCTTACGGGCTCAATTGGTGTTGTTACCGCAAAATTTTCTTTGGAGAATCTATACAAGAAGATTGGTTTTGTGAAAGAAACTGTTAGTATAGGAAAATATGCAGAGCTTGATATTGAGTCGCGTTCCTTCAATGAAGACGAACGTCAGTATTTCAAGGACAATGCGCTTTACGCATATCGAAATTTCGTTTCGAAGGCAGCCAAAAGTCGTGGGAAGACGTATGAAGAGATGGACAGGGTCGCCCAAGGGAGGGTCTGGTTGGGTTATGAAGCTTTGAAGTTAGGGTTGGTTGACAGCTGTGGCGGCTTTTGGAAAGCAGTTGAAGTTGCGAAATCACTCGCAAATATTGGGGAAGAAGAAAAAGTCGAGTTGGTGGAATTGAGGAGATTCTCTTGGTTTTCTAGGCTAGCAGCTTCATTCCTTAGTTCTTTGGAGTCTATTGGTGTTTCACTGCCCAAGTATGCTATTAAAGGAGGATCCTCGCTATCTCCTTTTGGAGATCTGAATGTTGGAACAGTTATGGAAGTGCTAGACCTGTTTCGCACCTTCGTGTAGTAAAATCTATGAAAAATCGTTGTCTAGAAATTGAGCCATTGTGATTGGGTTGGTGAGCCGCTACTCGCTTTGAGTCTATTCACGTCCTCGTATTCGTCTTGGTTTCCTTATACTGTCCTAAGAAAAAATCATTCTATTAAACAATATCGTGGAGTCGCTTCAGAAACGTCGTAAAATAAAGACAGAAGGCATGGCAGGGGTGTCACGTGCAAAGCTTCGTCTTATGACAGACTTGAGGTTGATGAAGCAAGAGCCTCCAGAGGTGCTTACACTCTTTGTTTTTATTGTTTCTTCTGAACTATGTAACAGGGTTGTAGCGCTAGTCCTTTGAGTGACGACAACTTGTTCGTTTGGGGTGCCACTATTTTTGGCCCCCCTGATACTGCCTGGGAAGGAGGTATCTACACTTTGCGACTAACTTTTAGTGAAGAGTATCCTGATAAACCACCGAGGGTCCGTTTTACTTGTGATATGTTCCATCCGAACGTCTACCAGGACGGTACCCTCTGTTTGGACATTATTCAGGATCACTGGTCGCCCATCTACACTGTCAATACAATCTTGACTTCTATTCAGGTAACCTACGAAAGCTCTTGTTTGGTTTGGCTTACGCTGGTTTTTTAGTCGCTTTTGACCGATCCTAATCCTGCCAGTCCTGCCAACCCAGAAGCAGCGCATCTATATACCACAAATAAAGAGGCATACAAACAGAAAGTGAGAAAGATTGCTCAAAGGAGTGTGGAGTGTTGAACTTAGTCTGTGGTTGGTATTTTACAAACATTCGGTTATGGCTGGTTGTTCTTGAAGTTTTTAATCTTATATAATTTTGTGGTTGATTCTTTTGGAACCTTACTGTAAATATGTTTTTGATCAAGAGTTACTGTTTGTTCTTGTTGATTCTGTTGAATGATAATAATGTTCTCTTCTTCCATATCATCATGTTAAATGAAATTGCTGCAGAAAGTAGAAAGACGCTTCAAATGACTGCCACTATTTTAGATACTTTACATTTTTAGTTGTCCACTTGTGAAATATTTCCGTTCTTGAGACAAGCCACTTTAGAAAAGCTCCTTTGCGTAGTTTTGAAGCAGATCCCATATAACCACCGAACAACAATTTTAAATTGTGGTTCAAGTCGCCGCAATGATTATCATTGTCATTTGTTTGACTAGGAAAAACTGATGACCCTCTTGCCAAATATCTGATATACGAAATAGAAATTGTGCGAAAAGTTGTTGCGAAGTAAGCTTTTAACCTCTACTAGGTTGCTAATTTGTATCTAGTATTACAATCGGTGCTTTGGAGCCTGATCGAGTTTTAAATACGTTTCTTCTCATCACTGAATGAAGCATTTCAAAATATTTTACCTCATGGAAGTCAGGAAGAAGTAGTAGATTCGACAGCTGCAGTAACGTCGCATGTATCAACTACAAATGGATGTGATTGCAAATCTTTCGTAAACACATTGACAAGAGAGATATCCAAACTTTTGTGGTTGCCTACAGTGAAAGGGGAACTTTCAACTGGTTCTTTTAAAAGTTTAATGAGCAATTCATGGTTTTCGATAACCAAGCGTGTTCGGCAAGAAACTTGCAGATGAATTCCTGACTGTCTCCATCATCTTTGTCCTCAAGCATCGTGGACATTGTCCGTCTAATAGACAATTGCAGCAAAACAAATCTCCTTATCACTGTTAATTATCACTCGCCAATGAGACGAAGAGAAACAACGAGAATGAAAAGTTCTTGGCTGGTAAAACATCAAAAATTCGCCTTTATCCAACAAACGGTGAAAAAAATCCGACAGTGAATTGGTTGTTCTTGCTACACATGTAACGAGTGTTTGAGGTTGATTGAAGAAGAAAAGTTTACGAGAATCAAGGACGCGCTTAGAGCCAGAGTTTTGAATGAGGAAGCTATCCACAAGATGCAAAAGTCCTGGACTAGGAAAACTCCTTATGCTATCTGTGACGGGGCTTTGGCAGACTCAGCTCTAGCTCGGTACAGAAAAGATGACAAAACTTCGTGATAAGAAAAGAAGCAAGAGGAACAATAGATAAGAAAGCATTATCATTAATTCAAGAAATTATAATAGAAAAAATGGAATTTTTGGCTTTATTAAGAAAATGAAAGCCGAAAAACCATTGCCTTAGTCAATCCACTATGACTGTCGAATTGTTCTGGAGCGAAGAATGAAAAGATTCTATCTGGTAGCTAGAATTCATCGCCTTGCTTATGCACTAGACAGCTTACATTCCAAATTGGAGTCAGCAAGGAATAAAGCATTGGAAGAGATAGCGAACGCGAAAGGCCGGTGCAAAGGCAAGTCCCAGGATTCTTCATATCGTTCAAGTTTTACCCTCAAAATTGACTAAATTTCTTTGCACCAGCTTTTTTGGTCATACTATTAAAATTTCTAACCACCATAATGATCCGTCGCTGTAAAAGTTAGTGTAAACCCAAAACCGCTCGAGCATTGGCGACGTGGTCTCATTATCGTCTTCAGCAACACTTGTTACAGAAATTGAGAGAATATCCTTGGTGCCGAGTAATTATAATGAAGGTTATACCAGCAAAACCTGTGGAATGTGTGGACAGATAAATTCCAAGCTAGAAGGAAGAAAGACATTCAGCTGCCCATACTGAAAGATGCGTTGTGATCGAGATGTCAATAGAGCTCGCAATATCTTGTTGCGCTTATTGTGCGAATAAATTGAAATTCTTTTATCTCTCATCGAATATAGAATAGAGTGGAACCGTTGTAAAGTATATTTAGCGTTGACTGTTTTCAACATACGCTCTAGTTTTACAAAATTTACATTTTATGGAGTTCTGATGCGCCACCGATGAAAGGAACGGTTTGTAGAACCGTTTCCGTATTGGACAAGACATTTAGGTAGCTTGCAGCTGTCTCAAGACTTTCCGAGTTTCCTGGTATAGATAAAATCCAGTGATACAGGCTTCAGTTTGATTCGTGCTTTCAACAACAAGGTCCACGACGATATCATCTATACTTGTGCTATCCAAACGGCTCGCAACAATGCCCTGCAACTAACAGCTACTATTTTCAAGATTGAGGTTCTGCAGGCTCCTTCGAACTGCGTGTTTCACCCTTTCCAAAAACAAACATTTTGGGTTTTCAAGTAATCCAAAATATTTCAACGAAGAAGACAAATTTGTTCCAGTAATTACGTATTGCGGATCCTTGTCCAAAAGAATAGGAAATCTTCAAAATGCTCACAAAACAACAGAAACAACGAAAAGGTTGTTTGTCCTACGAAACTGCAACTTTCAGTTTGAGATGTTCTCAATTTCTAAAAGATCTTCGCTGAAATCATGTGGGAGGCTGCAACAGATAGTATCCATGCAGTATTCTGCTGACGTTGTGAGTCCAAAAGAACTATGCTTGAAAACTGACCGGGTTGACGATCCTGAGAAGATTGCTTGAAACTTTTGAAACAAACTTTGATTGTCTTGCAACTCGTCATGGAGTTTTTAGTTATCTGCAATCTTAAGAACTACTTGCATGCATGCTCTCGCGAACACTATGTACAAGGGAGTCTCGTCGAATTTTCTCGAGTTCGGTTCGAATACCTCCAACTATTGCAACTATTCGGCATTGCGTTCTCTTCAGCACTTCCAAAGAGACAACGGAAACATTTTCGACGCTGTTTCTTTCCAACTCTATCAAATAATTCGTTCAAGAAACGAAGTGCCACAAAAAATCGTAAAACCGTTCCCTACGGCGGTTTTCCAAAAGAGCGCAAACTTCGGACTTTTTAAGTCGGCAAAAATCTCTGTTGTTATAGCGACCTCTACTATAAAACCGACTATAGCAACCCACAAAAGCTTTCCAATGCTTTGTTTTGGAGCGTTTTCGTTCTTCTAGCCTCCCTAACATAACAGAAACATCCAGTATCTTGTGGCAAGCTCTCCTCCAATCGCAGTGACTTTATGAATTGATTGATCCGCGATGTTTTGTAGTGTAGTGGGAATTGCGTCCCATACAATTCGCCCCCAGGTTGGGTACGTCTTTCAAACAGACGTTGGCGTACTTCTATGTCTATTTCATTTTTACTACAGTCCAGGAACTTTTTTGCCACTCAAAGAGCATATTTCACGTTCCTGGCTAGGACAGCTTTTTCCACTCTGAACTATCTTCAGGACGAGGAGGGCCACGCTGTTCCACCGCGGTAGCAGTTTTCTTGGACACAGGACGAATCCGTTTAAATAAGCTTTTTGGAAGAGAATGAATATTTCGTTGGAAGCAAGGAACTTTTTGTTTCTACGCTGTTATCATGTGCACTCTTGAACCTCCTTATGTTCTTTTTCTAGAATTGGAGACAAGCGGGTTTATTTTCCGTTGACAGCTTTACTGGAACAACTGGAATTTGATTTTTCGACTCTAGATGGTATGACGCTTCTGGTCCTCTCAGAGGGCACTTATTGCTGGTTATAGTTTTCGTCGGGTTGGAACTAGAGAAGAATCACTTTTGGTTTGAGTATTCGCGTTCACTCCTCTCCGCTCGGTTGGCAACTCATGGTTGTGCGAAAACTTTGTATGTTGAATAACTTTGTCCTACTTTGCAAGTATTCTTCCTGCCGTGTTTTGTTTTTGAATCGAGCCTGGCTGGTTTACCTGTCGAGTTTAGAGTCATCCATGAAACCGTATTTGTCAGAGAATATTCGACTTGGAAATTGTATAGTCTTCATAGCAATTTCATACCCAAGGAAACAGTTTGAATATACGGTAGTATTGTTAGTTCAAAAAGTGGCGCGGATGTAGGCAATACATCGGGACCTGGCTTGTATTACTGAGATGGAGAACAACGCTTATATATCGAGTGCAGTTCATCCTGGGTGTTCAAAAACTTGGACTCGCTGGCATAGAATACGAGTCAACGATCTTAGTAATACCTATTATCAGCAAGCTTGAAATAAAAGTTCGATTAGTAAAATTTCTTTTTTCAATAGCAAAGGTCTTTTCAGAAGATGGAGCTTGGACTGAATAGCAAATATTCTAAGAAGGTGCATAGCTGTGAAGCCATCGCAAGCTTGTTGGCTTGCCTGCTGCTGGTTCCAATTTTACATGGCACGACCGCAATACATCAGTATGAGGAAAAGAACAACACTTATGATTTCAGCTGCATTAATTATGCATTGAGAAAAGAGGGTCCTTGAAAATCAAACCGCAGGTTACATTTACTAGAGAAGTATTAAAACGAAAACATATAATATCAATGAAAAAGTCATACTCCAATACCACAGTTGCAAAAGTCTGATGCTGTAGAAGATTATGAACGTTGTCCGAACTTGCAGAATAGTGTAGTCGTATTGTTCATACTAGCAAAAACTCACCAAGATACTGACTGGCTCTGATAATGACTACTTGTTTATTATCTCAGAAACGGATTGCTTGATTTGAAACAGAAGCAGCGGTCAATTTGCAAGTTACGACTCGAACATTCGTGGCACAACCCAAACAACTCGAAACTTCACGAAACATTCACAATATCCTCGTGGCTTTGGAGCAAATTTGGAGAACAGATTCATCCTAGAACATTACTGGAAAGCATTCACTTTCAACAGATTGTTCTCAAAGAGCAAAGTGGATGAGCCTACAACTTTCATGAATGGATTTATGCGTCCAAGTTGAGCATTGTACACAAGACTGTTCAGTAACCTCCTTGAGTGTTTGCCAATACAAAGATGCTCTAGACTGCCTCATTCTTGTCCGACTTTGTTCCACCAGACATGGAACGGGGCTTCAAGCATCGCACCACAGAGATATAGTTGTTTATAATAACAAAAAGCGCCAGAACAAGTTTAAATTCTAGTGAGTTTTGAATGTGGATAGTGAAAAGCATCAAATAGGCAACAGCATTCCAAAGCATACAGTCAAATGTTTAATTTTTATTACAAATGTAACATTTTTGCATGTCGAAAAACTGACGTAAAGCCTCAAAATGACGAATGCAAGGGTTCTTTGTCGGCTCGTGATACAAAACCTTCGTCGCTCTAACAAGTCCAGAGTCTTGTCCCTTGCCATGTTTGATGTAAGGCTTCGTTTTCGCTACATAAAGGATAATTGCTGGAAACTTTCCTCGTGGCTCCTAAAATTCACTATATGTCGTTACATATGTAGTTGAAGGATTCGGATAAAAGTGATACGTTTTCACGCTCCTTTTCGACCATGAAATCCCTGCCGTTGCTAGATGCAATCCTATCTCGCTACAAGGCCCAAACCGTTCTACAAAGTTACAAGTTCACTTGGCTTATCCTTTAAAATAGTCACTTGTTCAGTAGCCATAAACTGTTACAGCAGTACAACGTTCGTGGTTCCAAGTCCTTCCGCCTTCTTTTCGTAAAACAGGTGGATCCAAGCCACTGACTTGAATCAACTACAGTTGGCCTTTCTGCCGCCTAAGGTGCGTATCCAACAGCAGAGCCATAAGAAAAAGAATGTTTGATACTCAGTGTTGATAACGTGTGGGAAAAAAGGGCAACGGATATTATCCTCCATCTCTCTATTGTTTACAAAGGTTCTAGAGTCGCACCTTGCTCTAAATAATCGTATTTTCAAAGGTAGTCTTGTGCCGTCTCTGGAACAACGGCAAGATAGTCCAAGTAGCCAGCAAACTTCGCAAGTCAATAGCACTTTTTTACAGCTGAAGCGTCACAATAGACTTTCAGTTGCTGCTATCTTTGACGATGAGTCTCTCTCGACGCCGTCCTTGTGAAGCAACGTCCTTGTTGGGTATACCTGAGACTCCACTGCATCGCCGAGTTAGGTAAAAGTCGAAGCAGCCAAAAAAAGCTCTTCAGCTAGCATTTCTCCTTGTCTCCTCTGGTGGAAAAAGCAAAGCAAATCTCACAACTCTTAAAAGAACATCTTGGTTCAGCTGATTGTGGAGGTGCTCTTCTGGCGCTTTGTTTCCGCGCATGTGATGGTTGTTGAACCTGGAAGATATTTAAACGTGAATTCTGTGGCATTGTTGTTGTATTTCGAGGTCTTGCTGTCTCTGGTTCTGTTTCTTGTTCTGTGTTACATACTTATTTGAGGGCACAGCTACGTGTGTTTGTGACCGCTTCCTTCCGCAAGGAGTTCATGGGTGTTTCTTACTCTCGAATCTTACATACGTAGACTCGTACCTTGGTAGTCCATTGAAGGAGTCACAAGTATCAAATACAAAGCACAAGTTGACGCAAGTCGAAGGTACCAGAAGAGACCCTCTTTTGAACTTCTTAAACAGGCGCAATATGGAATATTCCTTGTAGCATTTTCTAGTGTACCCGTAATGGGATCGAAGCCCTCGGATAGGCAAAGTCACTCAACCAAATATAGTTTATTTCCACAAAACTCAAAACGGAGAAATGGAAAGAGTTGTAAAACTTGATATATTAACAAATAGTCTGTCTCATGTCACACAATCTTTTCTTGTTTTGGTCGCCTTTTCGGTCCTACAAAGTTGGTGGACAATATTGTTTCAAAAAGATTGCAAAGGTCTATCTACTTTTCTCTCAACACTGCTACTAGAAAGTGACAAGTTGATTTGCAAGTGCTAGTCTTGCAGTTGTATCCGAATACAGTCAAAATGGATAGCCACTCTAAGGAGTCAGAAGTCAGGACAGTAAGCCACCAACACAATAGAGAAAGAAAGCTCTTGACGTTAGCAAATTTGCCAAAGTTTTATGGTTCGGACAAATGAGGACAGGAAAAATATTCGTATTCTTGCTATATGGGACATACCTGAGATCTCACAAGCAATGATCAAATGTATGTCAGTCTCAGAAAACTTCCAATTTAGTATCTACCAACATATATTGGATAGAAAGTCGTTTCCAAATTCGAGCTCTGTCGCAAGAATCGATAATGTCTGTCACTATTTATTCGAGTAAAAGCTTTCTAAAGCTTGGTGCTACGGAAAGTCGAAACTGTATTCAAGCAGATGCTGGGTACACGTATTCAATCCATTTACAAAGACAACTTGGTAGATATGTTATAAAGTTACTGTACGAAAATAAAAGCGAAAACTTATTTCAGTATTTTTGTATCTTTATTGTCATGTGTATCCAAGTGCCATTCTTATGGCTTGTGCACCTAGGAACACTGTCAGTTTCCTCTGTGATGGAAGCACTATGATAGAAGCGCCAACTTGTTAGGTTCCTTGTGCCGATTGCATTCATACACAACGATAAAGAACAAGAAATTGTGGATTTTCGGTGCGAAAAATTACAAGGTCAATAAATGCACTTGATAGGTCTTGTTATGCATGAGTAAATAGTGCATTTCCAATGCGTTGCTTTGTCCAACAAACGACACTTTAGTCACTACTTTATAGTCTTTTCGATCAATAATTGCTGAATGCCCCGTTTCGAGGAAACAATTACAAGACTGTTTATTCCAGTATATATAATAGGTGAGTTGTTCTTTTACAAGAATAAGGACCGTTGTGACGGCTAGCGGTCATCTATATATCAACATTCAACTCTCAAGCCCCTTCAGCTTCTGTCCGTTTGACAGGACTTCGACTTGGTGAGCTGCGTCTGCTTCGTACTTTTCGTCCTACATCTATATAAGACTTCATGTAACCAGGAAAGTTGTCAAAAGTAAGAAACTCTACAAATTCTGGAGCGCTGTCAGCTTTCGCGTCCTCTCTTGTCAATGGAGTCACATACAAAACAGATATTCGGTCTCGAAAAGATATGCCTTGAGAGTCTGTTACCTCGAAGTTCACTATCTTCTCCCTGGCATCATACACAGGCGAGACTTCTAAAACATCAGCAAAGAACGAATTTAGCAACGAAGCAAGTTGAACAGTTCCATCAGTTTTCTTAAACAACCGTTCCAACGGTGCTGAGTCTATGTTATGAGCTGGAAAAGATGAAACAGAAACTTGAATGAGGTACAACATCCAATTACCGTCGTCAGTCATATCTACGTAGGCGTAATCTAATCGAGGATAATTTGTTCCGAATTTTATCCAACAGTTAAATTCGATTTTGGGACGTGGCGGCATAAACTCCTTCCCGTCAAATCTTAGCCATAGGTTGGACTTTAGATGGATCGTTCGATAATCCGCTCGTGAATAAATCTCGATATCTGGACGAAACTGTTGACATAAATGCAAAAACAGTTCTTCGAAATATTCTCCGCTATTAAAACCCTCCCGTCGGGCCTCTTTAAACTTGTTGGATACCTCGACTAGACGCTCTTTCGTAAAATAATAGTTTGAAAAAGATTCAAAAAGAACGTCGCAGGCTATGCTGTTGTAAAAGCGTACGGATCCATTCTGCATTTCTAGCAACAGACTTCCATCTCGATAGGCACTATCAAACAATGTAATTGCTGGAGTTTCCCTGCCAAGAAATAGCTCGTAGAGCATGTTATAAAACGCTTTCTTTTTTTCTTCCGTCAATGAGTCGACATATTCTTCGTGTCTTTTTTTCATATCTCCAAAAGCGTTTTTAGTAAACCATGCGACCAATTCTTCAAAGCTGAAGTTAGGAAAACTGCGACTCAGTTCCATCAGTTCGGCTATCGTTCTTGGAACACGACCCGTAAGGTCCACAATGGTGCTTTCATTATCTCTAAATGTTTCAGGATAATCGTCCAGTGCTTGCCATATTTTAAATTCTTCTTTACTCAACGGTTCAATATACCTCGTAGAGTTTCTATAACCGCTAGGCAGCTTGCTTTCAAACTCGTGATGTTGCGAACCTGCGATAACAAACTTACACTCCCACTATCCCCAGTTAATGATCAGATGGAAGCAAATGCATGTACTTACGGTAGACTGTCCTACTGGATCTGCATAAAACTCAAAGAAGGGTGGCCACATTTTAGTGTCACTGCCAAATTTCTGCCAAAGAGCATTGTGTTCATCTATGATCAGGAAGTTTCTTGGTTCCATTAACATGAAATTTCGTCGAAGTTCATCACAAAGCACCAAATCGCTTCTTCGGTGAGCATAAAAAATAGCATGTTTCATAGGGAGGCCTCGGAGATGTTCATAATCAGGGTCGCTAGGGTAAAAAGGACCAAGTTCATCTAGAATATTTAAATTCATGAACAACAGCATTGCTGCAAAGTTGCTGGCAATAGATTTTTCGTTAGGTTTGAGCAGATCTCTCGTGTTTCCAATATACTGCACTGGGATTTCAAAGTGTCGGGCAAAGACAGCGATCAGATAAAGATATATACTCTTGCCCAACCCACTGGCACTGGATAAAATCCTCAACTCTTCAGTATCTTGCTCGTCCACAAGTGCGTTCCACAGGTTTATAAAGTCCTCTCTCAAGAAAACCCTAGAAATTCTACTGCCACAACTCTTCAAAGGAAAGCTCCTCGCGAACTTCTTGGGTAACAAAAGTGAAGAGGTGACATTCAGTGATGCGTCCCTCGTAGACAATTCTTCGTTCCCGACCTTGAAGTTTTCTCCAAGATACTCAGAAATTTTAGTTTCTGAACTCTCTACCGAAAGGTTGGGCACATCTTCCAACCAGACGTTAGCGTACTTTTTGTCAATTTTCATACCGTCGGGAACAAAAATCTTTGTCCAATGAAAACTTGCCAAACCGTCATCCTTTGTACTCTCGTCGTGTTGTACTGAAGCAACAAGTCCACAACGTCGAATATGCTTGCACTGGTAAAGAAAGCTCCTTGGGTTGAAAATAGGGCGAACATACAAAACTCCTTCACCTCTAAAAGTATTTCGTGTTTGACAACTCAATTTTGCTTCAAACTTGTAAACAACGCTGCTTTGAAGGGTACTTGTCAAGTGAAACGACAAGGACAAGCGACTGTACGCCATAACAACCAGCACAACACCCAACTGCACAACGAACAACAACGAATGAAATGGCGCTGATGAGGCGTGACAATCGATTGGGCCTTGTCGCCAGTCTCCAATTCGCCCAAATTGCGAAAAGTATAAATCTGAAAGATAACCAAAGTGCCTGCGGCTAGTTGGGTAAGCAGGGCAATGTACTAGTCGGACTAACAAAGCATTCATACACCTATGAATATTGGTAAAGTTGGTTTTCCCGAAAAGCTCAAACCCAAGCTTTCCTTAAACTTGAATTTGACACCCCACCTGATGTTTAGAATCTCGAGATTGTGCTAGTTGGGATAGTTTCTGGAGCTTTAATGTGACTTGTAACTAGTCTTTTTCAAGGGAAATGGAAATGAAACAATTATGATGAATAAAGCCAGGTGTTACGTAAACTTGAGAGAGAGCAACGAAAAGGCAAAGGAATATCAGCATTTAACTGTGTTCAAGTATAATTTACCTAACAGATCAGAAGACTGGTACACACATAGTTTTTGGACATTTTATTGTGGTTGGGATAGCCTTTTAGAGAAAAAAGTTTTGTATCGACCTTATCAGCAGATATTGATAGTAGTACCAATTTCAACGTAAGCGAGCCAAATCTGATGTGTTCTTCTTTTGGTTTGTATCGTGATACACACTACCTTTGGAAATCAGAAGTTTTGAAGCAGCTTTAGATTTACGGGGTAATTTGGGTTTTCAGTGTCTATATTGTCTTTTTCCTTCTACCTAGTCCAAAATCTGGGATAGTTGATGTTCTAAAGGAGAGCAAAGGAGGTCATCTTTGAACTATAGTGCCTCTCTTTTCTCTTTCACATCGACTGGACCAAAAGTCACGGAAAGATATTTTGAAGCAAACTGGTCAAATTCTTCCAAGAGCACTAGTTTATATAGGACAAGTTTGTCATCCTTTGTGGGATCATTACAGTCGAGGATGCGTTGTTTGGAAAGATCTTTCTCTTCAAATTTCGAGTCAGAGCAGATAGTCCATATCAGAAAACGACATTCATTCCTTAGGAAAGATGCTTCAAAACATTCTGAGAAGATAATTACTGGTCCAGATTCTGTGTTTGCACAGAAAATGTTTGATGAGAATGGATGTGCACTTGTTCTATTTATAAGCGTAGCTGCACGTTGGTGACATTAAAGCAAACATAGACAAAGAACGAGAATTTTCACCGTTCCAGCAACAAACATAAAACTTTATCTACTGGTTGGTAAAAGTAAGCAATCTTTTCTTCTTGTGATTGTAATAACTCTTCGAAGCTCTGTCCAAAGCCGGCTTTTCTTGTAGCCAATAAATAAGACATTCTCAGCTGTGTTGCTTTCTTCGCTCACGGTGAGTACGTAATGGCAACGTGGCGCTTTTTGTGCTACAAGCACGACAACGTAGTAGTCTTTGAATGATGGCAATCTGAACAGTCGAAAATTTCACTTTCTTCTAATCCGTGATGTCTTCCGGCACTCTGTCCGCAAAAGTCTCTGGACTGCCAGAGTTGTTGGTTCACACGCCTCTGCTGAATAGTTGTAGCTTTCACTGAGTCCAGTTTTGTACGCTCCATAAAAGAATCCAAAGCACTTTGCATCTTTCTTCAAGGCATACAGTTTCCTTGGTTGTTGTATTTTGCGAACATAAACTTGAAGACAGAACAGAGAAACAACATATTATGCGCATTTGTGGGTTTGACAAAAAAGGGTCTTTTTAACTAATTATTTCAACTGGCCAGTCTCCACATGGGCTTCGAATTTCTATTCCAATTGCGAGGATATAGAACGCCGACGCAGTAGTTTTGTGATTGTTTTTTGCTCCGTCAAATTTGTCCCAATAATAAAAAGTGACGTTGTTGGATATATTTCATACTGTTTCTTAGTTGAGATACGTGGTGTTGTATTTCATATGAAGATTGTTCAGGTTATCCTCACTTGTAGTCTGAACAAATGGGTGTTAGTTTTCAGCTTGACTAGGAAAGCATTTGATGTTCTGATAGGACAATTAGGTGACTGTCGTTCAGCTACCCAACTTTGCTCTAAATACATTTGCTTCCTCGCATTGATGGTAGAGTCAAAACTTTCTCCGACTTTCTGCTGAAAGCCACGAGTTTATTCGACCAGACTAAATTCAAAATTTGTCTGCTGTGCTTCCTCAACTGACAAAAATCTGGAGACTTTTGGGCACCGTACTCTGTTGTCTCCTCTGTCCCCAAAGCTTATTTGCAGAAAAATTCTACTATTCTGCGAACGAGGTTGATATAGCGTAGTCTTGTACTAGCTCATGAATAGTATAGTGCTGCTAGAATGCCCTGCGCCGACGCACGTTGTACTCAGTGACTAGTTGTTTTGTCCTATGGCAGGAGCGGATCTCTTTTGCACTTGTTGGGCAGTGAAAAGAACAAAAGACGTCTGTCCAACTTTCTAATCGCTCTGTCACAGCAAAACCTCGCTCGTTTGGTTCGGATTCACTCTAAGTTTCTTGAGCACCGCGTTATAGCAGGAAAAACCAAAGAAGAAAAAACGAAAAGATGAAAGCCTAACCGTCCTTGCGTCACATTTTTTAAAATAAATTTGAGTTACCAATCGATACAAACTCAGGACGATTCCAAGGTGGCTTGGTAGCCTTATCATACCGGAGCTAACCTACGCAAGGGACGATGACACGACTGGCTGGCTAGAAGAACAAGCGGTTGCTACGGTACCAGTGCAACACATATTTACTCTTTATCGAATCACACTTAGTATTTTGCCCTAGTCATTCTCTTTTTGTGTCGCCGAATGCCTAGACATGCTGTCTTGGTAGCGCAACCCACTTGTCACTCTCTAACGACAAAAAGAGGGTAACTTGACACTCTCGGCTTCCTTTCCACTGCCAGTCTAGATACAAAACAAAGCAGATCCAAAGAGTTTGGACCCTTTGGTTCCTTGTACTGGCACTGGCAATACTGCAGCAAAGTGTTCTGCACCAAATGGCTCCAACCGATTGAGTGTGGTGGAAAGTTGACTTCTGCCTTGCCACCTATTTTGGGTGTCTCTCGTTTGTTTTGTCTTTTCAGAGCTTGAAGACTATTTATTTCCTGCTATGTTTTAGAGGATCCAGAGATTTTTTGTACTAGTCTTATTCCATGCTTCGTGGTGGGTGAATGGCTCCTTTGACAACAGGGTTGTCGTTTTCCGGCTAATCTCCACAGCTTCAACTGCCAACTTGTACGCATATATATACATATATTTGTACAGATTCGTGGTGTAGAAAGAAGACTGCAATGGTTGAAAAGTAACAGCAGAGTACTAAGGTTCCTGTAGAGGAAGCACTTGAAAAAGGGTCACGTCCTTGTACATATCTACCTATAATAGCTGTTTTTGCTCGTAGAGATTGCAAGTTTAGTGTACTTGACAAGGTTTCAAGTATCATTCAGTGCCTTTAAGCGCGTATGGGTGTACTTGGAACTTTTTCAAGTTAAAAAGGTAGACTTTATTGACGAAAGTATATGGAAAAATTGCAGCCTTATTAAGCCGAAAGTGTCTTCAATAGTAGAAAAGTAAACTTGAAATTTTCCTGACTACTCTTATCCCCAGCGCAGCAAACGCATCGTCTCGTGGCGTTACAAACTCTTATATTGATGACGCCATAGCCGTCTTCGCGAGTTGTGCTCCTTTCGGATCACTGCCCATAGTAAAGTTGCTTGTAAAGATCAAATTGCTATGGAGTTTAAAAGTTGATTCTTCTTACGTCTTCACTTCATCAATTTCAATATCTCCATAAGAAGAAGAGTTCCATAATTCATCTGTAATGAATCATCCGATGGTCCGAGTGCTGCTCGGCTTGCTCAGTTGGACCTTTCAAAGCTCGAAGATTCCAAGCTCATTGAACATCTCTTCTAATCTACGGAACGAAAAAGGGAGATTTGAGTTTCATGAACCACTATCCAGGCATCAGTCTCATTGTACATTTTTGAAACTGTTGAGTGCAATTGTTATTACCAATCCACAAAGCGGTCGAAGTCACAATATTTCAGTGCGAGAGCGAGGCGGCATTCGTACTCGCGAATTTGTACTGCTCAAGTCATTGCTTTGATGGAGTGTATCCAACAACCATGGAGTAAGTAAATGCTTGCTACTTATGCATGTTTCATTGATTTAGATCGAGTTCCTCCTGATGCCTTGTTTCGTAAACTTGAAAGTTTAGGTACTGAAGGTGGATGTTTGGAACTTTATTGTGGGCTTTATCGTAGGTTGTGGACACAGTTACCTCTACGGATATTTGAAATAATCGCTCCGCTGTCTTTCCTTTTTGTAGAGGAGCAAGACTGGATGATCCTTCATCTCGTGTTTTGTTCGATCTGGTCATCAATCATCAACGGCACTAGTGCAGAGAATCGATTATCAGGATTGATGTTTGCCGATGATGTGGTATTGTTGGACCGTAGCTGGATTGTCTGGAAGCCTTCATGCGCAAAGTAAGTGAGCTTTGACTGAGTTTGAAATGGAAGTTGGTACACCCAAATGCGGTTTTGCCGTTATCCATGGATGTATAGATAAGATAAGTAGGAGGCAATGGCAGTTGCAAGGCAAAGACATTCCTGTGGTCGAAGAATATCTTCATTTGCGTATTGATTTGAATACTAGCTTAACGGCGGAAGGATTTATTTTGCAACTTTAAATCCAGCGTTATGGGCAATGATTGTAGACGGCAACTCCATTTCTACGTAATTGTAGGATACCAATGGATCTCCGCCTATGTACGTTGTCAAAAGATGTTTGTTAGCCTTTTAGTTCGGGCTCTGAGTAGTGGGGTATGCAACAACTACATGCCAAACGTTTGAGTTGGGTGTTGAATCAAACTTTGTGAATGGTAGTAGGAGTGCATACGAAACACACAGGAATAAGTATTCCTGGTTTGTATACCGCGTTGCGTATGCCTAGTTTAGTATCAGTTATAGCAGGACGACGGGCACGTTTATGGGCCAAAGGACGTACTACACGTACATGGATCAGTATCTTATGTCGTTGGATAACTACATTTCGGAAGGGTACCTGGGTGAAAAATACCAAAGCATGCTTGATGAGAAGATTGATAATTTCAGCAGTGAATTCGATACAACGATCGAGTCGTGTGGTTCCAAGACATTACAACGAACAGTGCAAATGGTCATTCATAACAAATGATTGACTACTGACAAGATGAATCAGCCACATACATGGGATGCGTATTGTCAGTATGCATTACAAAGCGATAGTGCACTGTTGCGTGATAGCTCCCACGACTGTCCTGAATATAGCAAAAGTCTTCAATGGCTGATGCGTATTTGTGTTGGTGGTTGGAGTTCATGTTCGAAACTCGTCAGAATGAGTATATTGGATGAACAATGGAAGACTTGTTGTCCCTGTTCTTTGGCCAATGTACCTGAAACATTGAGCAATTCACTTTGTGAATGTATTCGATGGGCCTCGAAGAGGCTGGTTATCTTCGGGTCCATGGCGAAATTGTTGCTAAACGCCCTGCTATTCTCGGTTTTATCCATATAGCCTTCTCGGTGTAAGGCTTGTGGTGACGAATTCGTTGGAGGAAAACTCGAGTACAACAGTAGAAACGCAGGAAAAGAAAGCCTTGGATGAAGCTATTCATTTATGGTGTACGAATAGTGAGTTTTCTTATTAGGCTTGTAGTCATTCTACCTTTGGTCGCACAAGGGTTCGACAGTGGATCTTCGCAGTGCTGGTACTGGACTGGGTTATAAGGATTTATTCTGGTAGGTCGGTTTTCAGAGGGAGTGATGGGCGTTCGTATGTCCATCACCGAAAACATACGTCGCCTTAGCTTTGACTCTAGCGACGTTACCACCACGAGCCGACGCCCTAAAGGCGAAGCCATCTGAATAGCCCAAAAATGGGAACTGGTAGTAGTGGTTCTACCATTTTCACTATTCTGGCGCCGGCTGAAGATACAACTTGGATTTTTCTATATCAAACAATAAAACAAGGCAAATAAATGCAACTCTCACTTGGAAAATGGCAAACGAAAGCATCTTGTTCTGAATCAGTAGTTCACTTTGCAGTAAAAAGGTCCGTTATCATGCTCAGCCGAATCGCAGCTGCACCCAAGAAACCAATCAATTGCCAACAAGAACAGTTGATTGCAATCTCAATGGGACTAAGGGCACTATAGCTTGTTAAAAAAACTTAAACGTAAACTACACAAATACAAGTATGTAAAAAACATTCCTTGGAAAGTTTTAGATAGGAAACTGCAGAGTCATTCAACACTACTGCATAAGTATCACGCCTAGGAGAATGCCTGCAAACCGCACAGTAGATATATCAGCATTGTACGAGGACTAGAAATATCACGAATTGCTAAAGTGAATTAAAGCACCTAAACTAGTTCACAGATTCTTAAAAAGCACACAAAGAAATGTAATGGGCAGCAAATAGAGACGGATAAGATGAAGCTCCATAACTTGGACTTTAACCGATGGCAGGGTCACTATTTTGGGGATCGATATCTAGAGGTATTATTTTACTGCGTCTCAACGTAAGGAAATAGCAAGCTAGGACTAAAATATGGATTTGTTTTTCATGTCAGGAACCGCCACATCCAACCATACTAAAGAATATAAATGTTTGGCTAAGTTCTAAATTAAAGGCCTTACTAATGAGAAGAGGAATCAACGAAACTCGATAGTAGGTATTTCACAATAGCGCTCTTTACTGTGTACCCTTGGCCAAACTATAAAGGCTCATATTTGCAAATAGATGACTATAGTAAAAGGCAAAAAGGTCGTTCAGACGACTTGCTCGTCCACCATTGAAAGCTAGCTTACCAGCAAGAACAGTTGCCACGCACTATATTTACTATACGACAAGCAGTGTTTTTGTGACATTGACATCCTGCATTACTTTGTATTTCAAAATGGCTTCGGTATTTAAAACGACAGGTCAAAGTGGATTAACTCTCTATTTTCGTTCTCAACTTTTATCAACGTATTGTCACAAATCGAAAGCGTCCTAGTTGAAATAAAGGTCAGGTAGGTTAGGAAAGTTGAAACTTGCGGATTCGTAAAAGACAACAGTTACAGATAACACAACACAAAAAGGATTGTAAAGCATTGAAATGACGAATGAAATCTGAGTAGTAGGAATCCTTTCAGCGATTTCCAAGAAGAAAGTAAAATTTCCTTTTGCTAGTCCCTATTCAATTGATAGCTTGTCCACTAATTCGACTGTCGCACATTGAGAATTAGGCAAAAGCCAAAAACAAAAAGGAACCATTTCCAACGTATAGAAGCCATAAAGCGGCGATGTCGTAAATGCAAGTTGGAAAAAAACTCTAAGATAAAAGCACAGCATACTGTGTCAAGTCAATCCTACATAGACAAAGAATTGTACAATCGAACTTGGCATCATTGGGCAACCAAACCTGCTGAAACTGCAACCACTTATATCGATCTACAACGGTACTGGACTCAGGATACTTACTGTTGTCAGAGCAATTTTACGTTATATCAAGACTGCTTCACTCCATTTCGAAGTAAGTCGATTCGCAATAGAGAGTTGTTGTCAATGACAACAGAGGAATTGTAATGCATGAAAATGACAAAAACCCCTGACAATGGAAATTTACCGAGCTATTTAGTGCAATGGATTACAAAGGACAAGAAAGAACTGCTTCCCCGTGCAATTCATCACTCCTCTAATGCTTTTTCTTTTCCAATGCTCCACTTGTCAAACATTTAAAATTAACTCAGGAAAACAGTTAATACAAAACTCAATTCGTTGCATAAGAAACATAAAAAGGAACACAGTTGAACTGCAATTTGCAATAAAGAGGCCTAACGCTTTCATGACTCTAGAGACAATGTAACGACCTAAAGTGACAAAAATCATTCGTAACTGCCGTCCTTTCAGCGACTTACAACGTTAGATTAAAACTGTTTAGAAATAACTGCCTCTTTTCGTGGCAAGTCACAATTCAAGCATTGTTTTTTTTCCAATGCTCAAATTGTCGCGCAAATAGAAACAAGGTAAGAGGAAAAATATGAAAAAGGGACACCGTCTAACCTATAAATACCTATAAAGGAATATAATGTCGCCGAAATAGTTTAAAACGTCACCAAACAGATACTATGCAATGCAGCAATTGAATTATACGTTAATTCACAGTTATGCCGTCGAATTTATCAGTATTGGGCAACCCAACTGGCTTATCCTGCAATAAATTAAATCTGCCCACAATGGTGTTGGGCACAGAAGATTGACTACTGCCAAGAGCATTTTTAAAGTTATACCAAGACTGCTTCAATGTTTCGGACTATTCTAGTTGTAATAAAGACGCACACTCATTACATGCCATTACAGAAATTGTACTGCAATGAAATCAAAAAAAGTTCTCCCAAAATGCAATTTTTTCAGCAAAAAGCATTACGAAGAAGGTACAAGGCACTGAACCAGTTCAATCATGCATAGAATAACAGTGTTGCAATTCAAATTGAGAACCGTTAGAAAACGAACTAGCTTGCGCTGCCATAAGTTGCATCTATCCACGAACTTGTTATGAAAAAGAAGGTTTACGGTTGTCATATCGTGGTTACTTCACTGTTTCTCAGAATTGTGTACATGTAATAAGAAACGGTAAGATTTCTGAGACATTGGATGCATTTTAATACATCGAAATGACCAAAAAAATCCTCCATACTAGAAATCCTCTTATCCAATTCAGACAATTGATAAGGACTGTCTAGAGAGAGACCACTGCTTCCTTGTGCAAGCAGCGATTCTACAATGATTTTTTGTTCTTTGTAACATGATAACATCAAAACTATCGAAACAAAACCCTGTCTAAAGCACAATACATAAAGAAGGATGTAGCTTTAACGTAAACTGTTAAAAAGCAATAGGAGAAAGACACATTGAACTGTACTAGTTCAATTATGCATACGTTAACAGCAGTATCTTCTGATTGGACATAGTTGGCAACAAACTAACTCATACTGCAGTAAACAGTATAGAGCTACGACGAAGTTGGTCACAAAATACAAAGCATGGTCAAGGTACTTTGTTCGATATATCACAGTCGTTGCATGACACTATAGAGTTGTCGGTTCGTAATTAAGTGTCAGAATAGTTACATGACACTAAAAGTTTTGTAACACGTTCATAAGACCAAAGCCAATAATAATGGCAATCATCTCAGTGATTTGAAACAGTGGATTTGAACCGATTAGAAACAACTGATTCCTCGTACAAGTCACGAAACAACCAATGCTTCTTTGACAACTGATCCTCTAGTCACACGTGTATAATTAACTTGATAATAAATTAAAAAGGCTTACCATTATAGTTTATAAAACGCAACAAAAGGAAAATAGTGTAGCCACAAATTGTACAGAGACGTTAAAAAATAGTCACCAAGCACTGAGTCAATCTAATAAATCATAGGAGGCTAACTGTACGATCGAATCCAGAATCAATGGGCATCCAAGCGGGCAAAAACTGCAAAAGGTTGTAGCGTGCAACGACGATGTTGGGCGTAAAATTTTTAAAATGGTCAAAACATATTTTAAGTTCTATCAAGCTTAGTTCAACGTTTCAAAATCGTCGACTTGAAACAAAGGGGCTCAATAAAAACATGCCACTACATGGCTTCCACATGCAGTAAAAGTACGAAAAAGCATGATAAATGGCTATTCACCCAGAAAAAACCTTACACGAGGGGTACAAAGTGCTGCACTAGTTCGATTGTGCCTTAATCAACGGCGGTACCATCAAAAATTTCTGAATTGCAATCCTCTCCGTTGTCTACAACGATAGGTCAGAACTGTGCAGAAATAACTGATTCCTTGTATGCAACAATTCAACCTAAGCACTTTGGAGCAATGCTCCGCATGTCACACATTCCGAATCACGGTAAGCATAAATTATGAAAACCTTTTTCTATAGTATATAATATACGAAAAAGGGAGATAATTTGACCATAAATTGTTCAGAGGCATTAAGAAAAAATGCAATGCACTGCGTTAATACAATCAAGACAGATGAATAATTGTTCGATCGAATCGAACAACCATGGGTACCAAAACGAACCAACACAGCAACAGTTCGTGTCGATCTACGACGGTGTTGGGAAAAGAAGATTTACGATTGTCCAAGTACTTTTAGTGTAGATCAATTAGCTCCATTTTTCTTAAGGATCTTCGATTTGTACTAAAAGAAACTTATGACTAAATAGCACCACAGGCATTGTACTGCACGCAGGTAACAGAGAAAGCACAAAAATGGCGATACTTTCACCAGAAAACCATTACTCAAAAGATACAAGGCACTGCATCAGCTAAATTGCGAATAAACCAAGAGTGGTACCATCAAATTGAGAATCGTTGGGCAACTGAACGGGCTTTGATTGCAATGAGTTTCATTTATCCACCAGTGTTGGGCACAGAAGATTTACTATAGTCAATTCGTGGTTACTTCAATGCTATTCAGAATCCCTGGATTTGTAATAAGTCAAATTTTCAATGACACGAAAGGCATTGTGGTACATCAAATTGACCAAAAAAAACTTCTTAATGGAAAGCTCTCTGCCAGTTCTAACAATAGATTACGGCTGCTTAGAGACCATTCTGTTTCCCCGTGCAAGATAATTTCCAACCAATGATTTTTTTATTCTTTGTTACGCTTGCGATACAGTTAGAATTACAATCAATTAAATTATTGAAACAGAACCCTGTACATTGTATTCAAACATAAAGAAGATTGTAGCTTAAACGCAAATTGTTAAATAGCATTACAAAAAAGTTCATTGAACTATATGAGTTCAATCATGCATAGACACACCAGTATTTTCTCATTGGACAACGTTTTCCACAAACCTACTTACACTGCCATCACCATAATGGCGTTACGACAAAATTGAACACCGGATACTAAGTATTGTCAAGGCACTTTTTAAATTACATCACGGTCCTTGCACGGCATTCCATTGTAGTCCGTTCAAAATGAAGAGTCATGACCATTAAATGACACAATAGATTTGATAAAGAATTAAATGACAAAAAATAGCATTGGCAACCTCAGCGCTTCGCAACAATGGATTTGAACAGTCTAGGAACAGGTAACACTTCGTGCAACACAGAAACAACCAATGACAAGTTGACAATTGCAATTCTGACTGCGTATTAAGATAAATGTAACATAGAAATCACGTACCTGTATAGTTTTTGAAGCACAAGACAAGGTAGATGACGTAGCCACAAATTGTTAAAACGCATTAGGGAAGAAGTACCATGCACTGAGTCAATGCAGTAAAGTATAGACAAGTAATTGTAAAAGCGAGACGAGCATCAGTGGGTATCCAAACGAGCTAACACTGCAACAGCTTTTATCGATTTTTGATGGTGTTCCACACAAAAGCTTAACACTAGTCAAAGTACATTTTACAGTATGCCAAGGGTGTTTTATTTTTACATAGTCTTCAACTTGCAATTTCGAGGCCTAATGGGCACATGGCATTAGATGTATTGTACTACAATAAAATTACAGAAACAAAGGATAATGACGATCCTTTCAGCAGAAAACCTCACTCAAAAGTTACAAGGCACCGCAGCAGCTCAATCATGAATGAATCCAGAGTGGTAAAATAAAATTGAGGATTGTTGGGCAACGGTTGACTCAATAAGTTACATTTATCCACCACTGTTGGGCAACCAAGATTTACTATAATCCATTCGTGGTTACTTCATTGCTTTTCAGGGTCCTGGAATTTTAACAAGGAGAATGAAGCTTTCACTGACATTAGGGGAATTGTAATGCATTGTAATGATGACCAAAATAACCCTTCATAATGGAAACCTCTTAGCCAGCTCTAACAATTGATGACAACTGTTTAGAGACCCTACTGCTTCTTCGTGTAAGCCATTATTCAACCAATGTCACTTTTTTCATTTGATATGCTTGTGCTACAGTAAGAATTATAATCAAACTAAATTATAGAAATGGAACCCTGCACATAATATAGAAACATAACAATTGGTGTAGCGTAAATGCAAATTTTTCAAAAGCACGACAAGCAAACTACATTGAATTGTATTAGTTCAATCATGCAAAAACTATCAGCAGTACCTTCTCATTGGACGTTGTTCGCAATAAATCAACTTAGGATACAGTAACCATTATAGCATTACAGCGAAGTAAAGCATGGAACACTAAATACTATCAAGGCACTTCTTTAATTATATCACGATTATTGCACGACATTTCAGAGTGGTCTACTCGAAATAAATAGGCATAATGATAAAATGACAATATAGGCTTTGGAACATATTCACCTGACAAAAAAGTAATACTAACGGCAATCGTCCCAAAGATTTGCAGCAATAGATTTGAATTGTTTAGGTCGAACTAGCTCCTGGTGCTCCTTACGAAACAACCAATGATACTTTGACACTGCAACTCTAGTAACCTATTTAGAATTAAGGTAAAAGTGCTATCTAAACGCTTACCTATATAGTTAATAAAACACAACAGAAGAAAGCTGTTATCGCCGCAAATGGTTAAAACACATTGACGAAGAGGTACCATTCACCTAGTCAATGTAGTAAAGTTTAGACGAGTAATAACTGTAGGATGATAGCAAGCATCAATGGGTGTCGAAGCGAGATGACACTGCAACAGCTTTTTCTAACCTAGGACGTCGTTGGGTACAAAATCTTTACAATGATCAACATACATACCACGCTAAAGTAGCTTCATCGTCTCAAAGTAATCGCCTTGTAATAGAAAAGTTAAATAAATACGTGCCATTACAGTTATTGTATTGCAACGAAAGCAAGCAAAAAAATGAGTAACTGCAATTCTTTAAAAAAGGCATATAAGTGTCTGAGAGGTACCACTAATCCACTCAAGCATAGCGCAATATGGTACCATCGAGTTTAACTGGATTGGAAAAATGAATCTAGCTTAGAAGGATAGAGCAGTAAGAACCTGCGACAAAGTTAAAAACAGGCACACTTAGTATAGTAATAATTATTTGTACGACGTCATCAGATTGATGTGTTTGGAAGGTGGGTAGGAGACTAACAGGTTTACATGGTTGTTAGACTCCTTAGGTTTTCTTAGATTCTGTTAGGGTTTGTCAGGTTTTGTTAGGTTTTGTTAGGTTTTCATAGGTTTTGTTAGGGTTTATTTAGGGTTTATTAGGGTTTATTAGGGTTTATTAGGGTTTATTTAGGGTTTATTAGGGTTTATTAGGGTTTATTAGGGTTTATTAGGGTTTATTAGGGTTTATTAGGGTTTATTAGGGTTTATTAGGGTTTATTAGGGTTTATTAGGGTTTATTAGGGTTTATTTAGGGTTTATTAGGGTTTATTAGGGTTTATTAGGGTTTATTAGGGTTTATTTAGGGTTTATTAGGGTTTATTAGGGTTTATTTAGGGTTTATTTAGGGTTTATTAGGGTTTATTAGGGTTTATTAGGGTTTATTAGGGTTTATTAGGGTTTATTAGGGTTTATTAGGGTTTATTAGGGTTTAT